>JAGDQO010001575.1:788597-1245746 GCA_018342035.1 Solanum appendiculatum | reverse complement strand
CTGGTATATTCCAGTTTTGAAGATCATTTTCAAGCTTAGCAATCTTAGTTGCTTGGGAGGATAAATTAACACTGTTTAAAATATGCTGGTTGGTTTCCATTTTTAAACGATACTGTCTTAAGGACTTATAGACAAAAATATATTAAAATAGAAACAGATAATTCAAGCATGATCAATCAATAATAATATAAAAATATGCAAAGAGATATTAAAGATCTAGATCTCAGTTTCTAAGGGAGGTTCTCTTGGTTTTACATCTGTTCTTTCTCTAGAGTTATCTTGGCTACGGGATCACCATACAAGGTCTAACGCTCTCCTAGCTTGACGACCTATTTAATTCGGCTAGCCAACGTATGAACCGGGTATTATTCGGTTACCTCACACACTTAGAGAAGAATGAACACCTCACACCAGTTATAGAAACAAGATTAAGAACATAATATCAAATAACATATTAAAATATTAAAATAGATTAATCAAAGCTTAAATAATCAATTCATAAATTAATATAAATTTTGTCATGCCCCAGACAGTATATGTACTTAGCTGCTCATGCTAGGTACGTATACTGCCAACTTGGCTCTGATACCAATAACGGATCGGCGGTAATCCTCCGAAGTTGTATTAGTAAAATACGACAAGATTTATACGAAGAACAAAAGAGATTAATAAAAACTCACAGATTTTTATTTATATGAACATCAACATGAAAGAGCTACAGGCGGAAGCATTGAAAACATAGGGAGAGAGAGAGAGAGGTTTTCAGTATTGGGTACAATCACTGATGCCTTCACTCATGAGAGAGTCTCTTCTTTTATAGAGTAAGAAGATGCTCTTTACATTATTTGACCGTCCATTGTCGGTTGAGTGGGGCTAGCTTTTACTTAAAGTAAAAGTAAAGTATTAGATTCCTTTTTAGGAATAGTAAAATGTCTCCTTTTGAAAAGTAATTCCGACCTTTGGCCTCTACTTTTCTGAAGAGTCAAGTTGCTATTCATAATCAGGGTCCACATAAGACTGTGCAATTCCTTTTAGGTCGCACATGTCTCCATTACTGCTGCCCGAAGATGCTGCATCACTGACGAGTTGCATGATTTGTGTTTCTGTATAATCTTCAAGATTATCCATAGCTTTTTTAAGCTTAGCTTTGAGTTCTTCTTTTGAAGTCTTGGTTTTACCAGGTCTGACAACTGGAGTATTAACGATGGGTCTTCCAACTGGCTTGGGAGTCCATCCTTTGATCATAACCTCTTTAGCTAAGAAACGGATTTTATCTATTTCTACCTTGGTAAAATTCCAAGAAATAATATAAGAAATTCTTTTCTGAATAAAGAACTTACATAATTTAATATACTCTGGGAGAGTAGAAATCTCCGGATTATTCTGAAACTCACTGAACTTGACGTGGAATTGTTGTGGCAATATCTGCAGATTTCCCCCAAAGATGTTCCACCATTCGTAGAACCATTTAGGAATAATTGATTTAATTACCTGGGGGCAATATTTGACAAACCAAGTATGTCTTGGTCGGAGGTACATGAAATTAAACCAGGCTGATTTGTAATCATGCCAATTGTATGTTTGTGGCCTATGAGGCATTGTTAACGACACTGGAGTGTGTAAATGATCCGTATACCATTCGAACGGAGACAAGATTCTCTTGATTGTGAACCTGGAGTATCTGATGAAGTCAGGGTTTTGATCATCCCTGTTATGTTCAATCTCGATGGATTCGGTATCTACCAAAATAGCTTCATAAAACTTTCTGGTTTTGTAGGAACAGTCTGTATCAACAAAGTTGCCATCCGTGTAGCAGGGCTTGATAAGGGTACTAACTTCAAAGTTTTCAAATTCTCTATCTAAAGCAAGTAGAGGTAACATTTGGGTTGTTACAAAATCAAATTTTTCTTCTTTTGGAATAGAAGTTTGAGTAGGAGTGGGAGTAAGTATTTCAGGCTTAACAGCTTGGGCAAAAGACTCAGGGGTCTTCATAGTATAATTGTCTTTGGTTTGGATATTAGAGCTTGAAGCTCCTGGAGTTAAAGGTCTGTTTGGCCTTAATTGTATCAACTTGGTAGGATTGGGAGGAGGAGCAGGCAATTTGGGATAGTCTGCCAACATAGTGAATCTATTGTCAAATACCGGTCTTTGTGGGGTTTTTGCCGGTGTCATTGGAGGTAAGATGAATGGTTTCGTCAGAGGTTTTCCTTCTTTCGAAGGAGTATTAGGCTTGAAAGGCCTCATTTTTTCCCTGTAAAAATTCTCTTGTTAGAAAATCAGGTAAAGAGTTATTTTCTCCTTTTATAAAATCTATTTGAAAATCAAAGCTAGATAATAGAGCTTGCCATCTAGCAAATATTTGTTTTGAAACAAGATTTTTTACATCTTTTTGTAAAATTTCTTTAGCTGATTTACAATCAACTCTTAATAAAAATTCTTTATTAATTAAGTCATCTTGAAATTTTGTGATACATAGCACTATAGACAAGATTTCCTTTTTAACAGTGGAATAATTCTTCTGGGCAGAATTCCAGATACCAGAAGTGAACCTAACTAATTGTTCAGGGGATTCTGAGGATTTTCTTTGTTTAAGAATACCTCCATAACCAATATCTGACGCATCGGTTTCAACGATCATAAAGTCATTAGGATTAGGAATACCTAGACATGGAAGACTTTGAACTAATTTCTTAATGGCTATAACTGCCTGAGTTTGTTCAATTCCCCAAGGAATTGGAGTCTTCTTAAGCCTTTTATATAAAGGTTCACAGGTTTGTCTGACTTTTGGTATGAAATCAGCCACATAGTTTAAGCTTCCCAAAGATCTCTGCAATTGGGTTTTGTCAATAATTTCATCAGGGAATTTGGATGAGAACTCGATGGCTCTACAAATAGGTTTATAACTTCCTTGATAAAGATCATGACCTAAGAATCTAATCTTAGTTTGAAAAAGCTTAATCTTCTTGGCACTGACTACTAGACCATTTATCTTAACAATCTTAAAGAAAGTATTAAGATGCTTGAAATGAGAATCAATATCATCAGAGAAGATAAGCACATCATCAATATAAACAATAGACATGTAGCTATAATTATTGAAAATGTTATTCATAATATTTTGAAATTCAGATGGGGCATTTTTTAACCCAAAAGGCATGACATTCCATTCATATTGTCCAAACGGGACACTGAAAGCAGTTTTATATTTATCTTTATCAGCAATTTGTATTTGCCAAAAACCAGATTTCATATCAAACTTACTATAGACATTAGCCTTATAAGTTCTTTTTAACAACTCTCTTTTATTAGGTATAGGATACCTAATCCATTTTAAAACAGCATTTAAAGGCTTATAATTAATAACGAGTCTAGGTGCTCCTCTTTCTTTTTCAGCACTATTGTTGACATAGAAAGCAGAGCAACTCCAAGGAGATTTAGATACATTAATAATTTTATTTTTTAATAAATTATCAATTTCTATTTTACAATAATCAAGTAATTCATGATTCATTTGAATAGGTCTAGCCTTAGTAGTGATAGCCTGTTCATTAAATCCATCAATGTAAGGCAAATCCACAATATGCTTTTTTCTTTCCCAGAATGCATTTGGAAAATCAGAGCAAATTTCATTTTCGAATTTTTTATGAAGATTGGATATTTTAACTTCTATCTCCGGGGTTTTTAAAATTTGCTCAATTTTTTTAATTTTTATTTCTTCTTTGAGAAAATTAACATGTTGAGATAAAGAGTTTATTCTAAAAACAGTCTTATCTCTGATAAAATTACTTTCATCTTGGGAAAGAGTTTTGACAAATGGGAAATGTAACTCTTTTCCCAGAATGGAAGTAGTAATACCATTAAGATTAGTAATGAAAGGTTTTATCTGAGAGATAAAAGGAATTCCAAGAATGATGTCTTCATTAATATCTTCAGTGATAATAAAATCATTGGTCAAACAAATATTGTTATTGCAAATATGAGCTTTAGAAAGCTTATAATTAATTTTTAGCAATTCGCCAGTAGCAGAATATAATTTGGAAGTACTTTTCTCTAAGTACTTTGTAGGAACAATCCCCTTAACAATGCAATTTCTATCTGCACCACTGTCGAGCAAAGCAATTTTATTAATAACAAAATTCTTACTAACAACAATTTTGATAGGAATATGATGACTCTGGGGTCTAACAGAAGTAATAACGTCGATACCTGGGCTAGAGGTAGTTGCGATATTAGGAGTTGGTTCAGCAGAAAGATCTGTGTTGAAAGGAGGATAATCAAGATTATCCTTTTGTTCTTCATCAGCTTCTTCATTGAAGTCTTGCTTGTCAATCTCCTTTAAGATTTTATCAGCAATGGCATCAGTTTCGACCTTTCCAAGTCTAAACTTAATGTCTCTGATTTCTTCTTTAAGAGTTTTGACTTCTAAATGAAGATCAGATATTGAGGGTTCGGCATTTCTTTCGAACCTGTTCATGATTTGTTTCATGCTGAAGGGTTCAACCATAGGGCGAGCTTTAGGCTTTTCCTTTTGGTTGAGAATGAGGTTCTTGAGTTCTACAAGATATTTTTTTCTCGCTTCTTCATTATCAATATGCTCAATAATGTCAAAGAGAGCTTCTTTGGAATCGTTACTGAGGACTCTAATTTGAGGAATACTTTCACAGACACAGAAAGCTTCTGTGCAGTTACAATCTCTACCGGATTGGCTAGAATCTGAATCGTAGTCAACGTTGATATTTTCTTCGTCGCTATATTCAGCAGAGTTGTTTGAAGAATCAGACAAAGGTTCTTCGAGGATAGAAAAGAGTTTTTCTTTGGTTTCATCATCAATCTCCAGACTGTTGATTTTCTTTTGTTTGCCAGATCTGCATTCATTAGCTCTATGGCCAGTTTTCCCACATGTCCAACATACATCCTCTTTGGATTTCTTAAATCCTTTTCGTCCTTTTCTTCTTTTTGAAGATTTCTTATATTCCTTATCAGAAGTTCTTCTAGACTTGCTGCGATGAGTTTTCTTGCTATCTTTGCTTTCCTTTCTAAGTTTCCTAGAAGGAGGGGTTAAAGTAACAAATTCGAAGTCTTGGCAGAAACTTCCCAATTCTCTTCTAGACGAAGATTTTTCCTTTTTAAGTTGATGCTTCAACTTAATGTCGGTGCAAAGTTCTAATCCTACAGTGTTTATTACACTAATAAGATCACCATATGTCATTTGATCATAAGGAATTTTTCCATCATTCCTATCTTGGATTTTGGTTCTTACCTTATCGGCAAAGAGAGGAGGGAGACCGCTAACGAATCTTTCTTTCCAAAAGTCTAAGTTACAGTCTGGTCTAATCATAACCTTTTGCATAAAATTATACTTATACCAGGTGAAATCGTCTAAGGAAGGACAACTAATATTGTTACGGATTTGGAGACTCCTATCCTGAAACAATTTTGGTTCTCCTATAAAATGTTTGGCAATGTGGTATAGAAGGGTAGCACATGCATCTTCTTTAACCACTTCAGTTGGAACTTCAGTAGTTCCCTCCATCTTAACGACTATCTCAGTAGCATGAGCTTCATAGATAATTTTCTTAGTTTCTTCTGAAACATAATTATCCCACCAATGTTTAATCATACCAGTAAATCCTGCAACAATCATAGAAGCAGCTTCCTTATCAGATGAATTTCTTATTTTATAAGCTGTGATTGCTATTCCCATCTCGTGGAGCTTGTTGTATATTTGATGTTCTGCACGACCATCTATGTTCCATTCAGTAATACTACTTCCTTCATGAGAAGAAGTGGAGAGAAAAGCATTTTCCTCATACTGGAGATCAGGGAAGGAAGGTCTTTTATGATAGTTTTTTCTGTTATGAAATCTATCATTGGATAGTTTTTGGACAAGATCATCTTTCTCTTTTATGGTAGCAACTTTTTTACCACCAATAACGGATTGACGAAATTCTTCTGTAGTAGGAATGGAAGAGGCTTTCTTATTTTTCCCCGATATAGAGAAATTGGCAAGTTTTTCATTGATTTTATCTAAAATATTGTCAGATATATCAAAGGTATTTTTGAGCTTAGGATAATTTTCTCTGGAAAATTCATTGATTTTGAATATAGGATTTGAGTCTATTTTCTGACTTATGTTTGTAGAAGATAGAGGGACAGGCCTTCCTGAAAAAGAGGCTCTTTCTTTGGAGTCTTCAATTTGTCTAGAAACGACATGAAGAATTTGATTTGTATAATTATTCTGTTCTATAATCTTGTTGATTTCAAGATTGGTAGCAAGGACAGAAGGTTTTTCTTCGGAGAGGATTTTGAAAGGAGAAGCTTTTATAATAGTGCCAGAAATCGGGATATTTATTCCTTCAAGAGGAGGAGTAACATCTTCAATTACTTTGTTTGAAGTAGTGTACCATTTGTTGATAATGACTTTAAGAGAATCTTTTTGATTATCAATTTTTCCAGTCATTTCAAACCACTTAAAGAAGTCTATTTCGCAACCAATTCTTTTCATATCCATTATCCAAGAATTTGCAAAATTTTCTCTTTCTTTGAGAGTATAAGTATCCTTATACCAATCTCTGTTGATTTGGTTATTAGGATGAGTCAAAGATTCTTGCAGAGTCTGAGGATTAGGAATAAAATCCTTTTCAGATTTGAGCATCTTTAAATGATCAGGTACCGAATCTTTTTGATTTGGAGGTGGTTCCATTTCACTGGCTGTAGGACTACCAGGGATTTCTTGATAATAGACTTTAGGGACATTTCCCGAAAAATCTACACCAGTAACTTTTCCTTTGTCATTATCTCTATGGATAAGTTTTTCATCTTCATCATCCTCCGGGGTTTTTGAAGAAGAGGGTGGGTGAGGAGCAGTCCTCGAAGGAGCAGATGGCGAATAAGGAGCCATCCTAGCTGGGATAGACGAACAAGACGCTCTTCTAGAAGCAGTTCTGGATAAAGAATTCTCAAGGAATTTTAGATCTATAGAACCATCAGGGTATTGAATTACCCTTTCAATGCGAGATTTCTCTGAATGAGAGGAAAAAGGTTGAGTGATAGCATCAAAATGCCATTCGTCGTTAGACAGAATGTCATTCCAATTGATCAATCTAGGAACGAATATTGAACTATGCTCATGATTGGCCTCCATGAGCATTGTTACCCCCTTTTGGCTCTCAATTCGAGCCTTTGGTGCAAGAGTAGTAGACATAAGCCGATAATATACTCTGTAAATAATCGCTATTTCTCGAGTGTTGGCTTTGCTATTAAGATTTTTAGTTTTGACATTGAGTGTCAAAGAGTCCATGACATTAGGCTCATTAATGTCTATTGAAAAGTTAGGATAACAATTAAAGTAAACCGGGCCATCGGCTAGATTACTTTGAAGAACACCTAACAGCGAATCATCAAAATTAAGAAATCTGTCATCTCTAAGGAGGACACAGATAGGAATATCTAAGCCTTTCCTGAACAGGGGCTTAACAGCAACTTGCACTAAACCAATATGCAAATAATTGAATTTATTTTTATAACGATTAATATCGTTAGCATTCAACAACCGAATAATTTCAAGAGAATTATTAATAGCAACAGTTGATTCACAAGTTTTAATATTGTGATTAACAAATAAATTAAATTTACCTAAATGATAAATAGCTTTAAAAGGTTCTTCTGGTATATTCCAGTTTTGAAGATCATTTTCAAGCTTAGTAATCTTAGTTGCTTGGGAGGATAAATTAACACTGTTTAAAATATGCTGGTTGGTTTCCATTTTTAAACGATACTGTCTTAAGGACTTATAGACAAAAATATATTAAAATATAAACAGATAATTCAAGCATGATCAATCAATAATAATATAAAAATATGCAAAGAGATATTAAAGATCTAGATCTTAGTTTCTAAGGGAGGTTCTCTTGGTTTTACATCTGTTCTTTCTCTAGAGTTATCTTGGCTACGGGATCACCATACAAGGTCTAACGCTCTCCTGAGCCAATAGTCCTATTAACCCAAAAGTCACGTTTTGGAGACGGAATTCCATTCTGAGACTCGTAGCTCTAGTGTTTACCAAGAACCACTTTTAACAACTTTATCTCTCTAAAACTCTAAAATTTCCAAAAATCACATCTTTACCATCAAATTTCAAAATCAACTTCGTAAACTGATCAAATAAGAGTCGGGGCAACTACCGGGAGAGGTAAAATGGTAATTTTCCAAATCTTTCAATAAATGGCCTTCACGTTCATTACATTATCCACCACTATAATCATGTTTGTACTCTAACATAAAGAAAAAGAAAGAAGAATATTCAATGTTACCAAGAGGCTGTGGCATAATTTCCAAAATCGCTATTTGCTTCTCCATGTGAACTCATTCTTAGGACCATACCATGAGGATCAACTACCAAGTCTTGAACTTCCAAACCAAAATTGAAAAATCTGCAAACTAGTAGTGATACCTTAAGTAAAACTCTCTAAACCACAACACAACGATCGGGACGAATCGTTTTCCCACATAACCACGAGGAATTCTGATTTGTAATACCTCCTAAAACCAGGAGTGAAGACAGATCTAACCATCGAACACTCATAATGCACAAAACCATCTACGATCCAAGTAAAATTTCATGCTCTTAACATAATCCTCCAACGAGCTTTAAGCTGCAAAAACCTTATCTTTAGACAACGCGTACTCATCAAAGGAGAACCAAAGTAATCTGACCCAAAGAAGGAGATGACCAAGTGACTACCCAATTAACCATAACCCCAAGCATACATAACTTCTATTTACGTTGTCGAGATGCTGGAACAATAACTATGATTGTAGACCCTAAAAACGGCAACACTAGGCTCAATGGCCCTCCAAATCAAACATACATAGCTGAAACATGTCCTCAACGACAAGATGAATACAAAGACTGTCAAGAAATTGCAATTCACCATGATAGATTTCAGAGTCACTCATGTTGATCTTATAGAGTTTGATATGTTAGATTTTGATATTATTCTTGGGATGTATTGGTTGCATGCTTGCTTCTATTGATTGTAGGACCCGAATGGTCAAGTTTCAATTCCCGAATGAGCCTATCCTAGAATGGAGAGGGGGGGGGGATTCTATGGTTAGAGGTCAATTTGTTTCTTATCTAAAAGCTAGAAAGATGATCTCTTGCATTTACCATCTTGTTAGGGTGAGGGATATTGATTCAAAAACCCCTACTCTTGAGTCGGCCCCCGTTGTTAATGAGTTTTCGGAAGTGTTTCCCGATGATTTACCTGGTATTTCTCCCGAAAAATAAATAAACTTCGGTATTGACCTTCTCCCGAATACGCAACCTATTTCTATTCCTCCTTATAGAATGGCCACAGCGAAACTTATGGAACTAAAAGAGCAATTAAATGACTTGTTGGATAAGGGTTTCATCTGACCAAGTGTATCTCCATGGGGTGCTCCGGTCTTGTTTGTAAGAAAGAAAGATTGTTCACTCCGTATGTGCATTGACTACCGCCAATTGAACAAGGTTACCATTAAGAATAAGTATCCTCTTCCAAGGATAGATGACTTGTTTGGTCAACTTCAAGGGGCTAGTTATTTCTCTAAGATTGACCTTCGTTCGGGCTATCACCAATTGAGAGTGAAAGATGATGATATTCCGAAAACGGCTTTCCGGACTAGGTATGGTCACTATGAGTTCTTGGTAATGTCGTTTGGGTAGACAAATGCTCCGGCCGCATTTATGGACTTGATAAATAGGATGTTTAAGAAATATCTTGATATGTTTATGATTGTGTTTATTGATGATATATTGATTTACTCAAGGAGTGAGGGTGAGCATGCCGATCATTTTAGGATTGTATTATAAGTCCTCAAGGACCAACAACTCTTTGCGAAGTTTAGTAAATGTGAGTTTTGGTTAAGATCCATGGCTTTTCTTGGTCACATTGTCTCCAGTAAAGGTATTGAGGTAGATCCTATGAAGACGGATGCGGTTAAGAATTGGCCTAGACCTCTATCACCTTCGGATATTCGTAGTTTATTGGGTCTAGCCAGTTATTATTGGAGGTTTGTTGAAGGGTTTTCTTTGATTGCTTCCCCATTGACGGCTTTGACTCAAAAGGAGGTTAAGTTCACTTGGTCCGAAGCATGTGAGAAGAGTTTTCAGGAGTTGAAAGATAGACTTACTTCGGCTCCGATATTGACTCTACCAAAAGGATCCGATGGTTTTTTGGTTTATTGTGATGCCTCAAGAATTGGATTGGGATGTGTTCTTATGCAAAATGGGAAAGTTAATGCTTATGCTTCGAGACAACTCAAAGTGCATGAAAAGAACTATCCTACTCATGACCTAGAATTAACAGCGGTTGTGTTTTCTTTAAACTATGGCAGCATTATTTGTATGGGGTACATGTGGATGTCTTTACCAACCATAAGAGTTTACAATATGTGTTTAAACAAAAAGATCTGAATCTTCGCCAAAAAAAGTGGCTTGAGTTGTTAAAAGATTACGATATGAGTGTCCTTTATCACCCCGGTAAGGCTAATGTGATGGCGGATGCTCTTAGTCGGTTATCTATGGGTAGTGTTGCTCATGTTGAGGATGGTAAGAAAGAGTTGGTTCGTGATGTTCATAGATTGGTCCGATTGGGTGTTCGGTTGATTGATTCTGCTAAAGGTGGTGTTACGGTTCACAATGGTTCCGAATCCTCTTTTGTGCATGATGTAAAGGCTAAACAAGATCTTGATCCTAACTTGGTTGAATTAAAGAAAGAGGTGCTCAAAAAGTCCGTAGAGGCTTTCTCCCAAGGGGGAGATGGTGTGCTTCGTTATCAAGGTCGTTTATGTGTTCCCAATGTAGATGACTTAAGAGGACATATTTTATCAGAATCCCATAGTTCTCGATATTCCATCCACCCGGGAGCTACCAAGATGTACTGTGATTTGCGGGAGATCTATTGGTGGAATGGTATGAAGAAGGACATTGCGGAATTTGTGGCTAAGTGTCCTAATTGTCAACAAGTAAAAGTTGAGCATAAAAAGCCGGGAGGTTTGACCCAAGATATTAGTATTCCTACTTGGAAGTGGGAAGATGTGAATATGGATTTTATTGTTGGTTTACCACGCACCCGGCGATAATATGATTGGATTTGGGTTGTTGTTGATCGAATGACGAAGTCAGCCCATTTCATTCCCATCAAAACTTCTTATTCAGCGGAGGATTATGCTAAGTTGTACTTGAGGGAAATGGTTAGGCTACATGGAGTGCCTTTATCTATTATCTCCAATCGTGGTGCACAATTCACTTCTCAATTTTGGAAGTCGTTCCAAAAAGTTCTTGGTACTCGTGTTAAGCTTACTACGGCCTTTCATCCCCAAACCGATGGGCAAGCGGAGCGTACTATCCAGACTTTGGAAGATATGTTGAGAGCTTGTGTAATTGATTTCAAGGGTAATTAGGATGATCATTTGCCTTTGATTGAATTTGCTTATAATAATAGCTACCATTCTAGTATTGTTATGGCTCCATTTGAGGCTCTATGTGGTAGGAGGTGTAGATCTCCTATAGGTTGGTTTGAAGTTGGTGAAGTTGCTTTGATACGCCCCGAGTTGGTGCATGAGGCTATTGAGAAAGTTCGGCTTATTAGAGAGAGGTTGAAAATGGCCCAAAGTCGACAAAAGTCCTATGCCGATGTTAGAAGAAGAGATTTAGAATTTGATGTTGATGATTGGATTTACTTAAAAATTTCACTCATGAAGGGTGTAATGAGATTTGGGAAGAAAGGGAAGCTTAGTCCCCGTTATGTAGGCCCAAATAAGATTTTGAGACATGTTAGTAAAGTTGCTTATGAGCTTGATTTGCCTAATGATTTGGCATTGGTGCATCCGGTTCTCTATGTCTCATTGTTGAAGAAATGTTTTGGTGATCCGACATCTACAGTGCCATTAAAGAATCTTGGCATAAAGGATAGTCTTTCCTATGAGGAAGTTCCGATCGAGATTTTAGACTAGCAAGTCCGGAAGTTAAGGAATAAAGAAGTTGCTTCCGTGAAAGTTCATTGGAGGAATCAATTAGTTGAGGGTTCTACTTGGGAGGTCGAGGCCGATATGATGTCCCGATATCCTCATCTCTTTCCTTCCGATCCTACTCTAGCTCGAGGTACCTAGTTCCTCATGGTTCATTCTTTTGGTCTCATGTGTCATAGTTGATTTCCATAATTCCTTGATTATGCATGTTCATGAAGAGTCTAGTATGATTATGTGCATTGAGTGTGTGATGCATAAAGTCTTCATGAAATGATGTGTTAAATATGCTTTAGGTTGGAGTTGATGTTTCCTCCTCGGATATGTGCATTTATGTGATTGCATGCTAGGTTGGGTTGTTAGTCTGTGTCTATAACCCTTCTCATGATATCTTGATTCTCATTTGAGGACGAATGTTCCCAAGGGGGAGATATTGTAATACCCCAAGAGTTCAAAGAAATGAAAATGCAGTTTTTCAACCTGGTGCCAGTGACTACGGAGGTCACCTACGGACCGTAGGTGGAATGACGGGCCATAGGTGGGAACCGTTGTTGGCACTGTGAACCTTCAGGATTTCCAAGTCTGAACCTCGACCTTCTGAGCAACAGGATGGGTCGTCGTTCAGTTGACGGTCCGTAGATGGGTCTCGTAGGTCTCCCCCAGACTTAGTCAAATTCTTGAACCAGAAGTACTGATCTACGACTTCCATGTACGGTCCGTTGATTGACCCACGAGCCGTACATTCGAACCGTCGTTGTAGGCCCCAAATTGATATTCTCTGAATCTATTGACAGAAGGACAGGACGGTCCGTCAACTGACCTACGGACCGCAGGTGCTGACCGTAGACTGCCCCCGACAGTTTTTATTTAAGGGCTTTTTGGTCTTTTCCCTAAATGTTTAACTCTTAATCTAAGTCGGTTATACCCTTAACCAAGACCCTATATATATATATATTTTCTAAGCCTAATTTCACTCATTCTAAATCATTCCCAAATTCTCCTCTTTCAAATATTTCTCTCTCTAAGAAAATTCTCTCAACTCTCAAGGAAGAAGAAAACTAGGATCCTCCATTGAAGACCATCAATTTTCATCAATTTCTTGTGGGCTTTGTTGAGGTATGATAGTGTTCACCATTTGGAGCCCTTTCCTCCAATGTGTCCTTAACTTTCTTCAAGTTTTCAAGGTTCAATTTCCCCAATTGAATTATGGTTTTTGATCAATTCTTATGGGTTCTTCAATTATGATTTCAATTATTGATTGTATGATTCCTAGTGAACGATTTAGCATGATAAAGTAATTTAGTACACGAATTAGCGTGAATTACATGATTTGATGTAAAGATTGAATGAATCCCCATGAACCCATACTATTTCTCCCCAATTTCCTAATCTATGCTTTGGTTGGTGGGTTGAGCTATGAATTGAGTAATTTTATGAAATCTCTATGAAGTTATGTATGAATTAAGAATGAATTGAGGATGACTTTATGAAATTAAGTATGTTCAAGTCAAAAGCATGATTTTTTCCTTTATTATGTGAGTTCCTTCAAATATGGGTAAATTGTCTTATTTATGACTTTCTAAGCATGAGCTTGCATTGAATTGCATGATTCCAGTTGAACTTTTATGAACCCATATGAACTCTATGATCCATGAATTATGAGCAAGATGAACTATGTAAAGAAGAAGCTTATGAACTTATGCATGTCTCATATGAATTTAATGATGAGTTAATGGTGCGTTGAGATTGAAGTGCCAAAAGTTATGACATGATGATATTGTGTTGAGTGGTGAAAGGGTTTCTCACGTAATGCTCACACTAAGAACTAAAAGAACAAAGAGGTGATTACCCATGTTCTTAAGGAGCTATTCTAATGAAGGGACAAGAGGCCATCACCCATGTTCCCTAATGTAGACAAGAGGTGATTACCCAAGTCTATTAACAATGAACTTATGACTAATGTAGACAAGAGGCGATTACCCATATCTACATATGATAAATGAACTATGATTAATCCGTGGGAAGTATGCTTAGCACCGAGTGGACAAGTGGCGATTACCCACGTCCCATAAACTATGTGCCACCATAGGATGATAGTCTATGATAGACACTAGCTAGTGGATCCACGTAAGCTAAGAAGTTATGGTCCTACCTTGGCAAGTAGGGCAACCCTCTTTCGGTGTAGGGTAGACACCAGATTCCATGTTGATAGCTCACATGGTCTTATATGTCGGTTAAGGCTATTTCCCCACAACTAATGAACAAAAGTGTTATTATGATGATCTCAAGTAAAGTAAAGTAAAGAAAGATGAGTTAGCTTGCTTTGGCCATGGTTTATGATTCATGCTTTTTATGCTTTATCATGTTTTAGCTTGGCCATTGCATGTCATGATTATGTCTCATTCTAGCATGTTTTATGTGCATTGCTATCATACTTGGTACTTAATTGTATTAACGCATACTCTTGCCTACATTAACTTCTTTGGTGTAGGACTTGGTGATTCACCATCCACTCGTGGCTAGAGCTTAGTAGAAGATTGATAGAAGACTTGGTGAGTCCTCATCCATCTAAGGACATAGCCTAGTTGTTCTTATTTTCATGTTATCTTTTATTTCAGATTTGTATTGGGTTACGTCCCAAACTTTACTTTCTATGTTAGAGTGGCTTTGAGACATGAGATGTACACTTCCGCTGTTTCTTTTAAAAGATTTGATTTGAAAATCTCTTTCGAACTCTTAATCTCTATTATCTTGTATGTATGTATGTTAAGTGGCTTGTATGAAGCCTCTCGGGGTCTTGTACGCCATGTCACGTCTAGGGGGTACCTTAGGTCGTGACATGACAATAAGTCATTCTTTCAAAAAACACTTGCTTAATTTGTAGTTATTTGATAAATTGAGAACATCTTAATCTTGAGTCTCTGTGGGTATGACATCCGGCTCTTAAAAGAGCTACTTTATTACTTGAGTGACCACGTACACTTATGTGTGTGTTTGGGATGCAACAATGGCCAGGGTAGAGGTGGACAGGGCCATTTCTATGCAGCTCCAGTGAGGGCGGAGGTTGAGGCATCAAATGATGTGATCACATGTACGATTCTTTTATGCCATCAACCTGCCTCAACTTTATTTGACCATGGTTCTATATATTCTTATGTATCTGTGTATTATGCTTCTTGTTTGGGTATGAGTTCTAAGCCTATGGCAGCGCCGTTGCGTGTGTCGACCCCCGTGGGTGATTCTTTAGTAGTGGATCAGGTTTTTCGATCATGCTTAGTTACTATCCAGGGGTTTGACACCTGGGCTGACCTTATATTTTTAGATATGCTTGATTTTGATGTGATTCTGTGCATGGACTAGTTATCCCCCTATCGCGCGATTTTAGATTGTTTATTTAAGACCATTACCTTAGATATACCTGGTATTCCACTGGTGGTGTGGCAGTGCTCCATTAGTAGCACACCGGTTGGAATTATCTCTTTTGTTCAGGCTTGGAGGCTAGTGGCTAGCGGTGTTTGTCTTATTTGGCCTATGTGCGTGATGTGAGTAGGGAGGTTCCTTTAGTTGAGTCTGTGTCTGTACTAGTTGTCCAAGATTTTGTAGATGTGTTTCCTATTGACCTACCTGGGCTACCCCCAGAGCGTGATATTGACTTTCCTATCGAGCTTGAGTCTGGTACTCAGCCTATTTCTATTCCGCCGTATCGGATGTCCCCTGCAGAGCTCAGTGTTAAGCTTCAGGACCTCTTGGGTAAGGGGTTCATCAGGCCTAGTATGTCGCCTTGAGGCGCTCCTATTCTGTTGTGAAGAAGAAGGACGGTACGATGCACATGTGTATTAATTATAGGCAGTTTAATAAGGTGGCGGTGAAGAACCATTACCCCGTGCCTTGGATTGATGATCTATTTGACCAGCTTTAGGGTGCCGCAGTGTTTTCGAAGATTGATTCGAGATCAGGTTACTATGAGTTGAGGATTATGGCAGCAGACATCCCAAAGACTGCATTTAGGATGAGATATGGCCACTATGAGTTCCTAGTGATTTCTTTTGAGTTGACTAATGCCCCTTCCACCTTCATGGACTTGATGACGCGAGTGTTCAGACCGTATCTTGATTTGTTTATCATCGTGTTCATAGATGATATTCTGGTATACTCGCGAAGCAGGACTGATAATGAGCAGCATTTGAGGATTGTGCTCTAGACTTTGAGAGATCAGCGACTTTATGCCAAGTTCTCAAAGTGCGAGTTTTAGCTTAAGTCTATAGTATTCTTGGGGCACATGGTGTCCAAGGATGGTATCATGGTAGATCCGGTGAAGACTGAGGCTATTCGTGATTGGGCTAGGCGCACTTCAGTTACTGAAGTTTAGAGCTTCGTTAGTTTAGCAGGCTACTACAGACGGCTTATGGAGGGCTTCTCCGCTATTGCAGCACCTTTGACCCGGTTCACCTTCCTTGATGTTCCTTTTGAGTGGTCTGAGGAGTGTAAGTTGAGATTTTGGAAGCTCAAAGAGTTACTGACTACTGCTCCTATATTGACTCTTCAAGTTGAGGGAGAGGGCTTCACGGTTTATTGTGTCGCATTCGACATTGGTTTGGGTTGTATATTGATGCCGCGGGGCTGGGTTATTACTTATGCATCGAGCCAACTTAGGTTGCATGAGCGTAACTGCCCCACTCATGACTTGGAGTTGGCGGTGGTAGTTTTCGCGCTTAAGATCTGGAGGCACTACCTGTATGGAGTTCGTTGTGAGATCTACACTGATCACATGAGCCTTCAGTATATTATGAGCCAGAGAGACCTTAATTCAAGGAAGCGTCGCTGGATTGAGATTCTGAAGGACTATGACCTCTCTATTCTCTATCATTCGGACAAGACGAATGTGGTGGCAGATGCCTTGAGTCAGAAGGCTATGAGTATGGTAGTCAGAAGGCAGATGGTTCGCTTGGATGTTTTGTATTCTAGGCATGTTCTAGCCTATGTGGGAGTTCAATCCTCTCTTCTAGATCAAATTTGTATCCATTAGTTTGAGGATGAGGCCTTGGTGGCACTTTGATATCGAGTGTTAGCGGATGATACTAGTCAGGTTACCTTACACTCAGATGAAATTTTGAGGTTTGTTGGTCGTATTTGTGTCTCGAGAGTTGGGGTTTTGATTCAGTTGATACTTCGAGAGGCCCATGATTCTAGATATTCTATTCATTCGGGCACCGTGAAGATGTATCGTGACTTGAGGCAGCATTACTGGTGGGCTGACATGAGGAGAGATATTGCAGATTATGTGTCCGGTTGCCTGAGTTGTCAGCAGGTGAAGGCTGAGCATTTGAGACCTGGTGGTGTGTTCGAGAGATTACCCATTCTGTAGTGGAAGTGGGATCGCATTACTATGGAATTTGTGGCAGGTTTTCCTCGGACTGCTAGAGGTGTTGATATCATTTGGGTTATCATTGATCGATTAACCAAATCAGTACACTTCCTCCCTGTTCAGTCTTCATTTAGTACCGAGAGGTCAGCCCATATCTACATTCGTGAGGTGGTTCGTCTTCATGGTGTGTCTGTCTCCATTATATCAGATCGGGGTGCTTAGTTTACTTTTAGCTTTTGGAGGACTTTTCAAGATGAGTTGGGCACCTGTGTTGATCTTAGCACATCCTTTCACCTGCAGACTGATGGTCCGTTGGAGCGTACTATTCAAGTCCTTGAGGACATGTTGCGGGCTCTTGTATTAGGGTTTGGTGGTCAGTTGGACCAGTTCTTGCCTTTGGTGGAGTTTGCGTACAACAACAACTACCATTCCAGCGCATCCAGATACCCCCATTTGAGGTCTTATATGGTAGGCGTTGTCGCTCTCTGATTGGTTGGTTTGAGTCTACATATCTTAGACCGCATGGCACAGACTTGATTCAGGAGGCTTTGGAGCAGGTCATGGTGATTCAGGACAGACTTCGGACAGCTCAGAGTAGGCACATGAGTTATGTTGATCGTAGGCGACGACCTTTGAGGTTTTTAGTTGGTGATAGAGTTTTCCTCTATGTGTCACCCATGAAGGGCGTGATGAGATTTGGGAGGTGGGGCAAGCTTAGCCCCAGGTATATTGGGCCTTTTGAGATCCTTCAGACAGTTAGAGAGGTTGCTTATGAGTTAGCTTTGCCCCCGATGTTCTTAGCTATCCACCTAGTCTTTCATGTTTCGATGCTGCGCCGAGATGTTCCTGATGAGTTGTATGTGCTTCAGTATGATGCAATAGAGTTGGATGATCGCTTGACCTACGTAGAGGAGCCCGTTGCCATTCTTCCCAGAGATGTGCAATGGTTGCGCTCGAGAGACATTCTTGTGGTTAAGGTCTGTTGGAGGCATCATCCAATTGAGGAGGTTACCTGAGAGACCGAGCATGATATGTAGAAGCAGTTTCCAGGATTGTTTAAGCCTTCAGGTTTTTCTTCACTCTTACTTTCGCGGACAAAAGTGCTTTTTAGTAGTGGATATTGTAATGTCCTCCAGGTCATTTTTGTGTTTATGCCTCTTGTTCATTGTTTAGAGCTTTCTTGTAGTGACCCCAAGTCATTTATGACTTGCTGGGACTGACAGTTTGGTCACCTAGTCTTCGTTTAGTTTTTGTGCAAGTTTCCGTCTTTTGAAGCCTTTAAAACTTGAACGGTTGACTTTAGTCAAAAGTTTAGGAAGACGATCACAGAATGCAATTCTGTCAGTTTCATCAGCTCTGGAAGGACCATTTTAGGCTAGGGGCCTAGTTGGTTTGGGGCCCTAGACTTCTGGTGCGATTTTGTGTTGTTAGGACTTTTAACTTTGAAGTTAAGCCAAGGGTTGACTTTGGTCAACATTTATGGTAAACATGCTCGGATGAGAATTCTGTCAGCACGGTTAGCTCCGAAATGTCGAGTTTGGTCTAGAACGACCTTTCGTGCGGTTCCCTATGTTTTCGGTCTCATTTTGAGCCTTCTTGTGGTTTTTAGCTTAAAACAGAACTTGGGTGTGAGACTGTAACACCCCAGTTTTTGAAAAGAAAGAAAATGCAGTTTTAAAATTTTTTCTGGTGCCAGTGACGATAAAAGCCATCTACGGACCGTAGGTGGAGTGACGGGCCGTAGATGGTAATCGTCGATGGCCCTGCCAGCTTTATAAATTTTGAGTTTCTGAACCTTGACCTACGGAATAGCAGGACGGTTCGTAGTTCAGTTGACAAGCCTTAGATGGGTTCCGTAGATGCCTTCAAGACTTAGCCAATTTTCAGTCCAAACGAACTTTCTGAATCGATTGACGGAGGAGTAGGACGGTCCGTCAGTGGATGTACGGACCGTAGGTCCTGTCCGTCGATTGGCCCCGATAGATTATTTAAGGGCTTTTTGGACTTTTTCCCTAAATGTTTATTCCTTATACTAGACGATTTTGCCCCTTAACCTTAGCCCTATTTATATTTTCTAAGCCCTAACCCCTTCATTTTCCAACTCTCATCTCCCAAAATATTTCTCTCTAGAAGAACAAGAAGGAGAAGAAGAGAGCTAGGGTTCTCATCAAGGTCATCAATCACTTTTTATTTCAAGGCATTGGCTTTGAGGTATGATAGTATTTACCATTTGGAGTCTTTCCTCCAATGGGTCCTCTTTTCCTTAAGGTTTTCAAGGTATAGTCTTTCCCAAGAGAGTTAGGGTTTGACAAATTCTTATGGGTTCTTCATTCTGCTTTCCATTGTTGATGTTATGGTTGATAGTGCACGATCTAGCGTGGTAAAGTAAGCTAGTGCACGATTTAGCGTTGTTTACATGCAACTTGATAAATCCCATGAGCTTATGCTAAGTATCCCCCAAATTTATGATTATGCTTATGATTGTGGGTTGATTGAGAAAAGATGAATTGCATGAACTCTTTGTGAAGTGAGTTAAGGGTTATGATTATCAAGCTATGAATTCCATGTAAGACTATGAATGATGAAAAGAGGATATTTTATGAAAAGATGCATGTTGAATCAAAATCTATGATTTTCCTCTATTATGTGGGTTCCCTCAATTATGACTAAATTGTCTTGATTTATGGCTTTCTAAGTATTTGCTTGCATTGAATTGCATGTTTGAGGAGAAGTTTATGAACCCATGATTTATGAGTTAAGAGCATGATGAGCTATGTAAATATGAAGCTTGTGAACTCATGCATGTTTTATGAAGTTTATGATATGTTAGTGCATTTTGTTGAGTTGTGAAAGGGTTTCTCATGTAATGCTCAACCTATGAGTGTGAAAGGTTTTCTCACACGTAATGATTCATAACTTGTTGAAAGGTTTGCTCAACCAAGCTTGAATCCATGATTAATGAACTATTCTATGAAGGGACAAGAGGTGATTACCCATGTTTCCTAATGTGGACAAGAGGAGATTACCCATGTCTACTAAGAAATGAAATCATGACTAATAGAAGAACAAGTGGCGATTACCCATGTTCTTAAGGAGCTATTCTATGATGGGACAAAAGGCGATTACCCATGTTCCCTAATGTAGACAAGAGGTGATTACCCATGTCTACCTAAGGTAAAATGAACTATGATAATTCCGTGGGAAATAAGCTTAGTACCGAGTGGACAAGTGGTGATTACCCATGTCCCATAACTTATGTGCCACCATAGGGTGATGGTCTATGATAGACACAATCTAAGCAGTTCATGGTCTTACCTTGGCAAGTAGGACACCCCTTTTCGGTGTGGGGCAGACACCAGATTCCATGTTGATAGCTCACATGGTCTTATATGTCGGTTAAGGCTATTTTCCCACAAGTTAATGAACAAGTGTTCTCATGATGATGGCTCAAGTAAAGTAAAGGAAAGATGAATAGCTTGTCTTGGCCATGTTTTATGCTTTATGTTTCTTATGTTCTATCATGTTTTAGCTTGGCCATTACATGTCATGATTATATGTCATTCTAGCATGGTTTATATGCCCTTTTATGCGTTGCTATCATACTTGTTACTTGATTGTACTAACGCGTACTTTTGCCTACATTGATTCTATTGATGTAGGACTTAGCGGTTCTTCTCATCCCACTCATGGCTAGACAGTTCCAGTGATAGTGAAGACTTGGTGAGGCCTCCTATGTCCGAGGACCTAACCTTGTTACATTTTCATGCTTTCCGTTATGCTTTTTGATATTGTACTGTGCTGCGTCCCAAACCTTCATTTCTATTCTGTTATGTTAGATGGCTTGAGACATAAGTTGTAGACTTCCGCTGTTTTGTTATATAATGCTCTTTTTAATTCTTTTCTCTATTATCTTGTATGTTATGTATGCTAAGGGCTTGTGTGAGGCCTCTTGGGGTCTTGTACACCGTGTTACATCTAGGGGCTACCTTGGGTCGTGACAAACTTGGTATTCAGAGCACAAGGTTTTAGAAAGATTCTAGGATGTCTCATAAGCCACGTCGAGTAGAGTCTTGTTCATGAGTGTGAAGCGCGTCACATTTATGAATGAGAGGCTACAAGATGATTAGGAAACTCCACTTCTTCATTAACCTTAAGTCGTGCGTAGAGTGTTACTCTATATGCCCCTCTCTCCTAATCCCTATCCTACGCGTTTCAGGATATGGCGTCTCGAAGAGCTTATACTCGAAGGAATGCGAGAGAAAGTGAAGAGCAAGAAACTCCTCCTCAAGCTCCTCAAGTTTCGGCCGATCCTTTGGCCGAGCAAGTAACCAATGCAGAATTCAGGGCTGCTTTTCAGGTGTTGGCCCAAGCCGTGTTGGCTCAAGCCAATAGGGAGGTTGCGGCTCCCGTGAACCCAAATGTGGGTACGATGGCATCAAGAGTGAGGGATTTCACCCGGATGAACCCTCCGGAGTTTCACGGTTCTAAAGTGGAGGAAGATCCTCAAGAGTTTATTGATGAGGTTTATAAAGTGTTGATGATCATGGGAGTGTCACCGACGGAAAAGGCGGAGTTGGCCGCCTACCAACTCAAAGGTGTCGCTCAAATTTGGTATAACCAATGGAAGAGTGAGTGAGATGGCGGTTGATGAAGGTCCTCTGGAGTGGGAGAAATTCAAGGGTGCTTTCCTCGATAGATTCTTTCCCCTTGAGATGAGAGAGGCGAAGGTACTCGAGTTCATCAACCTTCGTCAAGGTAGTATGGGTGTGAAAGAGTATGCTTTGAAGTTCACACAGTTGGCTCGATATGCTCCTTCTATGGTGGCCGATCGTAGGGCAAGAATGAGCAAATTTGTTTCGGGAGTGTCCGAAATGGTGGTCAAGGAGTGTCGTACCGCCATGCTTATTAGTGATATGGATATTTCTCGCCTCATGATTCATGCACAACAAATAGAGGAGAAGAAGCTCAAGGAAAGGTCTAGGAACTTCAAGAGGGCTAAGACCGGTGATGGTGGGTTCTCTCAGTCAAGGTCCGATGGACATGGTCATTTTAAGCATAGACAAAGGTTCTCTAATCAAGGGCCTTCCAATGCCCTTCCTAAGTTCAACCAAGAGAGGGTGTCTAACCCTAAGCCTTAAGGAGGAAATGGTAGTGGCTTCTCATTGCCTACTTGTGCCAAGTGTGGGAGGAAACACGAGGGTACCTGTCTAGCCGGTTCGAATGCATGTTTTGGATGTGGTAGGACAGGTCATAAAGTAAGGGATTGTCGCTTGGCTGCTAAGAAGGAAGGAGAAAATTATCGAAAGGCTCAACCCCAAAATCCGGCAAGTTCTAGTGGAAATCAAAAGCAAAAACGGTTCTATGCACTTCAGGCCCGTCATGAGCAAGAGGGTTCTCCAGATGTGGTTACCGGTATGTTGAAAATCTTCCACTTTGATGTTTATGCTTTGCTTGATCCAGGTGCTACGTTGTCTTTTGTGACGCCTTGTGTAGCTATGAAGTTTGATGTTGCTCCGGATGTGTTGTTAGATCCATTTCGTGTCTCTACTCCTATTGGTGAATCTATTGTGGCTAAGAGAGTCTATAGAAATTGTTCCTTCTCTTTATTTCATAGAGTCACTCATGTGGATCTTGTAGAGCTTGATATGCTACACTTCGATGTTATCCTTGGGATGGATTGGTTGCATTCTTATTATGCCTCTATTGATTGTAGAACCCGAATGGTCAAGTTCCAATTTCCAGATGAGCCTATCCTAGAGTGGAAAGGGGGAAATTCTTTGCTTAAGGGTCAATTTGTTTCTTATCTGCACGCTAGAAAGATGATTTCTAAGGGTTGCATGTACCATCTTGTTAGGGTGAGAGATGTGAATTCCGAAACCCCTACTCTTGAGTTAGTCCCCGTTGTTAATGAATTTCCGGAAGTGTTCCCTGATGATTTACCCGGTGTTCCTCCAGAGAGGGAAATAGACTTCGGTATTGACCTTCTCCCTGATACGCAACCTATCTCTGTTCCTCCTTATAGAATGGCTCCGGCAGAACTTAAGGAACTAAACGAGCAGTTGAAAGATTTGTTGGATAAGGGTTTCATCCGACCAAGTATTTCTCCATGGGGTGCTCCGATCTTGTTTGTTAGAAAGAAAGATGGGTCACTCCGTATGTGTATTGACTGCCGCCAATTGAATAAGGTTACTATCAAGAATAAGTATCCTCTCTCGAGAATTGGTGATTTGTTTGACCAACTCCAATGCGCTAGTTATTTCTCTAAGATTGATCTTCGTTCGGGCTATCACCAATTGAAGGTAAGGGATGATGACATTCCGAAAACAGCTTTCCGGACAAGATATGGGCACTATGAGTTTCTAGTGATGTCTTTTGGGTTGACTAATGCTCCAGCCGCATTTATGGATTTGATGAATCGGGTGTTTAGACCATACCTTGATATGTTCGTCATTGTGTTTATAGATGATATCTTGATTTACTCAAGGAGTGATAGTGAGCATGTTGATCATTTGAGGATTGTGTTGCAAGTTCTCAAAGACCAACAACTCTTTGCTAAGTTCGAGAAATGTGAGTTTTGGTTAAGATCCGTGGCCTTCCTTGGTCACATTGTTTCCGGTAAAGGTGTCGAGGTAGATCCTAAGAAGACGGATGCGGTTAAGAATTGGCCTAGACCTCTATCACCTTCGGATATTCGTAGTTTCTTGGGTTTAGCCGGTTACTATCGAAGGTTTGTTGAAGGGTTTTCTTCAATTGCTTTACCATTGACGGCTCTAACTCAAAAGAAGGCTAAGTTTTCTTGGTCCGAAAGGTGTGAAGCGAGTTTTCAAGAGTTGAAAGATAGACTTACCTCGGCTCCGGTGTTGACCCTACCGGAAGGGTCCGATGGGTTTGTGGTCTATTGTGATGCTTCCAGAATTGGGGTGGGGTGTGTACTTATGTAAAATGGGAAAGTCATTGCTTATGCTTCAAGGCAACTAAAGGTGCATGAAAAGAATTACCCTACTCATGATTTGGAGCTAGCGGCAGTTGTGTTTGCTCTAAAGATATGGCGGCATTACTTGTATGGTGTCCATGTTGATGTTTTTACCGACCATAAGAGTTTGCAATATGTATTTAAGCGAAAGGATCTAAATCTTCGCCAACGAAAGTGGCTTGAACTATTAAAGGATTATGACATGAATGTCCTCTATCACCCTGGCAAGGCTAACGTGGTGGCAGATGCACTTAGTCGGATGTCAATGGGTAGTGTTGCCCATATTGAAGATGGTAAAAGGGAACTAGTTTGTAATGTTCATAGATTGGCTCGTTTGGGTGTACGATTAGTTGATTCCACCCAAGGTGGTGTTATGGTCCACAATGGTTCAGAATCTTCCTATGTGCAGGATGTGAAAGCTAAGCAAGATCTTGATCCAAACCTAGTCGAATTGAAAGAAGCGGTGCTAAAGAAGTCCGTAGAGGCTTTCTCCCAAGGGGAGATGGAGTGCTCAGATATCAGGGTCGTTTATGTGTCCCTAATGTAGATGACCTAAGAGGACAAATCTTGATTGAGGCCCATGGTTCTCGTTATTCCATTCACCCGGGAGCTACCAAGATGTACCGTGACTTGCGGGAGATCTATTGGTGGAATGGGATGAAAAAGGACATTGCAGGATTTGTGGCTAGATGTCCTAATTGCCAACAGGTGAAAGTTGAACACCAAAGACCGGGAGGTCTATCATAAGATATTGACATTCCTACTTGGAAGTGGGAAGATGTGAACATGGACTTTATTGTTGGCTTTTCGCGCACTCGGCGCTAGTATGATTCGATTTGGGTGGTTGTAGATCGTATGACGAAATCAGTCCATTTCATTCCCGTCAAGGTTTCTTACTCGGCGGAGGATTATGCTAAGTTGTACTTGAGGGAGATGGTTAGGTTGCATGGAGTGCCTTTATCCATTATCTCCTATCGTGGTACACAGTTTACTTCTCAGTTTTGGAAATCTTTCGAAAAAGGCCTTGGTACTCGTGTTAAGCTTAGCACGGCTTTTCATCCCCAAATCGATGGGCAAGCAGAGTGTACCATCCAAACTTTGGAAGATATGTTGAGAGCTTGTGCTATAGACTTCAAGGGTAATTGGGATGATCAATTGCCTTTGGTTGAGTTTGCTTATAATAACAACTACCATTCTAGTATTGGTATGGCTCCATTTGAAGCTCTCTATGGTAGGAGGTGTAGATCTCCCATAGGTTGGTTTGAAATTGGGGAAGTTGCTTTGATAGGCCCCGAGTTAGTGCATGAGGCTATGGAGAAAGTTCAGCTTATTAGAGAAAAGCTGAAAACGGCTCAAAGTCGACAAAAGTCTTATGCCGATGTTAGAAGAAGAGAATTAGAATTTGATGTTGATGATTGGGTTTACTTGAAAGTTTCACCTATGAAGGGTGTGATGAGATTTGGGAAGAAAGGGAAGTTTAGTCCCCGTTATGTAGGCCCATATAAGATTTTGAGGCGTATAGGTAAGGTTGCCTATGAGCTTGTATTGCCTAATGAGTTGGCATCAGTGCATCTGGTTTTCCATGTCTCATTGTTGAGAAAGTGTGTTGGTGATCCGACCTCTGTAGTGCCAATAGAGACTCTTGGCATTAAGGATAGCCTTTCTTATGAAGAGGTTCCATTGAGATTCTAGATCGACAAGTCCGGAAGTTGAGAAATAAAGAAGTTGCTTCTGTAAAAGTTCTATGGAGGAATCAATTAGTTGAGTGTGCTACTTGGGAGGCCGAGGCCGATATGATGTCCCGCTATCCTCATCTTTTTCCTTCCGATCCTCCTCTAGTTTGAGGTACCTAGTTCCTCATGGTTCATTCTTTTGGTCTCATGTGTCATAATTGTATCCATGATTCCTTGATTTATGCATGTTCATGAAGAGTCTAACATGATATATATATATAATTGTGCATTGAGTATGAGTTGCATAAAGACTTCATGAATTTTGTATTGAGCATGCTTTAGCTTGGAGTTGATGTTTCCTCCTCGGATATGTGCATTTACGTGCTTGCCTGCTAGGTTGGGTTGTTAGTCCGAGTCTATCGCCCATCTCAGGATGTCCAGGTTCTCATTCGAGGACGAATGTCCCCAAGGGGGAGATATTGTAACACCCCCGTTTTTTGGAAAGAAAGAAAATGCAGTTTTAAAATTTTTTCTGGTGCCAGTGACGACGGAGGCCATCTACGGACCGTAGATGGAGTGACCGGCCGTAGATGGTAACCGTCGATGGCCCTGCCAGCTTTATAAATTTTGAGTTTCTGAACCTTGACCTACGGAATAGCATGACGGTTCGTAGTTTAGTTGATGGGCCGTAGATGGGTTCCGTAGATGCCTTCCAAACTTAGCCAATTTTCAGTCCAAACGAACTTTGTGAATCGATTGACGGAGGAGCAGGACGGTCCGTCAGTGGATTTACGGACCGTAGGTCATGTCCGTTGATTGGCCCCGACAGTTTATTTAAGGGCTTTTTTGACTTTTTCCCTAAATGTTTATTCCTTATACTAGACGATTTTGCCCCTTAACCTTGGCCCTATTTATATTTTCTAAGCCCTAACCCCTTCATTTTCCAACTCTCATCTCCCAAAATATTTCTCTCTCTAGAAGAACAAGAAGGAGAAGAAGAGAGCTAGGATCCTTATCAAGGTCATCAATCCCCTTTTATTTCAAGGCATTGGCTTTGAGGTATGATAGCATTTACCATTTGGAGTCTTTCCTCCAATGGGTCCTCTTTTCCTTAAGGTTTTCAAGGTATAGTCTTGCCCAAGAGAGTTAAGGTTTGACAAATTCTTATGGGTTCTTCATTATGCTTTCCATTGTTGATGTTATGGTTGATAGTGCACGATCTAGCGTGGTAAAGTAAGCTAGTGCACGATTTAGCGTTGTTTACATGCAACTTGATAAATCCCATGAGCTTATGCTAAGTATCCCCCAAATTTATGATTATGCTTATGATTGTGGGTTGATTGAGAAAAGATGAATTGCATGAACTCTTTGTGAAGTGAGTTAAGGGTTATGATTATCAAGCTATGAATTCCATGTAAGACTATGAATGATGAAAAGAGGATATTTTATGAAAAGATGCATGTTGAATCAAAATCTATGATTTTCCTCTATTATGTGGGTTCCCTCAATTATGACTAAATTGTCTTGATTTATGGCTTTCTAAGTATTTGCTTGCATTGAATTGCATGTTTGAGGAGAAGTTTATGAACCCATGATTTATGAGTTAAGAGCATGATGAGCTATGTAAATATGAAGCTTGTGAACTCATGCATGTTTTATGAAGTTTATGATATGTTAGTGCATTTTGTTGAGTTGTGAAAGGGTTTCTCATGTAATGCTCAACCTATGAGTGTGAAAGGTTTTCTCACATGTAATGATTCATAACTTGTTGAAAGGTT
This sequence comes from Solanum appendiculatum, assembly GCA_018342035.1. Taxonomy (NCBI): domain Eukaryota; kingdom Viridiplantae; phylum Streptophyta; class Magnoliopsida; order Solanales; family Solanaceae; genus Solanum; species Solanum appendiculatum. The sequence continues at coordinate 1,217,948 of JAGDQO010001575.1, read as the reverse complement.
TGCTCAACCAAGCTTGAATCCATGATTAATGAACTATTCTATGAAGGGACAAGAGGCGATTATCCATGTTCCCTAATGTAGACAAGAGGTGATTACCCATGTCTACTAAGAAATGAAATCATGACTAATAGAAGAACAAGTGGCGATTTCCCATGTTCTTAAGGAGCTATTCTATGAAGGGACAAGAGGCGATTACCCATGTTCCCTAATGTAGACAAGAGGCGATTACCCATGTCTACCTAAGGTAAAATGAACTATGATAATTCCGTGGGAAATATGCTTAGTACCGAGTGGACAAGTGGCGATTACCCATGTCCTATAACCTATGTGCCACCATAGGGTGATGGTCTATGATAGACACAATCTAAGCAGTTCATGGTCTTACCTTGGCAAGTAGGACACCCCTTTTCGGTGTGGGGCAGACACCAGATTCCATGTTGATAGCTCACATGGTCTTATATGTCGGTTAAGGCTATTTCCCCACAAGTTAAGGAACAAGTGTTCTCATGATGATGGTTCAAGTAAAGTAAAGGAAAGATGAATAGCTTGTCTTGGCAATGTTTTATGCTTTATGTTTCTTATGTTCTATCATGTTTTAGCTTGGCCATTACATGTCATGATTATATGTCATTCTAGCATGGTTTATATGCCTTTTTATGCATTGGTATCATACTTGTTACTTGATTGTACTAACGCATACTTTTGCCTACATTGATTCTATTGATGTAGGACTTGGCGATTCTTCTTATCCCACTCGTGGCTAGTCAGTTTCAGTGATAGTGAAGACTTGGTGAGGCCTCCTATGTCCGAGGACCTAACCTTATTACATTTTCATGCTTTCCGTTATGCTTTTGGATATTGTATTGGGCTGCGTCCCAAACCTTCATTTCTATTCTGTTATGTTAGATGGCTTGAGACATAAGTTGTAGACTTCCGCTGTTTTGTTATATAATGCTCTTTTTAATTCTTTTTTCTATTATATTGTATGTTATGTATGCTAAGGGCTTGTGTGAGGCCTCTCGGGGTCTTGTACACCGTGTTACATCTAGGGGCTACCCTGGGTCGTGACAGAGACCCACTTTTCGTCAAAATGACCTCGGATGGAAGTTTTGATGGTTTCGTTTAGTTCGGAATGCCGAATGCGATGGGGTAGCATATTTCACTTGCACGCACGGAGTTTTGAACGAATCCCGAATACCTCATCGAAGATTTCAGAGTTTGAGCAAATCAGCTGAAGTGGTGATATCTGGTGCAAGCTTTTAGCGACCAGATATCTACTGTTCACGACTACAATTTGGTTTTTAGCAACAAGTTTCGTGTATTTAAACCCAGAAATTTTAGCTTAGCCCTCATTCTTCTAAATGCAATTTCTTGAGCTTGGGATTTTCGATTTGAGTGATTCAAAGTCCTGGGTGATCGTTGAGAGCGTTGCTACGTGCTGAAGTGACGGGAGCTGCTGAAGGACCTCCGTTTAAGGTGAATTTCGTGGTTGAGCTTCTGCTTCATCTTTCTTTGTTAATTGTTTTTGCATGTGTTGTTGTGGGCTATTTTAGGCCACGGATTGTGTTCATCTTTGGAACACAAGTTCGAGGCGTAGTTTAGGACCTCTTGATGGAGTCAATTATGGAAATTTTGATGCGGGTCCCATGATTCCCATTTGACTCTAAAATTTGGTCCATCTCCGTTTTGGGTGATTTTGGTGTCTAAACGACTGTATTAACGTTGTGATCCTTTTTTTGATAGTGTGGCAGCATCCAGAGGCTGTTCGAAAGGGAAAATCACCCGCCTTATGATTTGGAGCGTGCGATTGGCCTACAGGTAGGCTACGACTTCTTTTCTAATTAGATTGAGCATGAATGTGTGAATTCATGATGATGAGTGTGAATTGGGGGTGGGTACCTAGTTATTCCTTCTTTTCTTGCTAGAGACCATGATTTAGGGTTGATTACTACAGTTTTGAGGGTAGTACCATGCTGGTTGAGGGTTGTATCTGTGTTGTAGCATGCTATGTGATTTAGTTGTTTACTACGGGTTTTTGGAGCATGTTTTAGCCTTAGTCTAGGATAAACTAGTGTTGCCTTAGACCCATGCACCTTGTGACTATGGTATGTCTCTGACGTTGTTTCAGATGGATTAGGTCCTTGTAGATTGGAATAACAGACCTAGATCTGCTAGATTGAGCCTTAGTTTAGGCGTTTGCACAACTTGTTGGCCCTTTCTGTCTCCTCTCTCTAGTTCTGCGACTTCGATATGTTACCAGAGATTTTGTGCTTTCTCGGGATTGGAGTGCTTTCGGCTTGAAGCCTTTTTTGATATTGTTACTCCCAATTGCACACACAAGTGTAAGTGGTCGTGCAAGTAATATAGTTCTTTTTAGATCCAAGTTGTCGAACCCAAAGAACTTACGATCAATTTATATTAACTCTATTATTTCTACAATTTAAAGAAAGTATTGTCAAGAGATTGTGATTTTTGTTTACTACTAAAGCGAATAATTAAATTATTAAAGTAACTAACAGGGACGACTTCCATTTCAGTGAATTAAACAAGTAAGAGACAATTCTAGGGCTGTAGCATGCTTAAGGTTTCATGTATCGCGTCTCATGTAATTAATTAACTAAAGTTATCAAATTACTGATTTACACGGTTGATTTTATGATCATGGTCTCCCGACCTCTAATCGCCTACTCCAATTGACTATCTAACTATATCGTTGAGCGGGGATAAACAGACTCAATCGGCGAGCATTTATATTTCATCCTATTTCATAATCGAGCTTGGTGCTCATCCGGGTGTCAATCCTAAACACGAATCTAATCAAGTGATATGCAAAAAAGATCAAGCTCTTTGTATTCTTTGGTCTATCTACCTTATCTTCTCCCGAGTCCAAGAATAGACAATATGTTTATTTCTATGGTGGCCAATCATGAAATACTAAAATAAGAATACAAAAGTAATTTAAGTGATAACCAACATTAATTCAAAAATAATTGATGTTCAAAAATTACCCGTAGCTACAGCCCCAAAACAAAGACTTTTAGCCACTCATATTATACAAAGACTCAAAAACTATTGTTTTCATGCAATTTGAAATTAAAGAAAGAATAGAGAATAGAAACCTAGTTGTAAATCCTTACTCTTGCACACAAAAAAGAAGTACAACCCTTGAAAAATTACCCTAAGGTCCTATTTATAGAGTTAAGGAAATAATTTCCCAATTCTAGACTAATTTAGAGTCCTAAATTAACCAAAATTCGTCGAGACGTTGGGCATAGCATGGGGAATCATGCCACTGCTGCGCCAGGGGACCCTCTCAGTAGTTGAGGGTCTAGCGCCCTGTGCCAGCAGTGCATCAAGGAGGCCCTTCTGTAGTTCCATGGCCTGGCGCCCTACGCCAGTAGTGCGCCAGTCCAATTTTCTTTCTTCGTTTCCTCCGGTGTGTGCTCCTTTGGGTTGTGTCCACGCTTCCTTTCTTTATGCCAGCTCTTAGAGGCTCCATTTACCTTTTAAAATTCATGCATAACCTAATCACATGTTTTAGTGCACATTCATGTAAGTTAAACAAAACATAACCAATAGCTTAAATATTATTCTCAAATACAAGACATATGTGGGCAAATATTAGTAAATCGACATATAAATATGCCTAAGATCAGATATCGTTGAGGGTGGATGTTGATCCATGGTGGCTTGGAGCCTACTTGAGATCCTCTTTGGAGTCGATACATCCCCACACACTCTTTCTAGCTAGGCGGTTGACGCCCCTGGGAGTGGATTGTATGGCTTGGCGGCCTGGGTTGATAGTCACTCTTGGTAGCTGGGCTGCCAGAACTGTCCTTTACCTTCCTGGGATATAGGACACCTCAACTAAGTGGATCCACTAAAGCTCTACTCGAAAGCAATAAGTAGTCGTCTAAAAAGTTTGATCCATTACCCATGTTGGCTACATGATTTATGAGGAATGTGAGTTGTTTGAACTCATTCTCATATCGATGCTCAATACTACTCCTAATAAATATATACTCATGCTCAAATGTATAAAACATACTCCTTCACAATTTGAGGTAATTGCTCAAAATATCATCTTAATACCTCTGCTCTGAAATATCTTTGAACTCATTAACTCATTTAGAAATCAAAGTCTCTTTTCTCAATGTAAAAAGTGATACCTTTGGGAATACTTAGTTCCTTTATACTCTTATTCAATTCATATTTGAAAACTCTTTCTCAAAACTCATCTTTTGCTCTCCTCATAAATCAATTTAAAGACAACATTTGATTAAAAGATTCTCAATAATAACAACTCAAAGTATACTCAAAATACTAAGGTTCATGCTGAAAAATAGACATGAACAATCAACTCAAGAATCTTAATGCATAATATGTAGAAACTCAATAATCAGGAATAGAAACTCAATGCTCAGAAATCAAGAACTCAGAACTCTACAATTCTACTCATCTCAGGAATACTCAAAACTAAGGGTAAAACCCTAGATTACTCTTCTTGTAATACCCCAAGCTTCCAAAGGATTTTAATTGCAGAACTCACCTGAAGACAGTGACCTACGGAGGCCACCTACGGGCCGTAGATGGATTGATGGGCCGTAGGTGGGGACCGTCAATGGCACTATGAATTGTCAGGATTTCCAAGTTTCTGAACTTTGACCTACGGAATAGCAGGACGGTTCGTAGTTCAGTTGACGGGCCGTAGATGGGTTCCGTATATGCCTTCCAGACTTAGCCAAATTTTCAACCCAAAATGAACATTCTGAATCAATTGACAGAAGAGCAGGACGGTCCGTAAATTGATGTACGGACCGTAGATCCTGTCCGTCGATTGGCCCCGATAGTTTTTAATTAAGGGTTTTTTGGTCTTTTTCCTAATGGATCTCCTATTAATCTAAGTCAGTTATACCCTTAATCTAGGCCATATAAATACTTTCTAAGCCTAATTCCTTTCATTCTAATTCATTCCCAATTATCTCCTCTCAAATATTTCTCTCTCTAAAAGAAACTCTCTCAACTCTCAAGGAAGAAGAAGAAAGCTTGAATCCTCCATTGAAGACCTTCAATCTTCTCCAATTTCTTGTGGATTGCTTTGAGGTATGATAGTGTTCACTATTAGGTGTCCTTTCCTCCAATGGGCCCTTCCTTTTCTTCATGAATTTCAAGGTTTACTCTAACCCAATTGAATTAGGGTTTGTGATCAATTATTGTGGGTTCTTCAATTATGATTTCAATTGTTGATTTTATGATTTGTAGTGCACGATCCATCGTGATAAAGTAACTTAGTGCATGAATTAGCGTGAATTACATGATTTGATGTAAAGATTACATGAACCCCCATGATCCCAAGCTAATTCTCCCCAAATTGATAATCTATGCTTTGATTGTTGGGTTGAGCTATGAATTGATGAAGTTTATGACATCTTTATGAATCTAAGCATGAATTATGAATGAATTGAGGATAATCCTAAGAATTTAGCATGATCAAGTCAAAAGCATGATTTTCCTCTATTATGTGAGTTCCTTCAAGTATGGATAAACTGTCTTAATTATGACTTTCTAAGCATGAGCTTGCATTGATTTGCATGATATGAGTTGAACTTGCATGAACCCATATGAACTCTATGAACTATGAACTATGAGCATGATGACCTAATCAAGGATAAGGCTAATGAACTTATGCATGCCTCATATGAAGTTAATGATGAAGTAAAGGTGCTTTGAGAGTGAAGTACCAAAGTTATGATATGATGATGCTATGGTTGAGTAGTGAAAGGTTTTCTCATGTAATTCTCCCAATATGACTTAAAAGAACAAGAGGCGACTACCCATGTTCTTAAGGAGCTATTCTAATGGCGTAAGTTTGGACAAGGTCCGTGGAAGATGAAACGTCTATAAACATGATTTTAGCTTGGATTGGTAACCCTAGTTGTACCTCTCCATGTATAATGATATGAATATGTTAATGACTTATCCGTGGAAATTATGCTTAGCACCGACTGGATATTCAGATGGAAGCCCTCCCGTTAGTAAAGGCCGGGTCTTCTAGTGAAAGCTCTCTCGTTAGTAGAGGTCGGGTTTTCTAGATGGAGCTCTCCCGTTAGTTGAGGCCGTGTCTCCTAAAGAAATCTCTATCCCATAAACTATGTTGCCACCATAGGATGTTGTCTTTAAGTAGACATTAGCTAGTGGATCCACATAAGCTAAGGAGTTCATGGTCTTACCTTGGCAAGTAGGACACCTCTTTTCGGTGTGGGGTAGACACCGGATTCCATGTTGATAGCTCACATGGTCTTATATGTCGGTTAAGGCTATTCCCCACAAGTTAATGAACAAGTGTTCTCGTGATAAAGAAAAGATGATTTAGCTTGCTTTGGCCTTGATATATGCTTTATGTTTCATGTTTCTCATGTTTATCACATTTTAAGTTTGGCCATTGCATGTCATGATTATATGTCTCTCTAGCATGATTTATGTGTTTATGTGCATTTGCTATCATACTTAGTACTTAATTGTGCTAGCGCATACTTTTGCCTACATTAACTTCTTTGGTGTAGGACGTGGCGATTCACCTTCCACTCGTGGCTAGAGCTTTATAGTAGCAGATTGATAGAAGACTTGGTGATTCCTCATCCATCCGAGGACATAACCTAGTTGTTCTTATTTTCATGTATTTTCATTTCAGTTTCAGATTTGTATTGGGTTACGTCCCAGACCTTGTTCTCTATATTAGATTGGCTTTGAGACATGAGATGTAGACTTCCGCTATTTCGTTTAAAAGCTTTGATATGAAAATCTCTTTTGAACTCTATCTCTTTATGATCTTGTATGTATGTATGCTAAGTGCCTTGTATGAGGCCTCTCGGGTTCTTGTACGCTATGTCACATCTAGGGGGTACCTTGGGTTGTGACACTTCTACTGAATTTAGATAGATGTAGGGTATGAGGATGAACTCAGTCTATCACTGTTATTAGCCTTACATACCTGGAAGAACAAAGTTCTTGGCGGAACTGGAAGAACGCTTGAAAACCTAGCTTTTTCTCCTCTTAGAACCTTGCTCTATTGACTTGAAGCGTTAATGAATGTAAATGAACTGATTAACACTATCTAAACCCTTAACTTGGTGTGAAAAGGTCTGGGTTTAGGATTAAAAGGGGTGGGAAAAGACTGAACTGCCTCTCTTAAAAGCTGACGAAAACCTTCTATGGGTCCATCTACGGTTCGTGGTTTGTTCTACGGACTGTAGATCTCATCCGTGGAATTTATATTGACTTTTACGGCTCAAAACTTCATTCTATAGGTCCAATCTACGACCCGTAGGATGGATCCGTAGGAATTGGACCCCAAAAATTAGACTCTCTGAAGTTTTTGACGAGTTGGCAGTACGGGTCGTCAAAATTTAAACGGCCCATAGAAAGGAGTTGTAGGACTGACTCAGGGAAACTCTGATGTGGTAGTCTCTGGTAAAATGGGCATAAGTTTTTACTCTAAACTCAAAATGGGGAAAACGTGGTGGCGTTGGAAAAAGGACTCAAAAACCTTTAATTTGGTAGGTCATGGGACACCTAATTCATTATGTCCTGAGAGATATGATTGTTTGAAATTGAACTAAGTCGAATCTTTTGTTAAAACTTAATCGGTAAGGAAGTTTTCAACTCAACTTTGTGCTAGGGGGTTCTTGTGACCTTAATTCATATCCAAATTCATTTCCACACTAAAGAATTGACGTTTACATATATAAGCAATTTAAGAATCACCTGACACGACCTTATACATAAATGAAGAATAGTCCGAGTCTTAACTTAAAATTTTTTGAGATGTAACAGAAACCACGAACACTGTTATCTACGAATCTATTGGAGCCGTTGGAAAATTCATGGGAGAAAATGAATGGGATAATTAATGGAAGAGAGAGAATATAAACAGAAAAGGTATTTTGCTATTTTGGGTAACAAAACTAATGCTATTGTCGGTAAGAGTAGATATTATACTATAATTCATAATTAATGTAATATATTATATTATTTATGTAATATGGCCTTTAAAAAGGGAAAAATTACCTAAATACACAATTTATTTTACCATATTTTCTAAAATTTCCACCATTTGAAAATTTACAAAAATCCCTACTCTTTTCTATTCTCGGATACATCACTTTACACGATATATTGTTCGGATACATTACTTTACGCGATGTATCAGGATGTACGCGATGTATCAGGACGTTAAGTGATGAATTCGAAACCAAGATGCGATGTATCAGGACGTTGAGCGATGTATCTGAAACTGAGACGCGATGTATCGAGATATTTTTGGATGTATTAGGATTCCACCAAATTTAAGAGATTTTTATAATTTGGAAAAGAGTAGGGATAGGATGTAATTAGCTATTAACACTATGAGATTTGTGTAAAATTTCCTTTGAAAAACTAGGGGAATATGGCCCAAGCCAACACGGGCCCAACTTGAAAGAATATAAGCTAGCTTGATGCTAATTAAAATCATAAGTTGCAAAATATAAATAAACTACGATCAAATTTATTACATGTTTGATTGTTTGATACTATTTGCTACATTTTATTTATATAAATAACAAAATATGATGCATCATAATATTTAAACATGTTACATAAAATAGAGAAGGTGAGATTAAGATTGAAAAAAGGAATTGAATCACACATACTTGAAATAGTTAATTATCAAAATGGATGATTTCAAATAATTGTTATGGCCACTTTTTTCCCCTAAGCTTACAAGAAAATACACAAGCACATATCTTTTGTAGTTCACCTGGGAACATGTTTCAGCTATAGAAGCATTAGTATTAACACCCAAAAGAACACTTGCAAACAAAAAAAACTTCAAATAAATGCTAATCTAAAACACAAAGAACAAAATATAAAGAATCCAAGCTTACATAAAAATTCTCCCTTCTTCCCAGAAAATTCCAAGAGTCACAAACAGAGTGGGGCGAAATGAGATTAAACCAGGAGACCATAGTTACATTTACACAGCTGTTTTTGGTTACTAGTAATTTCAGAGAAAATCAAGAACGAAAAAATAGTTAATTTTTGCCTCTATGTACTTTGGCTCATGTGCTTAGTTTACTCCATTTTTCCTTCTTATTATAGGTGTTGTAATTTGTGAGTTCCCCCTTGTGAATGTTTCAATTGGTTTTTGTTAAACCAGAAAGACTCGAGAAAATGAATTGAAGAATACAAATACAATGAACTTATGAAAATTCTAGTTGTTCATTAATTTGCAGAAGTTCTGAATTTATACAAGGAAAAGCCTAACCATTTCCTATCTAGTAGCCACTTACAAAGTGGATAGAAAATTGAATAAAAACTTGTGTCACTAACAGCCATAAAAGGGCCACCAACTTCAGAAAATTAAGCAACTAAAGTTGACTAAGTCTAGCTAGAAAATAGGGAGCACTAAACTGAAACTAAGTAAAAAACAGTAAAAAACAATAAGCTGGAAGGTTAGAAATGCCAATTGTCTAACACTCCTCCTTGGCATTTTCGTGACGAACATCAATTCTTTGCCTTAGATCTTCAAACTTTTCCTTTGGTAGAGACTTAGTGAAAATTCTAGCTAGATGGCTCTCGGATGAGCAATGATCAAGCAACACTTCATTAGATTGTTGGACTTCTCTTATAAAATGAAACTTGATCTTGATGTGCTTAGTTTGACCATGAAACACTGTATTTTTTGAGATTGAAATTGCTGAACTATTGTCACACGTGATCCTGGTAGCTTCAGTTTGTTCATGGCCTAAGTCCTTCAACATCTTCCTTAGCCATATAGCTTGGTTCACAGCAGATGCAGTAGCTATGTACTCAGCTTGTGCTATTGATTGAGCTGTAGTTTCTTGCTTCCTAGAGCTCCAACTAAAACAACTTGTCCCCAAGCTGAACAGATATCCAGAAGTTCTTTTGGAATCATCAATGTCGCCACCCCATTCACTATCAGAGTAACTGACCAGATTCATAGTCACTTCGGCAGATGCTGGGAAAAAAGTTTCAAACTTGTTGGTTCCTTTTATATACCTTAACACTCGTTTAGCCACTGTAAAGTGTATGTCTCTAGGAGAATGCATGAACCTAGAGAGAAAGGTTACAACAAATAGAATGTTAGGTCTGCTTGCGGTTAGATATAGAAGGCTGAAAATTAAGCTTCTATACGTACTATCATCCACTTTTTTGAAATCCTCATCCTTGCCAAGCTTCGCACTAGTGAGATTGGAGTACTCACAGGTTTGCAGTCTTGCATTTTGAACCTATTTAGAATATCTTAAATGAATTTCTGCTGGCATATAAAAATTCCATCACTGGACTACAATACTTCCATGCCAAGGAAGTACTTCAAGACTCCAAGATCAGTCATTTCAAAGACTTCCTCCATTTCATCCTTGAACCTTTGGATTGGTTCAATTTTGCTTCCTTTCATAAGTATGTCATCCACATAAATTGAGACAATTAAGGACTCACCTGCAGTGACTTTCACATACAAAGTAGCTTCACTTTGACTTCTACTAAAGCCAAGTTGGATGAGTTGATTGTCCATCCTCTCATACCATGCCCTTGGGGTTTTTTTAGGCCATACAAGGCCTTTGTTAAGAGATAAATTTGATCCTCTTTTCCAGGAATTGAGAAATAGATCTCTTCAGCAAGCAAACCATTCAAAAAAGCTGATTTGACATCAAGTTGATGAATCTGCCTAGGAACTATGAGATGCAAATGCAAGAATAAGCTTGATTGTGTCATACCTTGCTACAGGAGCAAATGTTTCCTGGTAATCCACACCATATTGTTGTGCATATCCCTTCACCACCAATCTAGCCTTATGTTTGCAAATTGTTCCATCAGGATTGAGTTTTGTCTTGAAAATCGATTTAACACCAATCACCTTGCGATTTCTAGGCCTGTCAACGAGCTGCCAGGTTCCATTCTTCTCAATCATGTCTAGTTCAGCTTGCATAGCTCTCCTCCATTCTTGAGATTCTTGCGCTTCAGAATAGCTTGAGGGTTCAGAGATAACCAAATTACACCGCTGATAGATATCTTTTAAGGTTCGGGTGCCCCGCACTGGTACATCATCCATTAGCTCATCTTTCGCAAGTTGAGGCTGCACTTTTGAAAATAAATCAGAAAAAGAGGTCTTCTAATTTTTCCAATCCGAACCAGTTGTTTCATCAAACTTCACTTCTTGGCTAAGAATTAATTTTTCTAATTTCAAACAGAAAATCCTATATCATTTGGATGAACTATAGCCCATAAATATGCCCTTATGAACCTTGTTGTCCAGCTTATTCCTCTTTGTTTCTGGAACTCGATAATAACATATACACCCAAAGATTCTGAGATGGTGTACTGAGGGTTTGTTCCCACGCCAAGCTTCATATGGAGTCATGCCCTACAAGACCTTATTAGGAAATATGTTCAGCAAATATACAGAGGTATTGACTGCGTCCATCCAAAACTGATTTGGGATCTTTCTTTCTAGCAAAAGACACCTGGCCATCTCCATTACTGTCCTAATCTTCCTTTCAGACACGCCATTTTGTTTTGGAGTGTATGGTAATGTCAATTGGCGTTCAATACCCGTGCTATTACAAACAAACTTAGAAGAAATATATTCTCCTCCATTGTTAGACCTTAAAGCCGTAATACTAAGATTACATTGATTTTCTACTAAAGCTTTAAATTGTTTAAAAACATCAAAGCCTTCACTCTTTAGTCTAATGAAATAAACCCAACACGTTCTGGTGTAGTCATCAATAAAGAGGAAAAAGTATTTGTTACCACTCAATGAATCTGTTTTCATTGGGCCGCAAACATCCGTATGAATGAGCTAAAGTTTCTTGTTAGCTCTCCATGCTTGATTTGCTTGAAATGGAAATTTGTTTGCTTTCCCTGCTGACAGGTTTCAAAAATTTGAGCATTAGAAAGAAATTCAGGCATATTTTCCACAAAGTCCTTCTTTTTCATCTCTGCGATGCTTCTCAGATTCAAGTGACCAAACCTTTTGTGCCATAGGTTTGTACTTGTTTGTGAAGTAATAGTGTAAGCCTGCTCAATTACTTTCTCCCAATTAACTGAAAATATTTTCTTGCTCATCTTGATATAAAATAATTCTACTCCAGAAGGGTCAGAAACAACACATTCACGATTCTTAAAATGTATAGAATAATTAATTTCAAGCATTTGTCCAACACTCAACAAATTTTGACTCATATCAGATGTGTACGAAACATCAGGAATAGTTTTGATACCTGATATTTTTAAGATAGACATTGTACCTCCGCCTTTGACTTCTACAGCCTCACCGTTTCCCACTTTTACTTTAGATTTGTAAGTATCATCAAGGAATTTGAACATTTAAGCATCATTGCACAAGTGATGTGTGCAACTACTATCAAGAAGCCATGAATAAGAGGATTCATTGATTGAAAAGTATGAAACTGTAAAGAGTTGCTCCTCATGTGCATCTGTAGTTTCAGCTACTTGTGTTTGCAAAGCTCCAGAGGCCTTTGCTCTTGATTTGCAGACGTTGGATATGTGCCCCGTCTGCTTACAGCTGCCGCATATAGCATCGACTCTCCACCAACAATACTTCTCCAGATGTGTAGTTCTTTTACACTGTTTGCTCGGAGGGAACTTTTGCTTCACATCTCCACTATTGTTTCCTCCATCATGCTTGCCCTTATTCTTTTGGTTGAACTCTTGCTGTCCTTTACCAAAATTTTACTTTTGTACAGAGAAAGCTCCTTCAGTGATCTTGTCCCGTCTCATAGTCCTTCTTTGCTCTTGTGCTTGAAGAGCACTCATTAGTTCACCTAATGAAAGTTTGCCCAGGTCCTTGGATTCTTCAAGAGAGGAAATCTTAGATTCAAACCTCTCAGGAAGAGTCGCAAGAACTTTCTCCACAATCCGTTTTTCTGTAAATTCTTCACCAAGAAGTCTAATGTTATTAACGATTAAGGAGATTCGATCAACATACTTACTGATTGTTTCATCTTCCTGAATATTCAGGGATTCAAACTCTCTTTTCAGGTTCAACACTTGTATTTAACGTGTTCTATCGCAGCCTTGATATTCTTCTTTCAACCTATCCCAAGCCTCTTTTGCTGTTTTATAAGTCATGATTCTATAAAACACAAAATCTGCCTTAGCATTCTGCATAAGAGACTTGGCTTTAAATTTCTTTGCCTTCTCTTCACTGTTGGATTTGATCTAAGCCAAGGTAAGATTTGCTAGTAGAGCAGCAACTGGTTTATCTTCCATCACAGCTTCCCAAAGTTCATAAGCCTCCAAAAAGCTTGCATCTTCACGAACCAGATTTGGTAATTTTCACCAGTGAAAGTGAATGGTGGATTTAAAGGTATGTTGTTGGATGCCATTTGTATTGTAGGTTAAAACTTTTTGGTCCTGTAAGATCAACTAGAGGCTCTGATACCACTGTTAAGACGGAAAGACTCGAGAAATTGAATTGAAGAATATAAATAGAGTGAACTTATGAAAATTCCAATTGTTCATTAATTTGCAGAAATTCTGAATTTATACCAGGAAAAACCTAATCATATCCTATCTAGTAGCCACTTACAAAGTGGATAGAAAATTGAATAAAACCATGTGTCACTAACAGCCATAAAAGGGTCACTAACTTCAGAAAATTAAGCAACTAAAGTTGACTAAGTCTAGCTAGAAAATAGGAAGCATTAAACTGAAACTAAGTAAAAAACAGTAAAAAAAAAATAAGTTGAAAGTTTAGAAATGCCAATTGTCTAACAGTTTTGACGGTCTAGACTCGTCTTTTATCAATGATTTTTCTATAAAGAAGCTTTCGTGAATCAGAAAACACCATACAAATAAATTTCTAATTCCATTATCTTCTTCGAATTTCTTATGTAAATTTTTTAGCTTTTTTGTTAACTCAAATAAAATTGAAACTTTCTTTTTTGCAGGTAAATTAATTAAGAGATAATCTATCTCTCTTACAAGTCATTTTATCTGCTGATGTCCGTATCAATAGTTCTACTTTCATGTTGTCTTTGTTGTTAAATATCTAACGGCGTAAGCATTTTCATTTATAGCAATTTTGTAGTAATTAATTGTATCAACTCTAAACTTGATATCGTAGGGATCAATATTGATATCTCATTTACATAACTATCAAATAGAATAGTGTCCTCACTAAATGAGGCAAATCTTCCAATCTAAAAAACATAACAAAAAGCAATAACCTTAATGGAACAATTACTCAACTACTAATTGAAAGATAAATTTAGCCAATTTAGACCACAACTGCAAGCATAGAAAGAAGGAACAGTTAAGTGCAAAGCTGGCAAAACCCAAAGCTCTTGGGAAATCACTAGAAATAACATAGACAAAATTTAGAAACCCCCATTTTCTCAAAGCCCTAACGATACCATATTGCGACCAAGCACCTAAACGACCAACTTACTAAACACTTACTTTTAAATTTCCAAATCCAATCCTTCAATATTGTTCACTATGTAGTATATACATCCTTCCAACAAACAAAACTCAAACTGCTGTGATAAGAAAAAATAAAATAGAAGCAGAGAAGATAATCGCAGATGTCCACACCACAAGAGAGACCTCATCAGTTGGATCATTGCAAAATAAAAGCATCTGGACTAAAAGCTGAAAATGCAATAGTGGAGAGAGTTATTGTAGTTGAAAACTTCCACTTAACAACACTTCTAACAACGAGATAAGGGGATCTCTATGACCAAGGAAGAAAATTGAACTAAGGAAACTTGAAAGACCCAATGACAGCAAGCACAAAAAGAAGGGAGCAGTTAAAGTGCAAGCTGAAAAACCATGCCACATAGGGGAGATCACTAGAGATGCCAGACGAGCTTGCATAACTCCCTTTGACAGTGCCTGGTGATATCCAAATTGCAATGCCAGACAAGATCGCATAACTCCCTTGAAAGTGCCTGGTGATATCGAATTCACAGTGCAAATGCAAGCACCAAAATGGCAAAGAAACAAGGTGCACAAGGAAAGGACACACACTAAAACCAAACTTCGGAATTACCATATCTGATCCCCAAACAATCACCATATGGTCTACAAACATGCGTCCAAGCAAACAAAATCAAGTACCATGATAAACATAACAGCGGCAAGAACACCAAAGTAGAGGAGCTCTTAGGGCCATAAGAAGATCTAAAATTGAGTTTGGGTACTTCTCAGGTGTCCATAAAAATCAGGGATCTCATCATGTGGATCATCCAAGAAAATAAGCATCTAGACTAAAAACTTCATGGTAGCAGAGTACAACACCCTCTAGTGGAAAATATTATCATTCTTGAGAACTTCCACACAAAAGTAGGTTTTGACAAAGAGAAAAGGGGCCTACTGATTAGGAAGAAATCTGAGTTGAAGTTCAAGCTCTGGAAGACCCAACCATTACATGCACAAAAAGAAAATAACAGGTAAGTGGAAAATACCATGCAGAAGAGATTACTAGAGATGCCAAACAAGATAAGATTGCAAATCTCCCTGTTCTTGATGCCTGGTGATATCCAATAAATAGATTGCAGTGCAAGCACCAAAATGGCAAGAATCATGGTCCACAAAGGGATGCACACCCAAACCAAACTACATAATCTCTAAATCTTATCCTCTTACTACCACCATGTGCAGTGGCAGATCCAGGATTTTTATTCAGGGGGTTCAAAAAATAAAAGTATAAGTAAATAAGCCAACAAAATAAAATTTTGAGTGTTGGGGAAGAACTAAGGAAGTGATTTAGGGATTTGGGAAGTAAAAAGTGATTTAGCCTTTTAGGAATGGGACCCTTGAATTTTTTTGGATTTAAATCCACTCTTTTAGAACTAAAACTAAATGAAGAGAAAGCTAAAAAAAATAAAACACTCATAACGGGAATCAAACTCTAGACGCAAAAGTCAACTTAAAGAAGACCTGCCACTATGATATAGCTTTCTTAATGTTCATGAGGGGGTTCAAAATTAATATATTTACATAAATATAAAAAAATTTCCTTATATATACAGTGTAATGTTTTGTCGAGGGGGTTCGGGTGAACCCCTTGAAACCCACGTGGGTCCTCCCCTGACCATGTGGCCTAAAGACATTCATCCAACCAAACTAAATCAACTGGTAGGCAAAATGAAATCAGAGAAGGTAAGTAGCGAGAACACGAGAAGTACAGGAATGCGTTACAGGGCAATCAAAAGAACATGATTGAGTTTGAATACACTTATCAAGTGTTGTCCATAACCATGGAGATCTCATCAATTGGATCACCAAAGAACATAAGTATCTCGATTATTAAAAAACAAATATTTCAACAAAATACACACTAGTGAAGCAGTGTTGACAAGAGAGAAGTGAACCATTCTGAATAGGGAAGAAAATTGAATTGAAGAACTCAATCATTAGAGCATCAAACACTAAATTGACAGATCATGCTGCTCCATGAAAAGAAGAATCTATCGCTCTGTAAGATCCAGCAGCTGCAAGCACAGAAAGATGGAACAGTTCAAGTGCAAATCTGGCGAAGACCATACCACCACGAAATTCACTACAAATGCCAGACAAAATTGAGAACCCCCTTCTTTCAAAGCTTGATAATCTCCATATTGAAGTGCAAGCACCAACATGGCCAAGAAACAAGGTGCAGAGAAATGCATACAGGCCACCAACCTTCGTAATCTTCCAAGTTGATTCCTCTCAACTGTCACGACACATCCACATTCAACAAACAAGATCAAGCTAGCGTAATACAAGAAAAATGAAGCAAAGAAGATAAGCAGCAAGAACACCAAAAGAGAAGAACACTTTACGAGGTTTTCAAAAGATCCAAACTTCAGTACTTCTCAGGTGTCCTTGAGATCATAGCCATCATGAATCTCAAAAATGGATCATCGAAGAAAATAAGCATCTGGACTAAACACTAAAAATGGCAGTAGAATACAACACACACTTACGGGAAAAAAACTATTTTAGTTAAAAATGTCAAAACTCATAAAAGCCTGAACGACGAAAACCTCGTTATAAATGGACAAAGAAAGCTACTCCATGAAAACAATAATTCATTGCTTTGTAAGACCCAGTGGCTGCAAGCACAAAAAGAAGGGTACAATAATCAAGTCCAAAGCTGATGAAACCCATACCATCTAAGAAACTAGAGACACCATATGGACAAGATTTAAAACTCCCTTTTTGTTGAAGCCCTGACCAATATATTCAAATTGCAGTGCAAGAACCAAAAAGACCAAGAGGATACAGAGATACCATACTGGATATCAACCTTTGAAATCTCCAAATGTTAGCCTCTAATATTGTCACCATATAGTCTACATATGCATCCAAACCAAAAAAGAACAAGTTGTGGTAACCAATAGAAGATGGCAGCAAAGAGCATATATAGCTAGAAAACCAGAAGTAGAGGAGCACTTTATGGCACTCTCAAAAGAAAAGATCCAGAATTGGCCGAGTACTTATCAAGTGTCCATAGTCGTAAGAGACCTCATCAATTGGATCATTGAAGAACATAGTGTCTGGATTAAAAACCTCATGGCAGCAAAACACAACACACTGGTGAAAAATATTATCTTAGTCAAGAAACTACCATACAACAGTACTTTTGATAGAGAAAAGAGAGCCATAAGGGAAGAAAACTGAATCGAAAATCTCGATACTCATAAATGACTTAAACTAAAGAAACCTCAACACAAATAGACGAACACAACCGTTCCATGAAAAGAATAATTCACTTCCTTGTAACCAATGGTTGCAATATTAGAAAGAAGGGAACAACTAATTAAGTGTAAATCTGACGAACCCCAAACCACTTGAGCAACCACTAGAGATACCATAGACGAAACTGAAACCCCATTTGTCAAAGCTTGGACAATATCCAATTTGCAGAGCAAGCACCAAAAAGACCAAAAGGTGGTAAATGATCACATGTTGGTAAACAAAGCTTTGAAATTTCCAAATTTGAACGTCCATAACAGTGTCACCACATGGTCTACACATCCATACAATAAAAAAAATTAGTGTGATAACGAAAAATATATGGAAGCAGAGAAGATAAGTAAGTAGCTAGAAGAATAATAGTAAAAGGGTAGTTTATGCAACTATCAAAAGATCTAGAATTGGCTGATTACTTATTAAGTGTCCATATCATTAAATTAAAAATTAAAACTAGAATGTATATTAGTTAACTACCTATTGATTTTACAATAAAAGTATGAGTTAAGACTTTAAGATATGTGTCATATAGTAAACGATTTTATTACCGATCATCGTATCTTAGTTATGTACCTCAACTAATATCTACGAGATATTTGCCACCTCATAACAGTACAAATATAAAAGATAATTCTATCCAAAAGGGATCCGTCTCGCTTGGCATTGGAAGTAAAGAAATTGTCATCATAAGAGAAATTACATGTAAAATCCTTAATCTTATTTGACACATATCTTAAACTCCAATATTGTTCACTATGTGATACATCCTTCCAAAAGACAAAACTAAAACTGGTGTGATAAGCAAAACTAAATTGGACGCACAAAGATAAGCAGCAAGAACAGAAAACATAGATGAGCACTTTACTGGGCTATGAACAGATCCAGACCTGAGGGAGTACTTACCAGATATCCACACCCATAAGAGACCTCATCAGTTGGATCATAGCAAAACATAAGCATCTGGACTAAAAGCTGAAAATGCACTTGTGGAAAGAGTTATCATAGTTGAAAACGTCCATTTAACAGCACTACTGACACCGAAGTAAGGGAATCTCTATGACCAGGGAAGAAAACTGAATTGAAGAGCTAGATACTAATACAAAGCCTGAACTAAGAAACTTCAATGCTACGACAAATAAGGCTACTCCATGAAATGGAGACTTCGCTGATCTTGAAAGACCCAACGACAGCAAGCAAAAAGAAGGTAACAATTAAAGTGCAAGCTGCGAAACCCATACCACATGGGAGAGATCACAAGAGATGCCAGACAAGATTGCATAACTCCCTTGCCAGTGCTTGGTGATATCCAAATTGCAGTGCAAGCACAAGCACCAAAATGGGAAAAAAATAGGTGCACATGGGAAGGACGAAACCATACTTCGAAATTACCAAATCCTATCCCCCTCACGGTCACCATGTGGTCTGCAAACATGCATCCAAAGAAACTTAATGAAGTGGCATGTAAAATAAGAAAATAGAAGCATAGAAGATAAGTACCAAGAACACCAAAGTAGAGGAGCCCTTGGGAAAATTGAGTTTGGGTACTTCTCAGGTGTCCATAACAATCAGGTATCTCATCACTTAGATCATCCAAGAAAATAAACATCTAGACTAAAAACTTTATGGTTGCAGAGTACAACACACTAGTGGAAAATATTATCATTGTTGAGAACTTCCACACAATAGTAGTTTTTACAAAGAGAAAAGGGGCCCACTGATTAGGAAGACAACTGAATTGAAGTCCATGCTCTGGAACACTCAACGGTTACATGCACAAAAAGGACGTAACAGGTAATAGGAAAACCATACCATGCATGAGAGATCACTCGAGATGCCAAACAAGATAAGATTGCAAAGCGCCCTGTTCTTGAGGCATGGTGATATCCAATATCCAAATTGCAGTGCAAGAAACAAAATGGCCAACATGGTCCACAGGGATTACACACCGAAACCAAACTATAAATTCATCCAACCAAACTAAATAAACTGGTGGGCTAAATGAAATCAGAGAATGTAAGTAGAAAGAACACGAAAACTACAGAAGAGTGTTACAGGGTCATTAAAGGTTTCCATAAAAAGTTACACGACTGAGATTGAATACACTTATCATATGTTATCCATCACCATGAAGATCTCATCAGTTGGATCACCAAAGAACATAAGCATCAGAATTATTAAAACACATATATGGCATCAAAATACACACTAGTGAAGCAGTGTTCACAAGGAAGAACAGAACCATTTTGATTAGGGAAGAAAACTAAATTGAAGATCTCAATAATCATTAGAAGCATTAACCCAAAAACCTCAACACAAAATTGACACAGCATGTCGCTCCATGAAAAGAAGAATTTATGGCTCTGTAAGACCCAGCAGCTGCAAGCACAGAAAGAATGGAACAGTCTAAGTGCAAAGCTGGTGAAGCTCATACCACCTAGGAATTCACTATGAATGCCAGACAAGATTGAGAACCGCCTTCTTATGAAGCCTGATAATATCCAGATTGTAGTGTAAGCACCAACATGGCCAAGAAATTGGGTGCACATGAATGTACACTGGACACCAACCTTCAAAATCGATACATCCATCCAACAAACAAATTCAAGCTAGCATAATACAAGAAAAAGGAAGCATAGATGATGAGCAGCGAGAACACCAAAAGAGACTACCATTTTACGAGGCTTTCAAAAGATCCAAAATTGAGTACTTGTCAGATGTCCATGAGACAATAACCATTAACCATTAATGAAAAAAAAACTATTTTAGTTGAAAATGTCAGAACTCATAAAAGCTTGAACCATGGAAACCTTGACATAAATGGACAAAGAAAGCCGCTCCATGAAAAGAATGATTCATCGCTCTATAAGACCCAATGGCTGCAAGCATAAAAAGTAGGGCCAATCAAGTCCAAAGCTAACAAAACCCATACCATCTAAGAAATCACTAGAGATACCATATAGACAAGATTTAAAACCCCCTTTTGTTGAAGCCCTGAGAACCAAAAAGAGCAAGAGGGTACACAGAGATACCATACTGGAAATCAAACTTTGAAATCTCCAAATCTTAACCTATATTACTGTCACCACTGATCTAAACATCCATCCAAACCAAAAAACAAGTTTGTGATAACCAAAAGAAGATGGAAGCAGAGAATATACATAGCTAGAAGGACCAGAAGTAGAGGAGCCATAGAAGACCATAATTGGCTGAGTACTTATTAAAAATCCATAGTCATAGAAGACCTCATCAATTGGATCATCGAAGAACATAATGTCTGGATTAAAAACATCACGGCAGCAGAACACAACACACACTGGTGAAAAATATCGTCTTAGTCGAGAAACTTCATTCAATAGTACTTTCTATAATACAACGGGAGCCATAAGAGAAGAAAACTGAATCGAAAATCTCGATAATCATAAAAGATTAAACTAAAGAAACCTCAACAAAAACGGACAAACACGGCCGCTCCATGAAAAGAATAATTCACTGCATTGTAATTAATGGCTGCAAGAACAGAAAGAAGAGAACAATTAAGCGCATATATGACGAACCCAAAACCACCTACGTAATCACTAGAAATGCCATAGACGATACTGAAATTACCCCTTTGTCAAAGCTCGGGCAATATCCAGATTGCAGTGTAAGCACCAAAAAGACTAAAAGGTGGAAAAGAATCATATGTTGGTAAACCAAGCTTTGAAATTTCAAAATATGACCATCTAAAACAGTGTCACCACATGGTCCATTCAACCAGAAAAAACTTGTGTGATGACGAAAAATATATGGAAGCAGAGAAGATAAATACCTAAAACAAAGGAGCCATTAGGAAAGATAACTAAATCGAAAATCTCGATACTCATGAAAGACTTTACTAAAGAAACCTCAGCACAAACGGACAAACACGGCCGCTCCGTCAAAAGAATAATCCACTGCCCTGTAACCAATGGCTGCAAGAATAGAAAGAAGGGAACAATTGAGAGTAAATCAGACGAACAAACCACCTAAGTAATCACTAGAGATGCCATAGACGAGACTAAAAACCCCCTTTTGTCAAAACCCAAACAACATCAAGATTGCAGTGCAAGCACAAAAAAGACCAAAAGGTGGCAGAGGATCACATGTTAGTTAACCATGCTTTGAAATTTCCAAATCTGAATGGCCATAACAGTGTCACCACATGGTCTACAGATCCATCTAACCAAAAATAACTAATGTGATAACAAAAAAGAAATGGAAGTGGAGAAGATAAGTAGTTGCAAGAATAAAAGTGAAGAAGTATTTTACACAACTATCAAAAGATCTAGAATTGGCCGAGTACTTATCAAGTGCAAATAGCCATATGAGACCTCACCAATTGGATCATCGAATAACGTAAGTCGTCTGGACTAAGAACCACATGGCAGCAAAATACAACACATGCCGGTGAAAATTAACATCTTAGTTGAGAAACTTCCATACAAGACAAAGGAGCCATTAAGGAAGAAACCTGAATCCATAATCTCGATACTCACAAAAGACTTAATTAAAAGAAACCTCAACACAAATGGACAAACACGGCCGCTCAGTGAAAAAAAATCACTTCCATATAACCAATGGCTGCAAGAACAGAAAGAATGGAATAGTTAAGTGCAAATCCGATGAACCCCATACCACCTAAGTAATCACTAGAGATGTCATAGATGAGACTAAAAAAACCCATTTTGTCAAAGGTCAGACAATATACAGACTGCAGTGCAAGCACCAAAAAGATCAAAAGGTGGTAGAGG
The DNA here is from genome assembly GCA_018342035.1 of Solanum appendiculatum. Classification (NCBI taxonomy): domain Eukaryota; kingdom Viridiplantae; phylum Streptophyta; class Magnoliopsida; order Solanales; family Solanaceae; genus Solanum; species Solanum appendiculatum. The sequence goes on along the minus strand of JAGDQO010001575.1, from coordinate 1,195,413 downwards.
ATCACATGTCGGTTAACCACGCCTTGAAATTCCAAAATCTGAACATCCATAAGAGTATCACCACATGATCTACACATCCATCCAACCAAAAAAACTAGTGTAGTAACGACAAAGAAATGGAAGCAGAGAAGATAAGCAAGTAGCTACAAGAATAAAAGTGAAGAAGTATTTTATACCACTATCAAAAGATCTAAAATTGGTCGAGTACTTTTCAAGTGTCCATAGCCATAGACAACTGGATCATCAAAGAACATAAGCGTCCGAACTAAAAACCTCATTGCAGAAGAATACAACACATACTGGTGAAAACTAATATCCTGGTTGAGAAACTTCCATGCAACACTAGTTTTGACAAACATAGAGGAGACATTAGGGAAGAAAACTGAATCAAAAATCTTGAGACTCATAAAAGACTTAACTAAAGAAACCTCAACAACTAACGGACAAACACGTCCTCTGCATGAAAAGAATAATTCACGAGGTTGTAATCAATGGCTGCAAGAACAGAAAATAATTCACGAGGTTGTAATCAATGGCTGCAAGAACAGAAAGAAGGGAGCAGTTAAGTGCAAATCTGACGAACCCCAAACCAACTAAGTAACCACTAGAGATGTCATAGACGAGACTAAAAACCCCCTTTTGTCAAAACCCGGACAATATCTTGATTACAATGCAAGCACCAAAAAGACAAAAAAGTGGCAGAGGATCACATGTTTGGTTAACCAAGCTTTGAGATTTTCAAATCGGAACGTCCATAAAATTGTCACCACATGGTCTGCACATCCAACCAACCAAAAAACAACTAGTGTGATAACGAAAAAGAAATGGAAGCAAAGAAGATAAGAAAGTAGCTACAAGAATAAAATTGAAATAAGTATTTTACGCCACTACAAAAAGATCTAGAATTGGCCGATACTTATCAAGTGTCCATAGCCGTAAAAGACCTCATCAATTGGATTATCGAAGAACTCAAGCGTCTGGACTAAAAACTTCATGGCAGCAGAATACGACATATATAATGGGAAAATAAATATCCTAGTTGAGAAACTTCCCTACAACAATAGTTTTGACAAAGAAAAAGGAGCCATTAGGGAAGAAAACTGAATCGAAAATCACAATACCCATTAAAGACTTAACTAAAGAAACTTCAACAACAAACGAAAGAACACGGCGTCTCCATGAAAGAATAATTCACTGCCCTGTAACCAATGACTGCAAGAACAGAAAGAAGGGAACAGTCAAGTACAAATCTGATGAACCCCAAACCACCTAAGTGATCACTAGAGATCTGCCATAGACGAGAGTGTAAATTCCCTTTTGTCAAAGCCCACACAATATCCAGATTGCAGGGCAAGCACCAAAAAGACCAAAAGGTGGCAAAGGATCACATGTTGGTTAACCAAGCTCTGAAATTTCTAAATCTGAACATTCATAACAGTGTCACCACATGGTCTACACATCCATCCAACCACAAAAAACTAGTGTGATACTGAAAAAGAAATGGAAGAAGAGAAGATAAGTAAGTAGCTACAAGAATAGAAGTGAAGAAGTATTTGATGCCACTATCAAAAGGTCTAGAATTGGCTGAGTAGTTTTTGTTAGAATAGAAATATGTATATAGAATCCTACTTAGAATAGAAATAATCATAGGAGTAGTAATAGTAAATAATATCCTACTTGGTAAAGGATTGTATTGTAGTGTCTATAAATAGGGTCTATATGTAATAATGTAGATACAACGCAATTCTACAACAATTCAATAATATTTTTTTCCTATATTTCTCACATTGTATCAGAGCCTCTATGATCTTGGTAAACAATCAAACAACTTCCGTTGCCGGCGGGCAGCTATTACCTATATATGTCGCCCGTCTGGCCAACGATTATATTAGCAAAATTTGGGTCACCGTGTATCTTTCCGATGACTATTTTCTCATATCTGATTTATGTAAGCACCATGCCATCATTCTAGTGACTACTTCCTTATAGCTAATTTGTGTAGTACCGTGCCATCTTTTCGGTGACTATTTTTCATATTTAATTTGTGTAGCACCGTGCCATCTTTCCGGTGATTACTTTTTCATAATTAATTTTTCTAGCACCGTGCCATCATTCCGGTGACTACTTTCTCATACCTGATTTGTGTAGCACCGTGCCATCATTCCGGTGACTACTTTCTCATATCTTATATGTGTAGCACTGTGCTATCCTTCCGGTGACTACTTTTTCATATTAAATTTGTGTAGCACCATTCCATCTTTCCGGTGACTATTTTTTTCATATTTGATTTGCTTGGCACCGTGCATCTCTCCGAACTACTTTTCATATTTAATTTGTGTAGTACCATGGATTTTTCCAAACTACTTTCTCATATCTGAGTTGCACAGCACCATATGTCGTTTCGGTGACTCCTCAGATTTGATTTGCATAGTTCCATTCATCTTTTCGGTGACTCCTCAAATCTGATTTGCATAGGGTTGTGCCATAATTCCGACCCTACTCGTATAATTTATCTTTTTCAGTACGGTCGTGTCATCATTCCGACCTTTCCAATATAATTTCTATTTTCTAGTTGGGTCCGTGCCATCATTCTGATCCTACCAATTTAATTTTATTTCTTAGATTGTCTTTTTTTAAAATTTATATTGAGTATGAAATTTTATAAGTATGAATTTCCTGTTATTTTGTGTTCATTTTAATCTGATAAAATGTTATGTCACAAGATACACTCCTTGCTAGCTATATAAAAATAGATTAAAAAAATTAGTGATTGATCATAAAATGATGGTAAATCAAATTAAAGATTCTATAAATAATACTTTAAATATTATTCATCTATTTTTTTTATTGAAAAAGTTTAATGTTTTATATCACGATACAACTTCTGTAAGATACTAGATACTTTCATTAGACAACAACAATATAATATGTATGCGGAAAAAAAAGGGGAGAAGAGTATGATTTCACAAAGATAAGATAGAAACTTTAAGAAATGATATATTTTCACCATAGGTGATGTTGTTCATATATTAACACTAATTTATGCTATATATATAACAAAGAATTGGTCAAGCTAAATATTTGACATACAGTCAAACCTCTATTCAACCCGCATTTGTTATCACAACATTTCACTGTAACGACCTAATTTTCTTTAGAACTATTTTTCATGTTATATTTTTTGTCTATATAACATTCTACTTATAACAGTGTCGACATTCACTATAGAAGTACACTTTTTGTAATATTACCTCACTAGAAAAATTGTACTTAAATAGTGTCCATCATTTATGGTCATAAATAACCTCAAGAGTAAAGGCTACTGGTGACCTTTTTTATATTGATATTTTTTCCTATTTTATTGGTTAAATTTGTTTACAAATACATTCATTGTTTTTATTACACAAAATCAATAAACGATCATGTTGTGTATTTTTAATAGCTAAATGAGACAAAAATGTCAAATATCAATATAAATATATAACAACACCTCACTATAGCAGTCATGAAATTTTCCAATAGACATTAAGAAGGTTTTACTATATTAAAAGAACAATTATCTTTTGATAATTACTCGGTTGTATTGAGTTTTATCTTCAACACCATATTAATAATATATATACAACCACACTTGACAATAAACTAAAAAGGAATTCTAATTAACTACGTGAAAAAATATAATCAATTAATTAGCAAATTGTGTATAATGATAAACTATAACATGATAACAAAAATAAAAAAAAACCACATATCCACAATAATTCTACATTATGGAATCTAGAAACTATAACATGATCGAAGTAAAAAATAATACTACTAAAGAAATGTCACTTTCTCCCCATATTTAAACTTTGAATGTATTTTGAAATGTTTCAATGATATCTGGTAATTTTGATCTCAAAAAATAAGTAAATCTATGACAATCTGTATTAATCGTTTAAAAACACTTATCCTATGTTCTTTTAGTTATAATTATTTACTAAAACATTTTAATTTAGTAATATTAATTCTATTTTATAACACCGTATACTATATGATACGATACACACGTGCAACGCACATGCCGTGAAACTAGTATATATATACTAGAGATAGGTGCCCGAATCTCTGTTATTTTTTTGACTCAGTTTATGTGATATAAATAGAATTTAGAAAGTCAATTAAATTTTAATATGATTTTTAGATATTTTAAGTTGTTAATTATTGTGATTTATAGTACTTTTTATGTAATTTTTAAATAATATATGCTACTACCCTTATCCCAATTTGTGACACTGATAAAATTTTTAGAATCTTTTAATTTTTGATTTTTTAATTGTGATCTATATTACTTTTACGTCATTTTTAAACAATATATGTTACTCATCTATCCCTATTTATGCGGCACTAATTCGAGGGTCAATTGAACTTTTTATATGTTTTTTAAATATTTTGAATTGTTAATTATTGTGATTTATAGTTTTTTTTTACGTAATTTTCAAATAATATATATTACTCCCTTTTGTCCCAATATATGTAGCACAAATAGAATTTCAAAAGTCAATCAAATGTTATTTTGAGATTTACAATAACTTTTTACGTAATTTTCAAAGTGAATAATACATGTTAATTCTTTTGTCCCATTTTATGTGATACCGATAAATTAATCTCAAGAATTAATCAAGTTTGTTTTATATATTTTAAGTTGTCAATTATCATGATTTATAGTATTTTTTACGTAATTTGTAAATATATAAAATATTAAAAAATAAGACAAATACATTAAAACAGAAGAACTATTATAAAATTGCAAAAATACCCTAAAGGTGCTCAAGTATGCGTGTTGACCTGCTGCCTGCTTGAGCAGCTAAACTCCCTCTTATTATAATTTAGAAAGTCAATTAAATTTTAATATGATTTTTAGATATTTTAAGTTGTTAATTATTGTGTTTTATAGTACATTTTACATAATTTTTAAATAATATATGTTACTCCCCTTATCCCAATTTATGTGGCATTGATAAAAGTTTTAGAATCTTTTAATTTTTTTATTTTTTTATTATGATCTATATTACTTTTACGTCATTTTTAAACAATATATGTTACTCATCTGTCCCTATTTATGCGGCACTGATTCGAGGGTCAATCGAACTTTTTATATATATTTTTAAATATTTTGAATTGTTAATTATTGTGATTTATAGTATTTTTTTTACATAATTTACAAATAATATATATTACTCCCTTTGTCCCCATGTATGTAGCACAAATAGAATTTCAAAAGTCAATCAAATGTTATTTTGAGATTTACAATACTTTTTACGTAATTTTCAAACTGAATAATGCATGTTAATTCTTTTGTCCCATTTTATGTGATACCGATAGATTAATTTCAAGAATTAATCGAGGTTTTTTTTAAAATATTTTAAGTTGTCAATTATCATGATTTATAGTATTTTTTACGTAATTTTTAAATATATAAAATATTAAAAAATAAGACAAATAAATTAAAACAGAAGAACCAATGAAAATTTGCAAAAATACCCTAAAGGTGCTCAAGCACGCATGTTGACCTGCTGCCTGCTTGAGCAACTAAACTCCCTCTTATCATAATTTTTAAATATATAATATATTAAAAAATAAGACAAATAAATTAAAACAGAAGAACCATTTGTAGACAGTGAAGTTTTATTGATAAATCCATATTAAATTTGGATTAAATCTTAAATTCATGATACGTCGACCAAGTCAAATTACTGATTAATAAAGTCGGATTAATATTTAAGTCAAAATTATATGACTTAAATCAAGTCCAAATTACATTTGGATCGGTCCATTAAGTTGACAAGATGAGCCCAACTCATGTTCTCCAAGCCCAAGGGTCAAAATTGCTTGGACCAAAATACCCCTAAAACCCTAGCTCAAGCCTATATAAAGAGGTCTTCATAAGACCAGAAAGACACAGAAATACATAGAGAATCCTTGCTCTTCAGTGGTGCTCTGCAAGTCTTCCGCATATAAAGAAGTCTTCGCTCCAAGTGTTGAGCCGCAAGTATTCCGTCAAATCAAGAACAGTCGTGAAGAGAAGAATCAGGGGATTACATATCTTTTCTTAAAGATTTCATAAAGATTGTAACATTCGCATAAATTCAAATTCAAATACTATTGTTTGCTTGCTATTTTCATTTCTTGATTGTTATATTTCAGGATTGAAACTTTAGTCGCATACAAATTGGCACGCCCAGTGGGACAATCTTTACCTCTCATCTTTTCTCTTAGAAAATCAAAGTTGAAAAACACTGAGATGGCTTCAAAGAAGATCAACTCAAAATCTACATCTACATCTGCATCTGCGTCTGTACCCGCATCTGCATCTTCATCCTTATCTGCATCCGTATCCGCATCTACATCTGCAAAAACTAGTGGATCCAAATTTTACATTGTTGTGGAAAACATCCTTGATGTTACTGCGGGAAGCATGAGACCCGTCACAAGGAACCAAGCCAAATTGCTAGGACAACAAGCCTCACGAGTGCCGTCCGAATCTGCTATTGTCTTCTCATCTCCAAAAGGTGTGAAGTCTCCTGCAAAAGCTACAAAAGAAGACATCGCCGAAATGGTTGAGAGAATTCTTGCCCAATTGAGCCTATCTACATCTAAGAAGCCCTTCACTTTAGTCAGCAATGATGTCTTAAGCACTGGATCTACTCCGGATAACATATCTACGTCTCATGTTTGGGAAAATTGATATTATCCTCCATCACCTACAATGGTAATTCACGCGATGGTGACTAATGCTTCATCCGTAGAAGAACAACTTGCGAGCTTGACGAGAGCTATTGAAGGCTTGACCAAATATGTTCAAGATCAAGATGCTCGGATCCTTAAGCTAACTGATAGGGTGGCAGGAATGATGGATGAAGAATCAAGTCATGCACCTGGAAAACGTCCGCAAGTACAAGAGACAGTCGATCATCCCGCAAAGCAAGTGGAAGATGCTAAGGAGATCCAAGTTTCCTCTGAAGGAACGATCCCGATCGACCAAATCAAGGAGTTTATCATGGGGACCATTAAAGACAAGTACAAGGTTGCTGAAAAATCCTCCTTGACATATGCAAGGCCATACACTGCAAGGATTGATAACTTGAAAATGCCTGTCGGTTATCAACCCCCAAAATTTCAGCAATTCGATGGTAAGGGAAGCCCAAAGCAACACGTGGCACACTTCATCGAAACATGCAACAATGCTGGAACGTATGGTGATTACCTCGTCAAACAATTTGTCCGTTCCCTTAAGGGAAATGCTTTCGATTGGTTCACAAACCTTGAATTTGGTTCCATTGATAGTTGGGAACAAATGGAGCTAGAATTTCTCAACCGCTTCTATAGCACAAGACGTACCGTAAGCATGGTAGAACTTACAAATACGCGTCAGGGAAATGAAGAGCCAGTCTTTGACTTCATCAACCGATGGAGGCATGCAAGTCTAAACTGTAAAGATAGACTTAGTGAAGCTTCGGGCATAGAGATGTGCATTCAAGGTATGCATTGGGGTCTTCTCTATATTTTGCAAGGCATAAAGCCTAAAACTTTTGAAGAATTGGCCACTCACGCTCATGATATGGAGTTAAGCATGGCATCAGTCGTAACTGAAACGCCGCCCGTCAACGAACTCCGCAAAGGCAAAGAAAGGAAAGAATTCAAGAAAGTGGGATATTTGTCCAAGGCTGAAAACAAGGAGTCCATGAACGTCAATGCTTCTCCTTTGAAGTTCACCACAAAGGTAGGCAATACGCAGAGCGCAAAAGCAACTTTTTTTGAAGGAAAGACAAGCCAAAAACAACTACATCACTGCGGAAGATGAACATGTTGCTTCTAACAAAAGGCCTTCTGTCAAATCTACTGGGAAGCTCAACGACGAGGATCTCCCTATTTGATAGCATAGGGCCATTGAAGAAGAAAAATAAGGTTTGGAGAAACAACGGAGGTATGAAAGCATCTGCTTTACCCAAATCTCAAAATGTCCCTAAGGAGTTTCAAAGTCTGATTCCTTCTAGAATGAGGCCGCAGACGAACCTTGTGGTCTCATGTGGAAAATTACTAAAGGCAAAGTCACATGTTGTGGTCTACACCAAGCAACGTGACGAAGATGAAGAAAGTGTTGGTTCTTCATATCATGTCACTACACAAGATGAAAGGTATATTTTTTCTCCAATTAAAATTGATGAAGAGTTAGAGGATGTTTCATGGAGTTATCATATATCTTTTAAAGATGGAGAACCTCAAGAAGATGAAGATGCTAAGGATGCACCACCTGAACTTGAAGAAGGAGTAAAGGCGACGGTTGATGCATTGAAAGAAGTCAACCTTGGAACTAATGAAGATCCAAAACCCACTTATGTGAATGCTTCACTAGTAGGTGATAAAGAAAGGGCCTACGTTGACTTGCTTAAAGAGTATAAAGATGTTTTTGCCTGGAGTTACAAAGAAATGCCTGGATTAGACCCGAAGATAGTAGTCCATCATCTCATTGTGCAAAAAGGGTGCACGTCCTATCAAGCAATCTCAACGACGCTTTAGGCCTGAATTGGTCCCCGTAATCGAAAATGAAGTCAACAAGCTTATTGAGGCTGGCTTTATCCGTGAAGTTAAGTACCCCACATGGGTTTCAAGTATTGTCCCCGTGAGGAAGGAAAATGGACAAATTCGAGTTTGTGTCGACTTCAGAGATCTCAATAATGCATGCCCCAAAGACGAATTTCCACTTCCTATCCCTGAGCTTATGATTGATGCCACTACAAGGTATGAGGCGATGTCTTTTATGGATGGTTCATCCGGCTACAATCAGATCTGCATGTCACCAAAGGATGAAGAGTTGATCGCATTCCGCACTCCTAAGGGTATTTATTGCTACAAAGTGATGCTTTTTGGCTTGAAGAACGCTGGAGCAACATACCAAAGAGCCATGCAAAATATCTTCGATAACATTCTTCACAAAAATGTTGAATGTTATGTTGATGACTTAGTAGTGAAATCAAGGAAAAAGAGTGATCACTTGCAAGACTTGAGGATGGTGTTTGATCTACTACGAAGGTATCAACTTATAATGAATCCTTTGAAATGCGCATTTGGAGTTACCTCTGGGAAATTCCTTGGTTTCATTGTACGACACTGAGGGATAGAAATTGATCAAGTCAAAATAGATGCAATTTTGAAGATGGTCGAGCCAAGAAACATCTATGAATTGAAGAGTCTGCAAGGAAAGCTAGCGTATCTTAGGAGATTCATCTCGAATCTAGCAGGAAAATGTCAACCATTCAGTCGTCTTATGAAAAAGGGCACTCTTTTTTAATGGGACCAAGCCTGTAGTAATGCATTCGAGAGCATCAAGTCTTACTTGACGAAACCACCAGTTTTAGCAGCTCCTGTTCCTGGAAAGCCATTGATACTTTACATATCAGCTCAAGAAAGATCAGTGGGAACACTCTTAGCCCAAGAGAATGGCGAAGGGAAAGAAAATTCCCTTTACTACTTGAGTAGGATGATGACACCAAATGAGTTGAAGTACTCGCCAATCGAAAAGCTATGTTTGGCCTTAGTCTTCTCAATTCAGAAGATGAAACACTACTTTCAAGCTCACTTCGTCCGCTTTATTTCTAAAGCAAACCCCATCAAATTTGTGATGTCAAAACCTGTCCTCAATGATCGACTAGAAAGATGGTATCTCCAGTTTCAACAATTTGAAATTGTGTATGTTCCTCAAAAGGCTGTGAAAGGGCAAGCATTGGCAGACTTCTTAGCAGACCACCCGATACCTGATGATTGGGAACTCACTGATGAACTACCTGATGTAGACGCAATGGTTATTGAAATTCAACCACCTTGGAAGATGTATTTTGATGGGGCCTCACATCGCGACGGAGCCGGCGCTGGGGTGATATTCGTGACTTCTCAAGAGGAGATCTTGCCATATTCCTTCACCTTAACTCAATGTTGCTCTAATAATTTTACAGAATATCAAGCCCTAATACTTGGGCTTGAAATGGCAGTTGATATGAAGCAATTGCAATTACAAGTTTTTGGAGACTCTGAATTGGTGATCAATCAATTGTTGGGTAGCTATGATGTCAAAAAGCCAGAATTGCGACTCTATCATGACTATGCACAGAAGTTGATTGGATGGCTCGGAGATGTAACTCTTCAATGTGTCCCAAGAAAGGAGAATAAGAAAGCCGATGCCTTCGCTGCTTTAGCTTCAACGTTGACTCTACCTGACCAAGCACAATCACTATCTGCCAAAAATGGATAGTACCACCAGAGGAGGAAGATGAGGATGAAGAAAGCAAGCTTTAGAATCTTGTAGCCGTTTCACAAGTTGACATAGTTGATTGGAGACATGCCCTAATCGATTACTTGTGTTACAATATACTTCCAGAAGATCCAAAGAGAAAGGCCGAAATTCGTCGTCGTGCTCCTCGGTTTCTTTACTACAAAGATACTCTATATCGAAGATCACTCGAGGGAGTCCTCTTGCGTTGTTTGGGGGAAGAAGAAGCAATTCAAGCTATGCAAGAAGCACATTCTGGAGTTTGTGGATCGCATCAATCTGGGCCAAAGTTGCACTTTCACATAAAAAGAATGGGGTATTATTGGCCAACAATGGTAAAAGATTGTTTGGATTATGCTCGAAGATGTCAAGCATGCCAATTTCATGCGAATTTTAAGCGCCAGCCTCCGGATGTATTACATCCGACTGTTGCATCTTGGCCATTTGATGCTTGGGGGCTAGACGTGGTTGGACCACTACCAAAATTTTCTGGTGGTCACTTGTACATCTTGGCTGCGACAGATTACTTCTCAAAATGGGCTGAGGCGGTAGCCCTCAAAGAAGCAAAGAAGTAAAGAAGGAAAATGTTGCAAACTTCATTCGGGTGAACATCATCTATCGTTTTGGCATTCCTAGTTATATACTAACAGACAATGGAAAGCCATTCGCCAATAAATTGATGGATAAGATCTGCGACCTTTTTGGCTTCAAGCAACATAATTCATCAATGTATTATGCTGCTGGAAATGGACTAGCCGAAGCATTTAACAAGACCTTGTGCAACTTGTTAAAGAAGGTCGTCTCTAAATCTAAAAGAGATTGGCATGATAGGATGGAAGAAGCTCTTTGGGCATACCGGACGACTCATCGCACACCAACTCAAGCGACTCCTTATTCTCTTGTTTTTGGAACTGAAGCAGTCCTTCCACTTGAACGACAAATACCATCATTGAGGCTTGCCATCCAAGAGGGACTTACTGAAGAAGAAATTTTTTGTCTGCGCCTTGAAGAGTTAGAGGCTCTCGATGAGAAAAGGTTGGAAGCTCAGCAAAGTCTTGAATGTTATCAAGCTTGTCTTTCACGTGCTTTCAATAAAAAGGTTCGCCTAAGGTCCTTCCAAGTTGGTGATCAAGTCCTTGCAGTAAGAAGACCAATTATCATATCTCATAAATCGGGAAGCAAGTTTACCTCAAAATGGGATGGACCATACGTCATCCAAGAAGTCTATTCAAGCGGGGCTTACAAACTTGTGGATGCAGATAGCTTGCGGATTGGTCCCATCAATGGAAAATTCTTGAAGAAGTACTATCCTTGAAGCGACATCACACTCCTAGCCCGCAAGAGTATAAACTGTGTACGGCTCTCCAAAAAAAACAAAGTCTGCTAGGTTGAAAATCTCGAAAGAGGCGACCTAGGCAAAAGTTAGGACACAAAAAAATAATAATTCAAAAGCTCACTTTCTGAACTACGTTATGACTTGATCCTCTTCACTGAGGTACGTAGGCAGCTTAGAGTATTTTTACTCTAGGTTCAGTCATAAGAAGAAAAAAAATAATGTCTCCATGTGAATGTCATGCTAATTCTTTCTAATGAAGAAACATACGGAGCTAAAAAAAAGAGTCTAGGTCTCGAAAGCAATAGAAGCAAGCATGGGTTGTACCTTGTCATGAATTCCATCAAGCTCGGGTTGTAACATTTGAAAGCTGATTTCTGCAATAGCGAGTGGGCGATGAATCGAAAGCTCCAAGCTCAAGTTAAGATTTTTTTTTCCAATAAAAGTGCGCAAAAAGCTGAGTCTGACAGATTTTCAGGCAACTTCGAAGGAAAATCTGTACAAATCCGTAAAGCCTATGGACGTAAGTTTTATACAGATTGAAGATATAGAAGTTATCTTTCCAACAAAAAATGAAGCTCATTATTTCAGCGATCCCACTTCGAGTTATGAATTTTCTTCCACATGTGCGCAAAGCTGAAGAAAGCTGAAGAGTCAAGCACGTCAGATTTTGAGCTGGCTTCAAAGATAAATCTGTATTAATCCGTAAGGCCGATGGACTTGATTTTTATACAGCCTGAAGATCTAGAAGTCATCTTTCCAACAAAAAAAGAAGCTCATTATTTTGACGCTCCTACTCCAAGTTATGAATTTTCTTCCACATGTGCGCAAAGCTGAAGAAAGCTGAAGAGTCAAGCACGCCAGATTTTGAGCTGACTTCGAAGATAAATCTGTGATAATCCGTAAAGCCGATGGATGTGATTTTTATACAAACTGAAGATCTAGAAGTCATATTTCCAACAAAAAAAGAATCTCATTATTTTGGTGCTCCTACTCCAAGATATGAATTTTCTTCCGTATGCGCGCAAAGCTGAAGAATCAAGCACGCCAGATCTTTAGCTGACTTCGAAGATAAATCTGTGACAATCCGTAAAGCCAACGGACGTGATTTTTATAAAAACTGAAGATCTAGAAGTCATCTTTCCAACAAAAAAAGAATCTCATTATTTTGGCGCTCCTACTCCAAGATATGAATTTTCTTCCATATGCGCGCAAAGCTGAAGAAAGCTAAAGAGTCAAGCACGCCAGATTTTGAGCTGTCTTCGAAGGCAAAACAGTAAAAAATTCATAAAGCGTAAGGCCATGATTTTTATATGAATTGAAGATCTCAAAGTTATCTTTCAAAAAAAAAAAAGAAGCTCATTATTTCGACGCTCCTACTCCAGGTTATGAATTTTCTTCCATATGTGCGCAAAGCTGAAGAGTCGAGCACGCCAGATTTTGTGCTGGTTTCGAAGGCAAATATGTACTAATCCATAAAGCATATGAACATGAATTTTATGTGAATAGAATTTCTCAAAGTTATTTTTCAAACAAAAAAAAAGTTCATTACTTTGACACTCCTACTTCAAGTTGTGAATTTTCTTCTATGGATTAATGCAATCATAAACGAGCCTTTATCTTTTGCATGGGGGCATATTTTGAAGTCTGATTTGCGGAGTTGATCATTTGTCAAGTAGTTGCTCTCCAAAACCAGGACAAACTACACAAAAATCTCTTTCTTGTAAAAAAAATGAAACTACAAAGGAAGAGACATAAAGTGTGATTCGTCGTCAAGTTGCAATTTAGAGAAAGATACACTAAGTGTAGTTCTCGTCAAAGCCGCAACTAGAAAAGAAGATTCATCATGTGTGGTTCATCATCAAAGTCGCAACTACAAAAGATGATGCGCCATGTGTGGTTCGTCATCAAAGTTACAACGGCAAAAGAAGATGCATCATGTGCGGTTCATCATCAAAGTCGCGACTACAAAAAAAATAAAAAATACATCAAGTGTGGTTCGTCGTCAAAGTCGCAAGTAGAAAAGAAGGTGCATCATGTGTGGTTCGTCATCAATGTCGCAACTACAAAAGAAGATGCATCATGTGTAGATCATCATCAAAGTCGCAACTACAAAAGAAGATGTGTCATGTGTGGTTCGTCATCAAAGTCGCAACTGCAAAAGAAGATGCATCATGTGCGGTTCATCATCAAAGTCGCGACTGCAAAAAAAAATATACATCAAGTGTGGTTCGTCGTCAAGGTCGCAACTAGAAAAGAAGATGCATCATGTATGGTTCGTCATCAATGTCGCAACTACAAAAGAAAATACACTAAATATGATTTGTTGTCAAAGCCACAACTACAAAAGAAGATGTATCATGTATGGTTCATCATCAAAGCCGCGATTGTAGAAGAAGATACATCATATGTAGGTCGTCATCAAAGTCGCAACTGCAAAAGAAGATGCAATATATGTGATTCGTCGTCAAGCTGTTACTGCAAAAGAAGATGCATCATGTGTGGTTCGTCATCAAAGTCGTGACTACAAAAAAAACAATGCACCAAGTGTGGTTCGTCTCCACCAAAGCTCACAAAAAATATGGAGCACGCTGTCCAAGGGCGGACCTACACTAGTGCAAATGGGTTCAATTGAACCCACTTCATCAAAAAAAATTGCATTATACATATATACATTATGTGTAAATATGTATATATAAATAAAATGAACCCAATTTAAACAATGGAAAGGCGTGGTTCAGTGGCAAGTGGGTTCAAATTCGCCCATGAGATCCGAGTTCGATCCACAGTGAATGCGCAACTTTTTATTCTTTTTAGTATTTTTAAGTCTTAAATGGTGGGTCCACATACTTTTCCTTTTAAAAATTAACTAATATTTGTAGTGTGTGGACCATTATAATTCTAGACTCCTAGTTCATGGAAAATAAGAATAGTAATATTTTAAATTTATTAGTTCAGTTTTCGTATGTTTGTATTTGAAAGTTATTTGAAATTGTTTTAATTTTATATTTATAGTTTTTGAATAAAACTTAGGTTAAATTTTTGTAATATACGAAATTGCGTAATTGTTTTCCTTTTCTTTTTTTTGGTATAGTGGTATACACAAAAATTAAGTTAGTGCATTATTATTTATTTATTATTTTACTAATTTTCATTTATGATTTTTCAAAATTGCTATAATTTTAGTGTTATATATAAGAGTAATAAAAAACATGTTAAATTGAAAATATGTAAAAGAAATTCTTGTAAGTAGATAAGAATTTAATAGAGTATATTTTTTGTTAGGAATATCACTACAAAACAATTTTTTAGGGGTATAATAAGATTTTTTTAAAAAAATATTTATTATTATTATTGACTGTCGTCATGGTTCTTTGTAACTTGAACCCACTTGAAAAAAATTCTAGGTCCGCCACTGACGCTGTCGGCATAGTCGCCTGTGAACAAAGAAGTATATACAACATCATAAACCTTGATGAGCTCCAAAATCTCCTTGTGGCGGGGCAGCACGTCCTCTACCTATTCCCAGTAACCAGGTGTGTAGCAGACATTGCCAAAGTAAGTAGAAGGAACACTCCAATTGTCGAAACCTCCATAAGAATGAGAGGATTTGGAAGATGCTACGTCGTGATGAATTGCGGATTTCAGTAAAGGAACTTTCATACAGGTAGACTTGCTCGAGAAGTTCCTCATGACGTCTTTGGTATCCATTTTTGACCATTCTTTAAGGAGAAGAGATTCATCAGATGTCTCACTAACAAGGGAGAAGACGTCGATAGCCGGAGGCTGAACCTCCAAAAGAAGGACTTTGGCATTCGGATTTTGTTGATCACCCACTACTTCAAGAAGGGGATGCGGCGAATCTCGGTCGCGGAAGTGCATAATGTTGCAGGATCGAAGTCGTATCGCTCTATCCGAAATCTGCAAAAAAAAAAAAAAATTAATTAAAGGAAAAAGTTAGATTCGTAGGAACATGTCCAAAGTAAAGGGGTAACCTCAAATTTTTGAGGTTGACAGAAGGCTGATTTCAAATAGAAAACTGAATGAGTACAGATGCAATCTAGTAGTGGTTTTCGTTTATGATGCAGCCCTATGAGTTATCTTTCCAACGCCGCAAACCGCTCGTGATTTCGTTATTCCTACGTCGAATATGATTTTTTTTCGTGAAGCTGTACAAAGCTGGCGCCATCAGTTCATCAGAACTCTAAGTCGATTTCAAAAAATTACCTGAGTTAATTCGGAAGTTCCCTGATCGTGGTTTTGGGATATGTTGTAGCTCTACGAGTCTAGTTTCCGAAAAATCAAACGGATTATGATTTCGTTATTCCTGCATCAAGATACAATTTTTTTCGTGAAGTCGCACAAAGCTGATGGATTCAGTTCATCAGAATTTTAAGCTAAATTCAAAAAATCACCTGAGTGAATTCGGGAGTCATCTGACCGTGATTTTCGGATATGTTGTAGCTCTATGAGTCTAGTTTCTAAAAAATCAAACGGATCACGATTTGGATGTTCCTACAACTAGATATGAATTTTCTACCAAAGTCGCGCTGAGCTGAAGAGGAAGTGACGAAAATCAGAGTTTGGAAAAAAACTTGCTCGAGATAAAAGGACTCAATTGAACTTGATGATGCAACAATGCGATATACAATCACAAGGGGAATGTGGGTATATATAGATTTCAAAATATGGAGACATTAATTTGATTCCTATAAATTATGGAAAATTATAATGATGGAAAGTTTAGTTCCTATAAATTATGAAAATTATGGTAAGTTTTCATAGGAATTAAATTATAGAAAATTTTCCATAAAAATAAAGCTATGGAAATTCCATAGGAACCAAATTATGGTAAATTTCCATAGGAATCAAGTTATGGTAAGTTTCCATACGAATCAAATTATGGAAATTTTCCATAGAAATCAAGTTGTTGAAATTCCATAGAAATCAAATTATGGTAAGTTTCCATAAGAACCAAGTTATGGAAATTCCATTGGAATCAAACATGACAAAAAAAATCCACCGCCGGCAGGGCATTCAACCCCAAGAAAAGCCACGCCTAAAATTTGCGTCGAAATCACAAGCTTCGTATCACCAAGTCAAGCTTGTAGACGCATCCTTGCTCATCGAATTGATGGACATTTTGTAGTTGATGATCCAAATAAAATTATCAAACTACAAAGAAATGCTATCCGATAAGTCTTCATGAGCTAGAAACACTTCAAATAAAAAATGAGTTGGTAAACGACCGAAAGTCAAATAATCTCTTACAAATTAGATAATGTTGTCGAAAAGACTCTGGTATATGTTGATTTGGATAACCTCAACATATCGGCATAGTCATTTTTCATGAAGTTTCAAATGTTTCGCGAAAGATCAACTACGTGAAAAAAAAAACATTTGCTTCACAAATACTTCAAGGCTTGTCTTTACAAGTTCGACAAATCGAGCACCCCAACAAGCCTCGAAGCAGGAGGCATTTGTAGACAGTGAAGTTTTATTGATTAATCCATATTAAATTTGGATTAAATCTTAAATTCATGATACGTCGACCAAGTCAAATTACTGGTTAATAAAGTCGGATTAATATTTAAGTCAAAATTATATGACTTAAATCAAGTCCAAATTACATTTGGGTCAGTCCGTTAAGTTGACAAGATGAGCCCAACTCATGTTCTCCAAGCCCAAGGTCAAAATTGCTTGGACCAAAATACCCCTAAAACCCTAGCTCAAGCCTATATAAAGAGGTCTTCATAAGACCAGAAAGACACATAAATACATAGAGAATCCTTGCTCTTCAGTGGTGCTCTGCAAGTCTTCCGCATACAAAGAAGTCTTCGCTCCAATTGTTGAGCCGCAAGTATTCCGTCAACTCAAGAGAAGAATCAGGGGATTACATATCTTTTCTTAAAAATTTCATAAAGATTGTAACATTCGCATAAATTCAAATTCAAATATTATTGTTTGCTTGCTATTTTCATTTCTTGATTGTTATATTTCAGGATTGAAACTTTAGTCGCATACACCATTGAAAAATTACAAAAATACCCTAAAGGTGCTCAAGCAGACATGTTGACCTGCTTCCTGCTTCAGCAGCTAAACTCCCTCAGTATATATTAAGAAAAACAATTGGACTAGGTCATAAATGGTCCTGAAATACTGAACTAGGTCTAAATAGTTCCTTAACTATATACTTATCGGATTTAGTCTCTTAATTATTCAAAATCTTATTAGGTTTGGTCCCTTAACTATACATTTACTAGTTTTAGTTCCTTAACTATACATACACTTAATGGTTTTAGTCCTTTAAATATTCAAAAACATATCAGATTTGGTCTATGGGTGTGTTTGGTACGAAGGAAAATGTTTTTCATGGAAATGTTTTTCTCAAAAACAAGTGGATTTCTAACTTATTTTCTCATGTTTGGTTGGTGAGTAGAAAATATTTTCCGGAAAATACTTGTTAGTGTTTTGGTTTGTGAATGAAAAATATTTTTAAGAAAACATCTTTTTTTTTACTAGAGAGTAGAAAATAATTTTTGACCTGAAAATCAACCTCGATAATCGGTATAGGACATGACCCCAACACGCGAACAAGGAAACAACCCCAAAGCCAGATCTGAAATTCGACCTTGAGATCTGACCCAGGACCTGACCTCGACTTTCGACCCGAGACCCGACATTCGACATTCGAATTGGGACCGAATATTCTACCCATGACCTGACCCCGACACACGAACTTGAACACGATCCATCAATTCGAGTTTCGAGACCTGACTTCCAAATCAGGATTCGACCCCGACAACCAACAATCGATGTGAGACCCAAGATTTGACTTTCAAATCGAAATTTCAACCCCAACTTTCGAACTGGGATCCAACCACACCCGACTCGGGACCTAACTTTCAAACTAAGATTTTTAAAAAAAATTTAAAAATAAAATTTTAAATTTCTTTTGTGTAGGGTAGGCGGGCAGGTAGGGGTCGGGGTAGGAGGTTAAAAAATAAAAAAATAATTAAAATTGAAAAAAAAATTCAAAAATGAAATTTCAAATTATTTTTTTTTGGGGAAGGGGGGAGTAGGGGTGGTAGGGGGTCGGGTCGGGTAGGGTGGGGTAAAAAGATAAATTTTTAAAATTTGAAAATATTTTTCAAAAATAAACTTTTAATATTTTTTTTTAATTTGAGGGGGGCTGGTAGGGGGGGTTGGGTTACAAAAATAAAAATTTAAAATTTAAAATATTTATAAAAAACAAACTTTTAATTTATTTTTTTTGGGGGGAGGGGGAGGGGGAGGGGATGGCGGTCTGGTAGGGGGTTGGTATGGGGTTGGAGTAGGTGTGTGTTAAAGAAAATAAAATTTTGAAATTTTGAAATATTTTAAATTTTTTTCAAAAATAAGCTTTTAAATTTTTTTGTGAGGGGTGGGGTAGGGATAGTCAGGGGTTGGGCAGGGTAAAAATAATCAAAAATTTTAAAATTTAAACTATTTTTCCAAAATAAAATTTCAAGTTGTTAATTTTTTTGGTTGGGGGGTAGGGGACTGGGGTAGGGACAAAATAAATAGATTTTTTTTAAAAAAAAATTAAAATTTTAATTATTTTTTTGAATGGGGATGGTCGGGGTACGGGGTGGGATAAGAAAAAAAAATTGTAATTTGAGGTTGGAGGAGAGCTTTGGAAAATATTTTCCTTAATTTTTGAAGGAAAGTCTTTTCCTTAAATTTGAGGAAAATAAGTTGATTTGAAAAACATTTAAGCTAACCAAATGTCTATTTTTTTTTTATATAAATAGCTTAGGTTTATATTAATGGAACTCATGCCTCTGTGAAATTAAATTGTTAACCTATTTTCAAATTTTTCTCTCTCCTCACTATTTTTTCTTCAAATTACTCTTGTGAAAAGAACCGTAACCTCAACAATTCAAAATAAAATTAATGAAGAAAGAAGATATAAGTCCTGATTTTCTCGTAAATTTTATTTTGAATCATTGAGGTTAAGCCTTTTTTTCATAAGACACTCACTAAATACTCAATACTCAAGTCTATCATCATTATTTTTAATGGGTTGACTCCTTGTTAGATTATTTTCCCGTAACACCCTGACCTCCTTATAACTCCTCTTCGTCCTTTGTGTGGACCATGCAAATATGTAAACAATTAACATGTCCTCTCTTTATTACTCATGATTTTATGCTTATAGTTTGACTAACAAATTGAACATTCAATAATATTTGTACATTTTATTTTACTAGATTTTGGTTACGTGCGTTGCATGTGTGTCCCATATAATTTTTTATAGATCCATTTAAACGATTAAAATATCTTTTAATATTTAAAATTATCCCTTATGAGCAACCACCTATAAATTTTGAACTTTGATTAGTAGTTAGCAAACTTCCAATAAAGTCACAGATTGCTTTTTGAGCGCAAATAAAAATACAAATTTATAACAATAAAAATTTCATAGGAAATTAAATTAAAGAAGTCTAATAGAGAAAAAATAAATAAATAAATAAATAGAGAAGAAAAAAATATAATACAACATAGACATCCTTCTTAAGACTTTATTCATGTGTATATATATATATATATATATATTTATGTGAAGAAAGAAATAGAGAATTAGTACACGACTTTTCAAGTTCTTATATACTTTCTATCATAACCAATCAAAATTCAAGGATCTTCTTTTTTGAGTCAAACTAAAGTATGAATCAAATAATACAATAATGATATAAGTGTTTCACTACTTTAACTATAAAATAAAAAGGATAACCTTAACAAACAAAAAAAGGTTATTAACAAAATTAATAAATTTATTAATCTTGTTAAAATTTAGTCCAATTGAATTTTATTGAATTTATGAAATGATCTTTTCGTAATTCTACTATATATTAAAAATAAATAACGTTGATTCTTTTAAATAATGGACCATGAAGCTACATTGTAAAACCTAACTTTCCAAAAATTAAAAGTCTAATCAAATCATTACGTATATATTTTTGAGGAAACGAAGTAAAAACAAAAAGAATAATTATGACGGCACAAAAAAATAAAATAGAAATCTTAAAACAAATTCACTTGCTAACAATATATACTTAAATGTATAGTCAAATAACTTTATAATCAACCTATAGTATCGTTTGGCTATCGGGTTAATATACTTTATGTGATATTAATATTTTGTCTGCATGAATTAAGAAAAATAGAAAGCCAACAAAATCGTGCTTTACTTTTTCTTTTCTTTTCTTTTCTGTTTTTTTTGCTTTACTTAGAAAAAGAAAAAGAAAGATAATAAAAATTTAAAATAAATAAATTTATTGTTGTTGTAAAATATAAGCAATATACTACAAGAAATAAAGACAAGAGATATGGGGAGTAGAATGTAGAGATCATCTTATTCAAATGTCTTCATGTCTCATGTTGTATCATGTGTCCCTTACAATGGTGAATGAACAACCCTATTTATAGGTTGAGAAATCACCCCAAAAGTTACCATATTAAGTGTCATAATAAATAGATACATTCTTATCCAAAATGGTTCATAGAACCTAGGGAATATGAACAAGTAGTTCATGTATTAACTCAATGGACAATCCACTCATTCAATGAATTTATAACACTCCCCCTTGGATGTCCATAGATAATGTGCCTCGTTAAAACCTTACTAGGAAAAACCCTGTGGGAAAAAAAATTTAGTAAAGGAAAAAGAGTACACATATCTTTTGATACGCATTATTTGTTGCCTCATTAAAAACCTTGCCAGGAAAACCCAGTGGGACAAAACCTCAATCAAGGAAAAAAGAGTGCAACACGTATTATACTCCCCCTGATTAAAACATCACTTAATTTCTTGTGATGATGTCATCCAGTCATATATACCAACTTCTCAAATATTGACAGTGTCTTTGTGATCAAATCACATTCACGAATATGTTGAATCATTTAACTTATCTTGATATATCATTTTCTGGTTTCATGGATATGATAAGGCTTTGATCTTAGCCGAATACATTCTTGAAAATCACTCACTCAACTTGTTCATAGCAACAATCATCTTGTGGACACTTCATTTGTAGTTGATTGTCTTGTAGGATAACTTTGTATATGTCCTTGATGTCATTTCAACGTCTTCTCGTTGGGGAGGAGCGAAATCTTGTCAATAAACTCACTGCAAAATATTTGATCATATATAGCAAGGTTCATTAGTGTCCCAATTGACTTATATATGGAGTTTCATCACTAAGAAGCTCTTCGTCCTTCTTTTGAGATCGAAATGGATCTTTATTTATGTCAAGCAATCTCATAATCATTGGGGTACTCAATGAATGTGAGTTATTCATATAAAATCGCATCAAAACTTTTCTATGTATGTTGATTGATGGACAAATATTTCATTTGTGAAATTCTCAATCTATAGGCCAAGACAAAATTTTGTCTTACCAGGATCTTTTCATTTTAGATTTCCAATTCAAACACTCAATAGCTTCTAAAAGCTCTTTAAGAGTGCTAATGTTCAAGTCATCAACATACACAACTATTATAACAAATTTAGATCCTGACCTTTTTATAAAAATACGAGGACAAAATAGGGTCATTTTCTGTACCCTTTCTTCCTTGATTATCTCAATCCATATGAGGATTCTTAAAGCTTTATTGAAAAAGTTTCTTTCAAACTTTTATATGTTTCAGGCACCTTGATTGCTTCAAGGATTTTCATATAAACTTCATTGTCTAGCTAGACATGACAATTATTCATTATATGCATTCAAGTTTTCATATATTGCCATATCAAAACAAATCTCATTGCATCCACCATAGGAGAAAACATCTCCAATAATGTCAGGACTTTTGCGAAAAACCTTTATGCCCCAAGGCAAGCCGTTCTTGATATTTACGGTTATACTATCGCATAGTAATTTATTTGTACTCCACTGACATTATACCTTGATTTATGGACTATCAGTCCAAAACGTCACTTTTCTAAGTGACACAAAATATACTTGAATTATGCATTTTATTAGGCCAATCATTTATCTGTCCACACTATATGACAGATTTGAATTCAAGATCCTCGTCACGATCTATATCATTGAGCTCTTCTTCATATCAAAGATACCGTCGACGGTTATTTGATATCGATTTCGATATGACATAACTTATCGAAATCTCTTCATTTTTCATCATTTCAGGTACTTGAACCTTTGTCAAGGTTTTATGAAGTGTTATGTCGTTGTGCTACTTTAAAGCACTTGCCTCATTATCATGACCATCCTGATCATTTGCTCCTCTCCTTCCTCAAGGAGTTTTATTTTTTTGGAATCGATCGGTCTATCACGTTTCAAGCGTATAATAGACTCTGTCCTTCAAGGACTTCTCATTGGAGCATTTACAGATGAACTATAACATAAGGTCAGTAAACTCATTTGGCAATTGATTTGCAACATTATGCAAATGAATTATTCCTTGAACTTCAAGTTCACATTTATATTTTCTTTTAACAAGGATCTAGATAATTCATAATTCATACCTCACATAACTTTCAGCTGTCAATCATCTCTCCCCCTAATGTTAGAAACTCTAACATTCATCCCAACTTCATTTGGAGATTCATCTTTATGCGTGTGGTGGAGCAATTAAATCATAACCGTACATTCAAAGTTTTAGATGAAAATTATTTGGTTCCTGACCCTGAACCAATTTTGATAGGGGACTTTTGTTGGCTTGATGCGTACAAGTGTTGCTATATGTTAAATAAATTCATCTCATACCAAAATTTCTTTCGAGAGATTTTTTCTCGTAATCATTGATTTAGCTAAAATTGGAGGCATATAATTTATGCTAAACCAACCAGCATTATCAATATAATTTTATAATTTGAAACTATGCTCATAATTTAACAATTGGAGCAAATAACCTTACAAAAATCAAATTGCAAGTTGATAACAAACGCACATGTGACCATAGATGCATCTATTAAATCATAATAGTAAACGGTCCACATGGCAGGTGAACGGGCCCATATTCACCTTTTTATATGTTCCAAATAATTTCAGGGAATACAATCCCAACCTTAGCTGGTACAATGATAATTTTATCATGAGAACAAGCAACACAAGAGAATTCTTGAAGAATGTGTTGTTTCTTCAATATATAACCATGTGAATTCTCAATTATTTTTGCATCATAATTTAATCAGAATGGCCAACCCGATCACGCCAACTGATCTTTATTTCAGTATACTTATAGTTTACTTTTGCATGTGACTCCATCAGCATGCACATGTTTGTGTGCAACAAAAAAGATGAGGAAAATGGGTAACCTTTTACATAAATATTTATAACCCGTTTCGGTTGTAGTAATCTGAAGATATTAAATCTTTTCATAATTTATAGTCTCAATATTTCTTTTCAATTCATTCGAAACTTAAAAAGTTTCTTTTGAGACTCACTACAATCATAATATTTTTCCTCCGATAATAACACAATACCTCTTTAGAGCTTACAATTAATTTTGTGTACTATCACATATTCCATGACACCATCCGTATGGTGAACATCTCCTTCAAGGAGAAGATTATATTATTATTGTCATGGTCAAAATTATTACAAGCAAAGACATGTTTCTTGCTTTACTTTTGTCGTACCATATGTACACAATCAATGACAAATTTGTATTGCCACACAATAATATTATTTTTTGTCATTGCCACAATATTTATAGGCAAGAATTACTTCTTTCTTTTTGTCCTTTTGGTAGTTCACAATAAACATACCATAATATTTATGACGTATAAACGTACACGACCATTTACCATTCCTGCCAAATAAAATTTATTTATTTCTCTCAAACCTCCCATAGAGGTGAGTTGTGGCATATGTCCAACCATGCATGAGCATATCCTTATTCATAATTCTCATCACATCTTGAAGAATGGTCGAGCAATCACAATACTAATTATCATAAGTCACATTCTCTTCAATGAATGAACTATAGCCATTTGTACATGCTTTATAAATTTTCATTACAAGCTCGTTGTTTCATTGTCATACCTTGACATTTATCATATAAATATGATTAACCTCAACACCATTTTGAAAGGAAAAGTGCACCACCACTTTATATTATTTTATTTTGATGGAGGATTTATAAAACTCATCAAATTATTAGGTTGCACGACAATCACGTGTCCAATACATTCAATCCGATTTGATGATAATTATTACCTTCACCTTTTGAAGGACTATTTTGAGAACCCATATTGTTCTTCCTTTTATTATTACCACAATGATGACTATATAGTTTTTGTACCTCCACGTTCATATTCATACATTCAATCACTTGTCATCTTTTAGACTTATTATTCACTGCTACCACATTCATATGATAGAATGGAGCAATTGAGTGGATTTCAAACTTATCAAAATGTACTGCTACCACATTCGCTTTAGGGAATGGAGCAAATTCAATGGGACAAATTTCATGACTTTTCATCAAAGCCTTAGTCATTATTATATCATCACTATCGTGCATCGAGACTCAAACTCAGTGTCTTACCCATATAAGGCGTGTTAGACCATAATTCTGTGGGACTCGAACCCAATCCTTATCATCAAGGTGTATCAAAACTCAATTTGATGTCTTATCCTCTTGGTGTGATAGAACTTGAATCTACCGTCTTACCCTCAAACAGTTTTCATTATGGTGCATCCGGACTTTAACCTGATGTCTTACCCTTTTGGTGCGATGGGACTTGAATCCACCGTCTTACCCTCAACCAACGGTATAATAGACCGAAGTATAACATGATTCACCCATTGAGCCTTTCAAAAACACTGAAATAAAATTCATAAAATATAATACTCAAACTCATGCTACCAAAATTTTATACCTTCTTTCCATTTAAGGAACTTTGTGGAGCAGAGAATATTCAACCAGTAGTAGTATATGTCTTCGGTTCCTTGTTAATGTTAGTGACCAAACACTATTGTATTCTAAATCATAAAAAGATTTTAGAAAATACATACCTGATTGTATGCATATAATACCTTGATTGCAATAGTTATCATTTTTCCTTCTTGATTCTCATATCGAGATCAACCAGAACATGAGTTAGAGAAAAACTAAAACTCAATCTCAATTGGCTAGAGTCTCGTGCTGATAACGTGTTGTAAAATATAAGCAATATACTACAAGAAATAAAGACGAGCTATGGGGAGTAGAATGTAGAGATCATCTTATTCAAATGTCTTCATGTCTCATGTTGTATCATGTGTCCCTTACAATGGTGAATGAACAACCCTATTTATAGGTTGAGAAATCACCCCAAAAATCACCATATTAAGTGTCATAATAAATAGATACATTCTTATCCAAAATGGTTCATAGAACCTAGGGAATATGAACAAGTAGTTCATGTATTAACTCAATGGACAATCCACTCATTCAATGAATTTATAACAGTTGTACAAAATATTTAGCATTTTTTACTTTCTGGGATTCAGATTGATTAAGTAATTAACTCATGTATAACAAATGCATGCGTTATATGAAATTGAATACTACAACTAAAGCGTTTCATGCACTTATGTTGGTATAGTTGATCCGTGGATTCAATTGTTAGATATGAAATCAAAATATTTAAAAATAAAAATTTAAAGGTAAGAAATAGGATAAAGAGAAATACATAATGTAGCTAAATGAGTCCTTTGAAAACTTTTAAATTCAGTAGAACATATGAGCAATGTTGGTTTTAGGTGAATTTTTAGGACCTGCTTAAAATAGAAATGATAAGTGGTGTGGTGTGATTACGGCTGTGAATTCACAAAAATTTCAATTCACTACACCACATTTTACATAGCATAATTGATTATTTTCAACTCCCTATGTCTTGCCCGCTTAGCTTCTTCAACTATTGACTTTTCAAATATACAATTGAAATAATTTGTTTTGCATTTTTGATGACCCCAACAGCATTTGGATTTCATAAAAATCTTAAACTAAAATTCATTATTAAAGGATAAATATTTCAAAGAACAATGTTCACAAGTTATAATAGGTGACTCATATTTACCTGCACGAAAATAAAATTTTTATCTTGCAATGCTTCTTTCAGTTCTTAAATTTCTTATTTTTTATGACTATATATATATATATATATATATATATATATAGTTTGGTTTTCTTTCGTGTACATAGAAAAATGATAGTTTTTTTTATTTCACGCCGTTTTAGTGGCGGAGACAGGATTTCCGTCGAGGGGGTTCAACAAAAAATAAGTAAGCACGATAATAGTATTCACAAATAAGCGGGTTGGACCGGGTCAAGTGATCAAATATAAGCGACTAAATAAAATTCAACTCTACCTCAACATGAATAATAAAATCGAGGAAGTATGTGTTTGACATAATATTAAAATGAGTACGAGAATATGTATTTTTTAAAATTTTAATTATGGATCTTGTCTCCATCATTGTGTTGTATATATAAGTTATTCAATATTTGAAACCAAGGAAAACTTCCAAATCCAATCCTATTTATTTAATCTTACTTATAATTATATTATTTCTTAATCAAAATATTAAATGTTTTACTTAAAATGAGTATGAGAGAATGTATTTTCAAATTTTAATTATGAAAACTTAAAATAAGTTATAAGTTTTACTTAATTTCATAATAATAGAAAAGAAATTTATTTTTCAATATCTAGTAAAATATATAAATCCCAATAGGTTTTCAAACAAAACGATGTTTCATTTATTTATTTAGAAAATAAAAATGAAAATCAATTGAAACTATAGAAAAAAAAAGGTTGTCTCCCGAAATCGAACTCGTTAAGCAGCACACATCAAGCGAAATCTTGAACCCCTTTAACCACTAAACCAAGCCCTTAGCTTATGTTGAGGGGGTTCATCAATAAGTATATACATGTAAATCAAAATAATTGATCCTATATATACAATGTAATTTTCTAACGAAGGGAATTCGAATGAACCCTAGCTTTGGGGTCCATGTAGCTCCGCCCCTGCACAGTTAATTTCAGAGACCTCCCTCGAGGTTTCGCTCTATAACACTCACCTCCCCTGTGGTTTACGATATTACGCCTACCTCCCTTATTTTGATTTTTTTGTAACAATTCTTTAAATCTATTTAAAATAAATATAAATTAATTATGATTTGATAAATTTGTCCCTCTTTATATTAACTTCTTCATATTAATTCGTATTATTAAAAAATGACTTATTGAACACTTTAAAAATAATCAATATGAAGAAATGATATATCTATATATATATATATATATATATATATATATTATTTGTATTGATTTATTTTAAAAGTATTTATTAAATAAATCATATTTTTAATAATATGTGTTAATATGAAGATATAAAGAAGGGTAAATTTGTCAAGTCATAATTGATTTATATTTATTTTAAATAGTTTTAAAGAATGGTTACAAAAAAATCAAAATAAAGGAGGTAGGCGTAATATCGTAAACTACAAGGAAGATGAGTGTTTTGAGCAAAGCCTGAAGGGAGGTCTATGAAATTATCCCTAACTTATTCAAAAGAAGTTAAAGAAAAAAGGCACTATTGGACAAAAGGATAATCATCAAAATTGGAGCAACATTCATTTTTATCTCCTAAAAATCATAAACTCTTCATTTATGGTTATATTGTACTAAAACAATGGATATCAAATTACATATAGATTTCTATAACAAACACATGATATAACCAGATGATTATAATAATTGAATTTAAACACATTTTAGGAAGATAGTAATAAATACAATTATTATTAAGAAATGAGAGGAGGGAGTCATAATTAACACATTACATTTATTTTCATAGAATAATAAATAAATAGAATTGGAGGAAAAATACAAAATAAATAAATAAAATTGACCAAAGAGAGGTGTCACAATACTTCTCCAACCTATTTAAATATTGATACAAATCTCTCGTTTCCTTGGTCTCAGATCTTAACTCACCTTGTGCTCTATACCCTTTGATTATATAGCTACAAAATAAGAAGTCGGACTCCATATATTGAAATTGATTGATACATGTAAGAGATGAAAATAAGAAAATAAAAACATAAAACAAAATATTTAACCATAATACGCTAAATCATTGAGATGATAGCAATACAAATGTGAATAAGTTGGTGAACCAGATTTCTTGTCACATGTAGCAAGTATTTGTGATTCTTATAAAGGAAAAAAGAAGCTTTGAAAATTTTATATAGAGACAGGTGAAGCCATGAGAATTAAAACACAACGAAAATTAAAAAAAATGTTTTAATTTGTAGAGTAACTAGTTATGTTGAGTTATTTAGAGAATTTATGATAGCCTTTTGGGTTTCAGAAATAGAAAAAGATTATGAGAAATAAAGAAGATTAAATAAGGGAGGTGTAATTAAGAAAATATAATTTTAAAGGGATTTTTTAAACTTTCTAATATAATACATAAATAGAGGAAAAAAAAGGAAAGTTTTAAAAATTTCAGAAAAAAGATAAATATGAATAGTGGTCATTGAGTGGTATCATATCACCTAGCTTATATTTTGCTTTATTATATAAATAGATATAGATGTTTGAACGTTATGGATATGAAAAACATAAAAGTTGTAGATATTGAAAGTAGCAATTAAAAGGTAATTAGATATGAATTATAAAGATAAAATATTTAAAGCAGATAACGAAGAAAAATAATACATAAATAAATAAAGAAGTTAAAAAATTAGTGCAAATGTTATTTAAGTGTTGTAAGTAAAATTCATTTTTAGTTTTATTTTGTAACGGTCTTCTTCTTTATTTGAGTAAAATAAAGTTCATTTTTAGTTTTATTGAGTAACGGTCTTCTTCGTTACTAAAAATTGTGCTTATACTCCCTCCATCCCATAATAACTGATTACTTTCTATTTTACACGCTACTTAAGAAATCATAAATAAGGAACAATTTGACAAATTTACCCTTTATCTATATTGATGGATATCAAGATAATTTATGATGACATATAACATATAAAATATATCATTGAAACTTATGCACATTTATAATATTAATTATAGGAGTAAAATGGAAAAAATTCAATTAATTTTATCTTGATTTAATAAGTGATCAAGTAATTTGAGACAAATATTTTTAGAAAGTAAATAGTTAATAAGGGACAAGAGGGAGTACTATTTTAGTCAACTTCTTAAATTTTGTTTTAACTTTTATATTACTGTTTGTTTTCCTTCCCTTCGTTTCCACACAAGCTAGGCTTACATAAAAAGGTTATGCAAATTTTTAGAAATGATTTCCCACCAAATTGAGTCACTTTTCCAACGTTCAAAATCGATCATTCATCTTCTCCAACTTCATTCTCTAATCATCAAAACAGCCCTTCATCACGACCAGAGTATCGTCTCTCTCAGTTCATATCATTCTCTTCTTCAATGTCTCTCAAATTTACCCGTACAATCTTCGATAATTCTCCCATTATTCTATCAATCTTCCCATGGAACACAATGATGAGAGCATATTCGGAAGTAGAGTCTCTTAAGCCCTTTAAACAGTTTCAAGAAATTGGATTAAAACAAGATAAATTCACCTTTCCTATTGTGCTAAAGGTTTGTGGGCATTGTTTGATGATTGGTACGGGTGGGTCATTGCATTCGATAGCTGTGAAGTCGCGTTTCGGTTCAAATTTACATGTGAACAATACCCTTTTCAGAATGTATGCAGGATTTGGGTTGATCAGGTTTGCAAGACAACTGTTTGATGAAATGCTTGAGAGGGATATAGTTTCTTGGAGTTCTATGATGGCTGCTTATGTTCATTGGTATGCATATCTGTTGGACTTAATTGTAAAATACACATACTTTTATGCGAATTTCACACCCCCAACTATCAATTGTTCTATGTATTAAAACACACATCAAAGTTGATTACACCAACTATTAGTTGTTCTTTTTTCCTAACTGAACTATCACCACTCTTGGTTGAGTAGATGTAAATGGTGATAGTACATGTAGGAAAAGGGAACAACTTATAGTTAGACTGTGAAACTCACGAAAAAGTTATAGCATTATGTGGGAGTTGCTTAAGATGATTATTATCCCAGTGAATAGAAGTACCAAACTCTAAGTAGATTTTCAAGCAGAACAAGTTTACTACTTTGTGGAAACAAGTTCAAGTATCGTTCTGTGAGGAATTTGTAAGGGTTAAACATCTTTTGATAGGTCTGATGCATAGTAGGGGACAGTTTTTATGAACAATGCAAGCTTGTAACCTTGTTCGTTATCCTTCAGAAATTTGGTGCCATGGTATTTATGGTTCTCTTGAACAGATATCTGTTATCTAGTACTCTTGCTGAACTTTTTAAAATTCATCCCAGATGTCGATTGTGCATACTTATTTTGTACCATAAGAAGAAACCAGTAATATTATTACTTGGATATATTAGCTTGAATAAGGAGTTTCAAACTTGTTCACTAGTCTAACTTTTTCTCTTTTTCCTTCTTGCTGCAATACTGCAATAGATTGTTAAAAGATGCCTACGGTTCATATCAGAAAGGATCAGTAAGGGTGTTGGGCCTTTAAAATTGCGAACGGTGCATACACTCCTAAAAGATCAAGGATTAACAATGATGGAAAATTTCGCGGTTGGAATTTTTTCTTTTAAATTGGAAAGGAGCATGTACTCCCGAAAAATAAGGGAGTAAAAATGAAGAAAAATTTCATGGTTTAGATTTTTGTATTTATCTTGGAAAGGTTCTGATGGCACTCTTTAAAATGAGGAATTAACAAAGAAGGAAAATCTTTCATGGTTGAGCCGCGTGCAACAGTCCCAGCCTCTTGTATTTAGGTGTGCGTGCTGGTCTCACTGCTGTATTTGCCTACTTTTGCATACAACAGAGCATGTTAGTTTTTTTTAATTCTGAAATCTCTATGCACATTCATGTCCAATAAAAACACGGAGCTTTGAAACCCAATTTCTGCAAACCAATCTTTGGACTTTTTACCTACAAAACTTTTGGAAAGAGGAAGCTAATTCATGGCTCCAGTGGTCGTGAGTATTCTAAAACTAACAAGCTAAGTTGGATTATGGACAACAACTTGATTTCATAGTCGAACACTGCTACTCTTTAGTTGTCTTGATTGAATATGGATGGATTTCCATGTCAAATTCTATCTGCAATTTAGACCTGAAAAATAAAAAGAAATCTAAAAATTAAGTTTCTTTGAATTAAACTTTGAATTAAAGTTGAAATAAAAAGAATCCAAAAATTCTATCTGCAATTTAGATCGAATGTCGGGGTCGAGTCCCGGATCGGATGTTGGGGCCAGGTCCCAGTTTGAAAGTCGGATCCCGTGCGAGAGTTGTTTCCCATTAGTACTGAGTCTATTAATCAAGTTTTGAATAAGTGTTTTGTGTGTCCTTGTGCAAAACAAACAAGAACTGTGTTTCCAGTTAGTAGCATTAAAAGTAATCAATGTTTTGATTTGATTCATTTGGATGTATGGGGACCGTATAAGAAATCAACCTTTGATGGTGATAGATTTTTCCTGACAGTGATTGATGACTTTAGTAGAATGACTTGGTTATTTCTGTTGAAAAATAAGTCAGATGTATGTGTGGCTTTGTCATATTTTCTGCAGTTTGTTAAGACTCAGTTTGGTAAAGTAGTTAAGATGGTGAGGTGTGATAATGACACAGAATTTGTGAACTCTGTATGTGCAAGTATGCAAAAAGAAAAAGGTATAGTTCATCATAGGCCTTGTCCTTATGCTCCACAACAAAATGGAATGGCAGAAAGGAAACATAGGCATGTCTTGGAAGTAACTAGGGCCTTGGGATTTCAAGGTCATATTCCTTTAAGTTATTGGGGTCAGTGTGTACTTGCAGCTGCATATTTGATAAATAGAATGCCTAGTAGGGTACTGGGAGGTCAATCTCCATATGAGAAGTTGTATGGAACTAGACCTTTGTTGACACACCTGAGAGTGATAGGGTGTTTGTGTTTTGCTAAAATTCTGTCAGAAAATGATAAATTAGCATCAAGGTCCAAGGCCTCAGTACATATGGGGTACTCAGAAACTCAGAAAGGGTATATCCTACTTGATCTAGCATCTAGTAACTTCTTTGTGAGTAGAGATGTCATATTCAAGGAATCAGTATTTCCTTTTACTGCTAGGTTGAATAAAAAGAGTGTTGGTCCTTTTGTGGATAACATGAGTACAAAAATGTTAAGTCTGGATTGGAATCCAAAGCCTGATTTTGTATCTAGTGATGTCACTCTTGGTCAAGGAGGTGAACCAGAAGTGGAGTGTGAACTGGAAGTTGAAGGTGCTATGCCAGAAGATTCTGAACAAGACATAGTACAAGGTCAACTGGTAGAAGGTCATACTTATGACTCAGGTGAGTCACAGCAGAATCAGGAAATAATGGTGACCAGGAGATCAACTAGAGGGGTACATCCACCTGTGTAGACGAAGGACTTTGTTTCACTAAACATCACTAAGAATGTACATGTTCCTATATCTGAGTGTGTGGCCTATGGTCATTTGTCTAAGTCCTATCTAGCTTTTGTTGCTGCAACTTCTACTCTTAAAGAACCTACAACTTATGCAAAAGCAAGTAAAAAGCCAAAATGGGTAGAGGCAATGCAGGCTGAGATACAGGCATTACAAAACAACAACACTTGGGAACTGGTTGATTTGCCTAAAGGAAAGTCTGCAATTGGGTACAGATGGATTTATAAGATAAAGTACAAGTCTACTGGGGAGGTAGAAAGATTTAAAGCAAGGTTAGTTGCTAAGCGGTACAGTCAGAAAGAGGGGATAGATTACGAAGAAACTTTTTCCCCTGTGGTGAAAATGGTGACCGTAAGAACTATTCTACCTTTAGCTGTGGCACATTCATCAAATGGATGTGTACAATGCTTTTCTAAATGGTGATTTACAAGATGAAATCTACATGAGTGTGCCACAAGGTTTTACCAGTCAGAGGGAGAAGAAGGTATGTAGACTGGTAAAGTTTCTATATGGTCTCAAACAAGCACCAAGACAATGGAATCACAAATTTACAGAAGCATTACAAAAACTGAACTTCAGTCAAAGCCAACATGATCATTCCTTGTTTACAAAGAAAATATAAGCAGGCTTGACTTTCTCCTGATGAAGTCTCCAAACATTTGGCTATTGCTCCTCAGAGTTGAAGTTTTTTTTTTTTTTTAGAATTGGTAAGTTTCCTCAGAGTTGAAGTAATGACAACGATTCTACTTGTTCATCCTTCAGGGGTTTTCAACCATTTTGTCAATACTTTTTGGTCTTATTCGATTTTATTTGATATCATAAAAGTGTGATTCAGGATGTCACCTATGTGAATTCTACAAATTCCTTAAGCCAAGTTCCTCTACGTGTGAGCAACATGGTATGCTCATTTTTGTCATATAGTGGATCAGTTCTTTTTTTATAGACATAGAAGAAGCTGAATAGTTTTTTGTACCTGATAATATTGTAGACCAGTTTAATGGGCTTCTATGTTCTTTTTTCATCCCTTTTTGGCATGCGAATGAATATTTGCTACCTTGACCTCTCTTTTTGTGTAGGAGGTCTGGTAATATGATTGTCTTTCCTGCTTAACTTTAACTGTGAGGTGTTTGCTTTCTCTCCGGCTTTTCAAAGTCATAATAGTCAATGTTTTCCTAGATATCTCAGTAACTTGCCTTCAGATGCTCTGCTCCTGTTCCAATACATGAAGCTAGCAAATGAAAAGCCGAATTCTGTCACTTTGGTTAGCTTGCTGGGGGCATGTACTCGTATCCTGAATGTCAGATTAGGTAAATGTATTCACTCACAATTATAAATTGTTACCAGTGGTATGGAACTACATGTTGAATTGGAAACGACCCTCCTAGGCATGTATGCAAAATGTGGTCATACTCAGCAGGCTTTCCGCATATTTAATTCAATGGGTGATAAAGATCTGCAGTCCTGGACCATCATGATTTCTGGTCTTGCTGATCATGGCCATGGAGAAGAAGCTGTGTCCTTGATTGCCAGAATGAAAGAAGCTGGCTTTTGGCCAGACAACTTATAATTTTCTGCAATATTGTGTGCTTGTAGTCATATTGGCCTTGTTGATGCGGGTCGTGAATATTTTGACAAAATGGTAAGTATTTATGACATCAGGCCAATAATGGAACATTACGGATGCATGGTGGACATGTTTGGACATGCTGGAGAATTAGAAAAAGCTTATGATATTATAAGGAGCATGCCTATAGAGCCTAATTCTGTGATATTGAGGAGTTTCATTAGTGCTTGCAAGCATTGTGGTCATATTCCTTGTGCGTGAGAAAATATAAGAGATATTCTCCTCAAAATAGAGCCTGATCTTGGATCAAACTATGTACTTGCTTCTAGTTTGTCTTGTCTTTTTTGTTATTGCAGTGATGCGAACAGCCTAAGATCGGCTATGAAAGCGAAAGGGATAAAGAAATTTCCTGGCAGCAGTTGGGTGCAATCGCTTGGTAGTTCGTCAGAAGAAATGTTTATGTTTATGCCAATAGAAGAGCAATTCAGATCACAGGAATGAAGACACAAAAGAGTACTATCAATGGTGGAGGAAAATGAACTGCTTCTTTTTTGGGTAATGCTGCCAGGCTGAGGTACAAGTATAGGGGAGTTGTTGCGTTGACCATTGGAGCAGGGTCATACTGAAGTTTTCTAACATTCTTAGATTATTTGGAATCACTTGAAAAATGAAGATTACATTGTGCGGTGATTTTGATTTGTAGCTCATGGGATATGATATTTGAGAGGACAAATTGGTACACTTCTAGAAGAGGAAAAGTCGTGCTCTGTCAGAGACACAATTCTGTTATCCTTATCAAATTATTTGTAACAATCAACCATGCCTCAATAACAAACTAGTTGGGATCAGCTCTATGAGTCTCCTATATCCATTCTACCTTTTTTGGGCCCATTCTCTTCGACACTGGTAAATGATTTGTTGTCTCCTTAAACTACTGTCTTTTCAAAATATGTGGTTAAGGTTCAATCTTGTAAATCTATTCAGAAGTTGATGTACCCTCAAAGTGGCACCTTCGCATGGCCTGCAACGCTGGTTAAAAACTATGTGGTATTTCCATGTATTGGGTTGACTACATGGGGAAACAAATTCAAAAGCTTTTATGAATGTCGAGTGAGCTTAATTTTTCTATAGTCTATGTCCTTTACTTTGAAATATGGGAACTGGGATGTTAAATTAAATCATAACTTGAAGTTTAATTGTAGTTTCTGAAATGAAGGAGAAGCTAGCAGTGAACAAGTCATGCTGGAGTTGTTTTTGTTGTAACCAAAATATGGAGAATGAAGCCTTGGTAGTTGTACTACTCAAATTAGCAACTAAATTTGGATTGATATAATCTGTGAAAAGAGAGCATGGAAAATCTTATGATTTCCATTGCAATTGTATCAGCATGTGGCCGCTTTTAAGGTATTCCCCAGTATGCTTTGAAAGTATAATCACTTACACATCCATTTGCATGTTATTTTTTGGAGCTTGACTTTAAGCCATCAGGAAGGGGTCATGCTCTGTATACTCTGTATCTACCAATCCTTCATGTCCTTAAAATTCTATGATTTTGGTATGATTAAGCTTTTCTTAGAATACTGAACTGTCATAGGTTAGTGAGGTAATCTTTGGATATTTATCACAACGGAAAAGAACCACTTGACTGAAATCTATATTCAGTTTTCAATTAATGTTCTTCTTGTCTCATTTGCTTAGACTTAAGGATCCATTCATTTGTATAATGTTGTCAATGACAATATCAGATGAATCTATCTTGGTGGAAACCTCTTCGCTGCGATCTCAAGCTGATCCTGTCTTGTTGTCAATCATTTTGAAGACTTTTCATCTTTCGGATGGTGACGATTATATGAGGTGAGGCATGCAAAGTTATTCACGCATGTTAGAAAGGTTGAGCTAGGTGGGATGTGGAGAAACTGATCTATTATTAACATGGAGAATCTGACATCCGGTGCAGCCACGTGAAGATATTGGCGAATCTCTAGAAGGTAACACTATGGTTGTGTTTTCTAGTTTTCTCATGTTTGGTTGATTTAAATGTTTTGGAACATATTTTCCAAACCAACTTATTTTCCTCAAATTTAAGGAAAATGATTTACCTCTAAAAAGTGACGAAAACATTTTTCAAAACTCTTTTTCAACCTCACACCTCAACTCACCCTAACTCAAGTCTTGGGTACCGATTCTCCATACTAATTCAAGATCCGATTCTCGATTTGGAATTCGACTCTCGACCTCGATTCGAGACCCAACTCCCGAGTTTCAAATCGAATCAGAGTCGAATCCTGATTTAGATATTGGATCCAGGGTCACGAAGAGGTTGAATCCTGAATGTATTATTGATTGGATTCTGAGTCAATTGTCGAGGTGTGGTTTTGAGTGAAGTGTCAGAGTTGGATTTTGGGTTGAGAGTCAAGGTCGGATCCCAGGTCAGGTGTTGGGTTCGGGTCCCAAATTGATCGTTGGGATCGGGTATCGGGGTCAAGTGTTGGGGTTGGATCCCAGTTTGAAGGTTGTGCTACGAACTGGGTGTTGGGGTCAAGTTTCGATTTAGAAGTCGGGTCCGGAGAAAGGAGTCGGGGTTAGGTTCTGGGTCGGGTCATGGGTCAGATGTCGGGGTCATGTGTTGAGTTTGTATCTCAGTTTAGAAGTCAGGTCCTTGGTCGGGTGTCAGGGTCAGGTCCCGATTCGAAAGTTAGATCTTGGATCGGGAGTCGGGGTCACGTCTCGATTCTGAAGTTAGGTCTCGCATCAGATATTGATTTTCAGGTCAGGTCCTGATTGGTTGACTTACTGCTATCCCGGTCTACAAGGACCTAGTTCATCCGAATCGACGTCGGATACATACCAGAGTCAAACAGGTGGATGGGTCTAAGGAAAATATAACGTAACCTAGACTAAGGCCGAAAATATAATCCAACGTCGTAAAACAACCAGCAGATAGTCCTTATGCAACAACACATAAACAATCCCTCCGATAACATGGTACTACCCCAAAAAAGCCCGAATATCAACCCTAAAGCATGGTTTCTGAGAAGAGAAGAAATACTAGTTCCCCACCTCCGACACAAATCAACATGCATTCACGCAATCCAGCTCAATCTAAAAAGAAGGGAAGCCGTAACCTACTAGAAGGCCGACCGCGCACGCTCCAAATCACTCCGTCGGAGTTTTTCCCTTTCGAATGACCTCAGATTTCTGCCACACTATCAAAAATAGAATCACAGCATCAACACGGTCGTTTAGACACTAAAAACATCAAAATCGATGACGGACCAATTTAGGAGTCAAAATCGGAAAATGTGAAACCCACTCCGGAAATCCCAGAATTGACTCTGTGAAAAGGTCCTAAACCCTCCCCCGAACCTATGTTCCAAAACAGAACACAATTCGGGGCTTGAAACAGCTGACAAATCAAGAAACCAAAACATGCAAAACTTTACACAATTTAAGTTTGAGGCAGCCACTTGCGACGCAAATTCACGAGTATCGGAGCTCACCCAACACTATCCGACCCACACCCACAAAGCCTGCACAATTTCGAACACCTGTGACTTCGAATCACCGAAAACCGACTTAAAATGGAGAAGATTACAACTTTTGAAACTTATAACAAAAGAAGGCTCGACTGCCCCTTTATATACTGCCAGTCACACAGACCTCCGCGAACGCGGAGGGAGAACAATCCATACCTCTGCAAACGCGGAGGGAAAGAATCCACATCTCCGCGAACGTGGAGACCTATCTGCGAACGCAGAGGGAAAGAACTCCCATGCCTCCCAGACCTCTGCGAACGCGAAACCTTATCCGCGAATGCGGAGAAGAAACACTCAGGCCTCCGTGAACGCGGAGCATGGACCGCGAACATGGAGAAGGAAGACTCACACCTCCGCGGACGCAGAGCCAGACACGCGAACGCGGAGAAGGAATGGGTCTGTAACATCACCTGTGCACCAGTTGAAACTTGGCTTCCCAAAAACTCCGACGGGGTGCTCCGGATTCGTTCGAAACCCCGTGCAAGCAAATCAGATATGCTACCCCATCAAATTCGACGTTCTGGACTCAATGGTGTAGTCAGAATTTTCATACGAGGTCATTTCGACTAAAAGTGGGTCCCACTTCCCAATCATCAATTCAGCCAATTTCAACCAAGGGCCTCGGAATTAGATTAGAAGCCTCGGGAAGCACTCGAAGGGTCATTCTAGACCAAACTCACCATTACGGAACTAACCGCGCTGACGGAATTCTCATCCGAGTGTGTTTACCAAGAATGTTGACCAAAGTCAAACTTGAGCCAAATTTTAAAGGTTAAAGCGCCAAATGGCCCTAAAGTCGCACCGGAAGCCTCGGGACTCAAGCCAATCATGCTTCTAGCCTAATTTGGCCGTACTGGAGCTGATGGAACAGTCAGAATCACATTCTGAGGCAGTTTATCTGAGGTTATGATCGAAAACAACTTTTCAAGTTTGAAAAGCTCCAAAATAGGAAAACAGGCATAAAACCCAAACGAACGACCAGGCGACCGAATAGTCAGTGCCAGCAAGTCATAAATGACTTTGGGTCGCTATAGGAATGCTCTTAACAACAAAAAGAAGGTATTAACACGAAAATGACTTGGAGGGTCATTACAACATCCACTACTAAAAGAACTTTCATCCGCGAAAGTAATAGTCAAGAAGTACTTGAGGGCTCAAATAAGCTGGGGAATTGCTCCCGCATCTCTCGCTCGGTCTCCCAGGTAGCCTCCTCGACTGGACGATGCCTCCAACGGACCTTAACCATAGGAATGGCTCTGGACCTCAACTGCCTCACATCTCTAGCCAAAATAGCAACTGGTTCCTCAATATAGGTCAGGCGATCATCCAACTCAACGACATCATACTGGAGCACATGAGAGTCATCTGGAACATACCGACGCAACATCGAAACATTGAAAACTAGATGAATAGTCATGAATGTTGGAGGTAAGGCTAGCTCATAGGCCACATCGCCAACTGTCTTCAAAATCTCAAAAGGTCCAATATACCTGGGGCTAAGCTTGCCCCGCCTCCCAAATCTCATCACGCCCTTCATGGGCGATACTCGGAGGAATACTCTATCACCAATGGCAAATCTCAATGGTTGTCGCCTGCGATCCGCGTAACTCTGCTGTCTACTCTGAGCCGATCCTGAATCATCCTCACATGCACTAGGACCTCCTGAAACAAGTCTGTACCACGCGGTCTAGGCTTCGTGGACTCAAACCAACCAACTGGAGTGCGACAACGCTTACTATACAAGGCCTTAAACGGGGCCATCTGAATGCTAGAGTGGTAGTTGTTGTACGCAAACTCCGCCAAAGGCAAGAAATGGTCCCACTGACCTCCAAAGTCCATAACACAGGCCCATAACATATCTTCAAGGACCTGAATAGTACGCTCTGACTGTCCATCAGTTTGTGGGTGAAATGTTGTGCTAAGGTCAACACGGGTGCCCAACTCCTCCTGAAATACCCTCCAAAAGCTAGAAGTAAACTGTGAACCCTGGTCTGAAATGATAGAAACAGGCACACCGTGAAGACGGACCACCTCCCGAATGTAGATACGAGCTAGCCTCTCAGCACTGAAGGAAGTATGAACTGGAAGGAAGTGTGCTGACTTGGTCAATCGATCCACGATGACCCAAATGCTGTCAACACCTCTAGAAGTCCAAGGCAAGCCCACAATGAAATCCATGGTGATACGCTCCCACTTCCACTCAGGAATGGGTAATCTCTGCAACTCACCCCAGGCCTCAAATTCTCGGCCTTCACCTGCTGGCAACACAAGCAATGAGACACATAATCTGAGATGTCCCTCCTCATACGGATCCACCAATAATGCTGCTGGAATCATGGGCCCCGCTAAGGATAAGGTGAATCAAATCCCTAACTCTCGAAACACACAAACGACCAGCAAATCTCAGAACCCCATCTAAATATAAGGTAGCCTGCCTGGCATCACCTATCAATACGCTATCTCTGAGTGCCACCAAGGACTCATCCTCAAACTGACGAACACAGATCTGATCTAACAGAGATGACTGAACTCCCACATAGGCTAACACCCGCCTGGAATCAGAAACATCAAGCCTGATCATCTGACTGGCTAGGGACTGAATGTCCAAAGTCAAGGGTCGCTCCGAAACAGAAAGGAAGGCTAGACTACCCATACTCACTGCCTTTCGGCTCAAGGCGTTCGCTACCACATTCGCCTTGCCCGGATGATAGAGAATAGAGAGGTCATAGTCCTTTAGGAGCTCAATCTAATGGCGGTGCCTCAAATTAAGATCCCTTAAGGTCATAATGTACTGAAGGCTCCTGTGATAAGTGTAGATCTCGCAATGAACTCCATATAGGTAGTGCCTCCAAATCTTAAGCGCGAAAATTACCGCCGCCAACTCTAAGTCATGAATGGGGTAGTTGCGCTCATGCAGTTTAAGCTGCCTTGACGCATAAGCGATAACCTGGCCCTGCTGCATCAATACACAACCCAAACCAACGTCGAATGCGTCACAATATACCGTGAAGCCCTCTCCCTCAATTGGAAGAGTCAATATAGGAGCGGTGTTAAGCAACTCCTTAAGCCTCAGAAAGATCCTCTCACACTCCTCCGACCACACATATGGAACATCCTGGCGAGTCAATCGAGTCAAAGGTGCCGCTATAGAAGAGAAACCCTCAACAAAACGCTTGTAGTATGCTGCCAATCCGACGAAACTCTGAATCTCAATCACAGAGGTGGGCCTAGCCCAATCACGAATAACCTCAATCTTCGCCGGATCCACCATAATGCCATCCTTGGACACCACGTGTCCCAAGAATGCTACAAACTCAAGCCAAAACTCGCACTTTGAGAACTTGACATAAAGCCGATGATCTCTCAAAGTCTGGAGCACTATCCTCAAATGTTGCTTATGCTCACTATGGCTCCGCGAGTACACCAAGATATCATCAATGAAGACTATGAGAAAGGAATCCAAATACGGCCTAAATACACGAGTTATCAAGTCTATGAAAGCGGCAGGGGCATTAGTCAATCCGAAAGACATCACTAGGAACTCATAATGGCCGTAACGAGTCCTAAATGATGTCTTAGGGATGTCCGCTGCTCTAACCCTCAACTGGTGGTACCCGAATCTCAAGTCAATCTTAGAAAACACTGCGGCACCCTGAGGCTGTCGCACATATCATCAATACGAGGCATGGGGTAACGGTTCATCACCGTCACCTTATTCAGCTGCTTGTAATCAATACACATCCGCATAGTATCGTCCTTCTTCTTCACAAACAGAACTAGGGCACCCCAAGGCGATATGCTAGGCCGAATGAATCCCTTACCCAAGAGATCTTGAAGCTGAACACTGAGCTCCTTGAGCTTTGCGGGGGCCATACGATATGGTGGGATGGAAATAGGATGAGTACCCGGCTCCAAATCGATGGCAAAATCAATATCTTGCTCTGGGGGTAAGCTAGAAAGGTCGGCAGGAAACACATCGGCATACTCTCGGACTATAGGCACGGAATCAACGGTAGGGTCCTCCCTACTAACATCTCTAACATATGCCAAATAAGCTAAACATCCGCTAGCCATTAGCCTCCGGGCCTGAATACAGGAAATCACCCCAACCGGTGTGCGACTACAAGAACCCTGCCACACCACCGACATAATACCAGGCATGGCTAAAGTAACAGTCTTGGCATAGCAATCCAAGACCGCTCAGTGAGGGGATAGCCAATCCATGCCCAAAATCAAATCGAAATCCAACATACTAAGAACAATAAGATCAACCCGAGTATCCTGCCCCTGAATAGTCACCACACAGGATCTACAAACCTGATCCACTACTAAGGAATCACCTACAGGGGTCGAAACACGCAACAGTACCACTAAGGGCTCTGGACTCACCCCCAATCGAGGAGCACAATAAGCAGACACATACGAATAAGTAGAACCTGGATCAAATAAAGTTGAAGCAGACTGATGGCATAAGAGAACCGTACCTGTGATCACATCATCCGATGCCTTGGCCTCTGCTCTGGCTAGAGCTGCATAGAAATGACCCTAGGTGCCTCTACCCCGAGCATCCACCCTGCCACCTATCCTGCCTCCTCGGGGACCTCCCCAAATAACCGGATACTGTCCTCCTCCCCTAGTTGGAGGTGCTACTGCTGATACCGGTCTCGCTGCCTGAGGAGCTGGTAAGGCTGGTCTGGAGATAGGGCACTCCCTAGACCAATGATAAAGCCCCCCGTAAGTGAAGCAACCTTGAGACAACCTGATCCCAATCGGAGGCTGGCCACCCCGACCTGAGGAATCCGTTTGAATACCTCCTCGGCCCTGACTCGGATCGACACTATAGCCACCCTGACAGTGCTGGTCACCCTTCTGTATCTACAACAATGCCTGAAACGGGTGACTTGGCTGACCCGACTGGAACCCTGCTGGACTCGATCATGAGTAACTCTAGGCCTAGGACGGGGCCCACTGAAACGACCATCCTGCCTGGCCCTCTTGCCGCTGGCCCCTTGGGCCTCACAATGGAACTGCTCAAGTGTACGAGCATGGTCCACCACATCCAGAAAAGAATGGCCTGTTGAAACCATAGACTGCCACTTAATATGCAGCGGCAATCTCAAACCTCTAACGAAGCACCTGACTCTCTCCTCCTCCGTGGGCAAGATCATTGTGGCATGACGAGATACCTCATAAAATCTAGCCTCGTGCTCAGATATCGTCATAGAGCCCTGCTCTAACCTCGAGAACTCATCATGAAGATGATCTCTGACGCTCCGCGGAATAAACCGAGCAGGGAAAGCCTCTAAAAACTCTGTCTACATCACTGGCGGGGACCCAGCTGGCCTGGTCTCCATAAACGAGCGCCAACACTGTCTGGCCGGCCCATCTAACTGATAAGTAGTGAAGTCAGCTCCTCTCGACTCCACTAACCCCAGAGCCTGCAATCGCTCCTAGTAGGAAGTAATGAACTAATGGGCATCCTCCCCAATCGCGCCAGAAAACCTCGGCGGTGACAACCTCAGAAACACCCCAAACATCGTTTGCTCTCGAAGTGGCATGACCCTATCTAAAGCACTCGGCTGAACGGCGGTCGGTGCTGGCGACTGCTGAACCTCTGGGGCCGCTGCGGCAGGCTGACCCTGCGGTGCTGGAGCTGGCTCTAGAACTGGTGCTGGGGCTTGCTGCTGCTGTTGCATGCCTTCTATCGCTGCAAAAATCTGCACAAGCATAACCTGAAGGTCAGGGGCCACAACTGGTGCTGACAGTGGCTGGGATGGTCTCGTCCCCACCGGCTAAGGAGGAATTTGGTCAAACTGAGGCTCCGCCTCCGGCTCTAGAGTCCTCACTCTATCTCAGGCTGGTGCCGCAGCCCTTGCTCGATCTCGGGGTCGGCCTCTACCTCGCGTGTGAGACATCCTGCGATAGAGTGAAACAAGTTAGATTTCGCGAAAGCAAGCGCACAACAACGTGCGAAAATGATACAAAATAGGAAAACCCCCTAAGAACATCTAATAGCCTCCCGAAGATAAGCCACAGACGTCTCTGCGCCAATCCGCAGGACTCTACTAGATGCTAGCTCTTTACAAGTGAGAATAACGAACCTGGGGCTCTGATACCAACTTGTTACGACTCGATTCCTCGAGTCATGATGGCGCCTACCAATCCGCCAGTAGGCAAGCAAAACTCTGTTCCGGAACTTAACAATAATGTGATTGAGGGTGGAAACTAACCTCAACTAAGCGAAAGCATAAATAAAGGAACACATAAGGGAAAGGCAAAAGTGAAACCAACTATATACAACAAATGATACCTCCTAGAACCTGGAAGTCACATGTACTGAGCTACTACACAATGAGTACAAGTCCCAAAAGTGGACCACCGAAACAAGACTGTCTCAAAAGCAAAAGACAAGCTAAAATATAAGTACAGAAGAAGGCAGGTAATCTCAGGACGCCATGTGCTCATCCTCGCCTCCGGGAAAGATTGCAACAGGCTCGAACTCAACGCTGCTAACTGGTGCTCGGACCTGCATCACGAAAACAGATGCATAGTGTAGCATGAGTACCAAT
Source organism: Solanum appendiculatum (assembly GCA_018342035.1). NCBI lineage: Eukaryota > Viridiplantae > Streptophyta > Magnoliopsida > Solanales > Solanaceae > Solanum > Solanum appendiculatum. The sequence goes on along the minus strand of JAGDQO010001575.1, from coordinate 1,150,575 downwards.
ACAACAGGTACCTAGTATAGGGCTGGGCATTCGGTAATTCGGTTCGGTTTCGGTTTATTTTTTTTGGTTTTCAGTGCTTGTATTTGTTGTATCGAATACCGAACCAAAATAATTTGGTTTGGTTCAGTTTTTAATATTTCGGTTTTTTGTTATGGGCCTGCTTAATGGGCTTTTTAAAATTTAAAATTTTACAATTTTTATTTTTATTTTTCAGCTTAATGGGCTTAAAATAAGTGGTCCTTAATGTGTTAAAGTTATTACTCTATTAAATATAAAGTAATAAATTTTTTTTGGTGCTTCACTATTTATCAAATTTCAAATATGAAATATTTATTATTTAGTAAAAATCCATAACAATATGAAGGAATAAGAACTTCCAATATTTTACCAACAAGTCAACAATGATCCAATAGTTTCATGTAAATAGTAATGACTAGCAATCTAGCCAACTATAGCCAAAAAGGCACAAACAACTCAAGTAATGACTAGCAATATTTAGTAGTGACTATCAATGTAGCCAACTATACTAGGCATTTAACAAGTAAAGATAATAAAGCCACCAAGGCACAAACAATTTAACAAGTAATAAAACTTCACTAGACTTCACAAATACAATGATCAATTGATATTTGATCATGCCATTACACAACAACATAATAACAATCTAACAAGTAACAAAGTACAAACTAACAATAATGCACCAATGTAGTTTCTTCCATAAGACCACTTTCAAGTTTAAGTGCCAACAATAACAAATAACAATAATGAGCAACAAGCCAACAATGTAGCTTCTTCCATAAGACCACTTTCAAGTTTCAAGTGCCTACAATAACAATTACAAATAACAATAATGAGCAACAAGCCAACAATGTAGTTTCTTCCAAGAGATCACTTTCAAATGTCAACAATAACAAATAACAATAATGAGCAACAATGTAGTTTCTTGACTTTCTTCCATGAGACCACTTTCAAGTGCCAACAAAAACAATAAAACAACTTTAGTATTTTTCGTCTTTCTTCATTGTCTTGACTCTTGAGTCTTGACCACTTGATCTTGAACTTGAACCTTTTAAGATAAAATCAAACGTTAGAATACTATTTTTAAGATAAAAATTAAAAAATGACATAATTAAATAAATAGCGTATTGAACTCACCATTATTAAATACTTGAAACTAGCAATCATAGATCAACAATACAAGAGTTTCTTCCACTATTTGTCATCTCTAATAATAAGAAAATCAAATATGTCATACTACACAATAAGTATTTTATTTTTTGCGAAAACAAATAAAAAATATAAAGTCTTACCAAGTTCAATTTTCTCAAGAAACTCCAAGTTTTTTTCAACACAAATATGATTAGTTTCTTGTCTAAGCCAATCTTGGACACAAATAAGGCATTGCACACATTTGGGAGTCAATGAACTTCTAAATGGATCAAGAATACGACCACCGGTGCTAAATGCACATTCTGATGCCATACTCGACATAGGAATAGCCAATACATCTCGCGCCAACTGTGAAACTATAGGAAATCTAGGAGAATTAACTTTCCACCAAATTAAAATATCAAAATCCTCAGATTCAGGCTCTTGGTCTTCAAGAAGATATCTATCCAACTCAGATTTAACACCTAAACTTCCAGAATCTTCCTTTTGATTTTTCATGTAAAATTTAGTTCTCAAAGAATTTGTTTTCACATTTTGAGAAAGGCCACAAGTAGATGAATCAGATGAGTCAGATGAAGTGTATCCGGGTGAAGATGATTGATTTTTAGAACCTTTTGCATACTTATTTACATAGACCGCAAATAATTTCTTCAAGTAAACATCTACTTCATTGTTCACTATCTTTACCTTTTCTTCCCCAAGTAATTCTTCAAAAGCAAAACTAACATACACAAATTTATTGCGAGGATCCAAAACAGAAGCAATAAAAAGCATTTTGTTCATCTTTTCAGGAGTACCCCAATATTTCTTGAACTTTTCTTTCATCCCCGAAGCCATTTTATACAAATCAACATCATCACTTGTCATACATGACTTCAAATATGCATCAAGCTCACATATATCCTCGAAATGAACATTACAAGTAACATACCGTGAACTTGAAACTTTTAATGTGAGCTCATAAAATCTTTCAAGAAACTTTGTGACATTTCTCACGTTAACCCAATCCTCATTTTGAATTGAACCTGTAATACTTCCATCTTCACAAACATCAGTAGCAAGAAAAGAATTAAAATTACCATCATAAAGATCAAACCTCTCAAAAGCCTTCTCAAACTTTTCTACCATGTCCAATATCAAATAGGTGGAATTCCACCTAGTAGGCACATCTAAAGACAACATTTTATCACATTCTATCTTTTGCATTTCAACACATTTCAAGTAGTTTCTTGTTCTTGCAGAAGATGATCTAACATATTTCACCATTTGTCTCACCCGTTTGATAGAAGGACCAATTTCTTTCAAACCATCTTGCACAATTAGATTAAGTATGTGAGCCATACATCTCACATGGAGATGCTCACCATACATCATATTAGTTCCCTACATATCTAATTTTTTGGACAACTCTAAAACTGCCACATCATTTGAAGAAGCATTATCAACTGTAACAGTGAAGACATTGTCCAAGTTCCAATCAAGTAAACAATTACTAATAGACTCAGCCAAATGCTCACCTTTATGACTAGTGATAGGACAAAAATTCAATATTCTTTTATGAAGCACCCAATCCCTATCAATAAAGTGAGCATTCAAACACATATAATTGATTCTTTGCACCGAGGTCCATGTGTTTGTTGTAAGACAAATTTTTGGTTGTATTTCTCTAAAAGACTTTTTCAAATTCATTCTCAATTCACCATAAACTTCATAAGAATCCCTTGTTATGGTTCTACGTGAAGGAATCCGAAACAAAGGTTGGACTTTGCTCATAAACTTCTTAAAGCCTTCCTTTTCAACAAAACTAAAAGGTAGTTCATCCAAAATTATCATCTCAACTAAAGCTCTCCTAACTACCTCTTGCTCAAATTTCCAATTCTCTATTGAAGAACTGTCACTTTGAACACTTTATAATTTTTGAACACTAGGTGCAACAGGCGGGGGCTTATACACTTTACATCGGTTAGTCAAATGTTGTCTCAGTCCACTTGTTCCATTTCTAGATGTATTCACAGCATAATTTTGTTTAAAATGTAAACACTTTGCTTTAAATAATACACCATTTTCAAAAATTTTATCAAAGTGTTGCCAAACAGTAGACCTAGGATCCATTTCTTTTCTTTTTTTTGGTTCCTCTGTGCCAATTGACGCATCATTGCTACTAGTAGGTATATTATCCGTAGAACCAGCCATACTTATTCGATTTTGATCAGCCACACCCACATTTAATTGATTTTGATTAGCCATCTATATAAAAAAAATTAATTTCACAATTCACACACTAACTAAAGCTAAAATCAGAAAGAAAAAAAAGAAAACAGAAGAAGAAATCAAGAAAACAAAATCAAAAATACCTGGATAAAGAATGGTCGCCGCCGCCGGACGCAGGTCGTCTACTGTTAGAGTGCTGGTCGCCGCGTCTGGCGCTTGCTGCTACTGGTCATTGTCGCTGGTCACCACTGCTGACTGCTGGTCGCCGCTGATGGTCCTTGTTGCCGCTGCTGGAGTGCTGGTCGCCGCTGCTGACTGCTGGTTGCCGACTCGCCGGTGGACCGAAAAGTGGGAAGTGGAAGTGGAAAGGGGGAAAGCAGCGGCGCTGTGCTGTTGGAGACTTGGGAGTGAAAATTGGACAAAGTTAAAACTTTGAAGAGTGACCTAATGCAGTAATGCTTATAAAAATATTTATTATTTAATGTTAATAATTAATATAATAGTAATTTTAAATATTATTATAAATTTATAATATAGTATATTTCGGTTAAACCGAAGTACCGAATAATACAAAATTACATACCGAACACCGAACCGAATTACCGAAAATATGAAAATATATACCGAAAACTGAATCAAAAATTGAAACACCAAAAAAATTCAGTTCGGTTCGGTGTTTTGGTATTTATGCCCAGCCCTAACCCAGTAGGCATCACAGGACGATTGACCAAGAAAGGTAAAACATACTGAAAGAATAGAATCTACAATCACAGAGGTCAACCGAATATGAAAAGAAGCACACGAGCGTATCGAAAGTATTTTAAGTACAACTAAACTTAACCTAACTGGACCCCCATAAGCCCAGAAGGTACACTCGTGCACAAGTTTAAATAAAACTCGAATGGACCCCCATAAGCTCGACAGGTACACGAAAAAGCTAAATCTACGAGACCGAAGGCAAACCCAACTACGAATCGAAACCACCAACTTGCTCAACCGTTACAATCAGCCAACACCAACTCCATCAGAAGTCTGACATCCGAATCAGGCTGCCCAGCCAGATTGAAACTCTCGGGGGCCCTGCCCTAGCCAGTAGAGTGCAAATAGGGCATACCAACTCCTCCCAAGGCCCGAACATACAACCGCCCAACCAGCTAACAACCCGGGGGCCCTATCCCAGTCAGACGGGTGAGCTAGCTAACACTCAGAGGGCCCTGTCCCAGCCAGACGAGTACGCTGGGCTTGTCCACTCTGAAGAGGACCTCAATAACTCATACCCAACTGCCCGACCCACTAACACTCCGGAGGCCCTGTCCCAGCCAGACGTGTGAGCCAGCTAACGCTCTGGGGGCTGTGTCCTAGCTAGATGAGTGTGCAAGTCTTATCAACTCCGTAGTGGGTCTCAAATACCAAACCAATATGGATTGCCATCCACCCACAACCATATTACCATAGAATCGATCTCGAAATACCCAAAATCTCAGGAAAACACCATGCCTCCGACGACACATCGGCACCACAGAAAAGGGGAGAGAAGCTAGAAGATCATGACAAACAAAGCCAAAGATAGGCTCATACTATTAGACTCAAGTATGCTATTCCGGTCTACAAGGACGTAGTTCATCCGAATCGACGTCGGATACATACCAGAGTCAAACAAGTGCATGGGTCTAAGGCCAATCTAACCTAACCTAGACTAAGGCGAAAAATATAATCCAACCCCGTAAAACAGCCAACAGATAGTCCGCATGTAACAACACATAAACAATCCCTTCGATAACATGGTACTACCCCAAAATAGCCCGAAAATCAACCGTAAAGCATGGTTTCTGAGAAGAAGAGAAGAAATACTAGTTCCCCACCCCTGATTCACACAAATCAACATGCATTCACGCAATCTAGCTCAATCTAATTAGAAGGGAAGCCGTAACCTATCAGAAGGCCGACAGCGCGGGCTTCAAATCACTCTACCGGAGCTTTTCCCTTCCGAACGGCCTTAGATTGCTGCCACGCTATCAAAAATAGAATCACAGCATCAACACGGCCGTTTAGACACTAAAAACATCAAAATCAGAGACGGACCAATTTAGGAGTCAAAATTGGAAAATGTGGGACCCGCTTCAGAAATCCCAGAATTGACTCCGTGAAAAGGTCCTAAACCCTCCCCCGAACCTATGTTCCAAAACAGAACACAATTCGAGGCTCGAAACAGCCGACAAATCAAGAAACCAAAACATGCAAAACTTTACACAATTTAAGCTTGAGGCAACCACTTACGATGCGAATCCAAGAGAATCGGAGCTCACCCAACGCTATCTGACCCCACACCCACAAAGCCTACGCAATTCTGAACAGCTGGGACTTTGAATCACTGAAAACCGATTTAAAATGGAGAAGATAACAACTTTTGAAACTTATAACAAAAGAAGGCCCGACTGCCCCTTTATATACTGCCAGCCACACAGACTTCCACGAACGCGGCCAGAGGGCAGCGAACGTGGAGGAAGAACAATCCATACCTTTACGAATGCGGCCAAGGGCCCGCGAACATGGAGACCTATCCGCGAACGTAGAGGGAAAGAACTCCCAGGCCTCCCAGACCTCCGCGAACGCGGAGAAGAAACACTCAGACCTCCGCGAACGCGGAGAAGGAAGACTCACACCTCGCGAATTTGGAGCCACCCTCGAACGCAGAGAAGGAATGGGTCTACAACATCAGCTGTGCACCAGCTGAAACTTAACTTCCCAAAAACTCCGGTGCTCGGGATTCGTTCGGAACCCCATGCACGCAAATGAGATATGCTACCCCATTAAATTCGACGTTCCGGACTCAATGGTGCAGTCAAAATTTATATACGAGGTTATTTCAACTAAAAGTGGGTCCCACTTCCCAATCGCCAATTTAGCCAACTTCAACCAAGGGCCTCAGAATTAGATCGGAAGCCTCGGAAAGCGCTCGAAGGGTCATTCTATACCAAACTCGACATTCCGGAACTAACCACACTGACGAAATTCTCATCCGAGTGTGTGTACCAAGAATGTTGACCAAAGTCAAACTTGAGCCAATTTTAAAGGTTAAAGCGCCAAATGGCCCTAAAGTCGCACCGAAAGCCTTGGGACTCGGGCCAATCATGCTTCTAGCCTAATTTGGCCGTTCCCGAGTTGATGGAACCATCAAAATCATATTCTGAGGTCGTTTACCTAAGGTTATGACCGAAATCAACTTTTCAAGTTTGGAAAGCTCCAAAACAAGAAAACAGACATAAAATCCAAACGAATGACCAGGCGACCGAACAGTCAGTGCCATCAAGTCTTAAATGACTTGGGGTCGCAACAGGAAAGCTCTAAATGACGAAAAGAAGGTATTAACACGAAAATAACCTAGAGGGTCAATACATCGTGACCATAAGTCGAGTCGGTAATTATTTTTATGGGCTTTTTGGTCTTTTCCCTAACTGATCTATTCCTAATCTAGGTCGGTTAAGCCTTAATTCTAAGCCCTATATAAGGCTTCTAAGCCTAATTTCTACCCTGTCTAATCACTTTTCAAGTTTCCCCAAATCCCTCCAAATTTCCCCAAATATTTCTCTCTCTAGAAGATTGAAGAAGAAGAAGAAGGTTCTAGGGTTTTCGTTCAAGTCTCCCAAGTTCACCATTGATTTCAAGATTTTGTCTTCAAGGTATGATAGCTTTCACCTATGGAGCCCTTTCCTACATAGGGTTCCTAAATTCTCCAATTTACAAAGTTAGAATTCTTCAATTGAAATTAGGGTTTTCTTCTATCTTAAGAGTTCTCTCAAATTATGATTTAATTGATGAAATTGAGGTTGTTTATGCATGAATTGAGATTAATTCAATGATTTTAAGATGAAAATTATATGAACCCATGCATGATTTATGGTTTTCAAGCTATGATTCTATGATGAAGTTTATGAATAATCAAAAGATGAATTATATGAAAATATGCATGTTAAATTACGAAATTTATGAAGATTGAAGTTGCTTTGAGATTGAAGCATTGCTATTGTGTTGTTGTGAAAGGTTTTCTCACATATAACCCAAACTACGAATGTGAAAGGATATTCTCACATAAAGGATTCATAAAGGTTGAAAGGTTTTCTCAACTAAACTTTGAATCAAGATTAAGGAGATATCCTAATGATAAGACAAGAGGTGATTACCCATGTCTATTTATGATAAGATAAGTTATGAATTTATGACTATTCCATGGAAACTATGCTTAGCACCGAATGTATATTGAGATGGAAGCTCTCCCACTAGTAGAGGCCGGGTTTCTAGTAGCAATCTCTTTGTCCCATAACTATGTGCCACCATAGGTTTTGTCTTAGATAGACATTAGCTAGTGGATCCACCTAAGCTAGAAACTATGGTTCTTACCTTGGCAAGTAAGGACACCTCTTTTCGGTGTGGGGGTAGACACCAGATTCCATGTTATAGCTCACATGGTCTATGTCGGTTAAAAGGCTCACTTCCCACAATAATGAATTAAGATTTCTTTCTAAAGGATTTCTAAGTATATGTTGTTTTAAGATGATTTCCATGCATTGATCATGGCTCTTTTCTTCATGTCTTCTATCATGTCATCCTATGATTTTAACTTGGTCATTGCATCTTATGTATAGTGTAACACCTCGGATTTTGAAATGGACTAAAAAGGGAAATTGGGAAAAGTCCACGAACCCAAAAATGGACCATGGACCCTTCACGACACACAAGACGGTCCGTGAAGGGGACCACGACCCGTTAAAGGGCTCGTGAACATGTTCCCAGAGTTGGCCCAGATGGTGTCCCTCCCACGGATGCCTAGACGGTTCGTGGTGAGGTTCACGGGCCGTGAAAGGGGTCATGAGGTTGCCCACTCAGGAATGGCTTCTCCACTAGTCACTGGTCAAGGACCACAGACGTCTAAACGGTCCGTGAAGGGGGGGTTTTTCAAACTTAGAGTTTAGGGTCAATTTCAAACGTTCATATTTTGTAGAACAAAATGAATTAGGTGGCCCATGACCTATCAAATTAAAGGTCTTTGAGTTCTCTTTCCTACGCCACCGAGTTTGATCCATTTGATGTTTGGAGTAAAGAGATATGCTCATTTTAGTGGAACACTATCAGGCTGCTGAAGCTTCACGACCCACTATACGGGCCATGAAGCACTATACGACTCGTGAAGGGTGTCTTGAAGTCAAGGCGTCAACTTTTAAGTAAGGGTCATATTGGTCTTTTCCCCTATGCGTTGGGCACTTAAACTACACCAATTGATGCCTAAACTACATCGTTTTACTCAGTCTAAGCCTAATAACCTATTCAGAAACTACCTAGAACCCTCATTCTCCAAAATCATCCAAAAGAAAGAGAAAGAATCGACAATTTATTCCAAGAACAAGCAGGGGTGTTCCTTAATTTCAACCCCCAAATCCAAAGGATTTCTCCGTAGTTTTCGTCACCAGGTATGTGGGATTTCACTAGTGGGTTCCTTTCACCCATTAGGTCCCTAGAATTCAGTCAGTTTCTCCATAAATTGCTTAGACCTAGGGTTCCCAAATCATGGGAATCCATTGAAAGTTAGCTGCTATAGTTCCATTGCATTGATTACTTGTTTTCTTGTTGAATTAATGTTGTCCCATGTATAGAACTCAGATCCCTAGCTTGTATTCATCATAAGTTTTTCATGAATTATACTTGCTCGACAAATCAGTCAGAAAATCATGCTCCAGAATTTGAATGCCATATCTTTCAATATATTTATGTTGCATTCTCAGATAGTATGTCAGTATTTTAAGCTACTCAGTTTTTCAGTTGCATTTTAGCTAGTACATATTCAGTTGGGAGTAGACTTAGCGCCAAGTTGGACTAGGGTTTAGCGTACCCTCGAAGTCCTAGAACTACGTGCCACCTTAGGATCAGAAGTCCAGTTTGTTGGGCATCAGTTTTGTTGTGATCACACAACAATCATGCCTTTATACCCCTGGCAAGGTATATTAGATCCTCTCGATGGGGCGTATACATCGGACTCCACGGTTAGCTCACGTGGTTTATGTCGGTTAATAGTAGCTCCCATAGTCATACTTTTATTGCATTGACTATGTTATCAACATTTAGTTCAGTATATAGTTCAGCATGTTATCTTCATGATTAGTACTTGGTCATTGCATCTAGCCTTGTTTTCAGTTGTACTTCAGTACAGTCTATTCCATGATATGTTATATTGTCCAGTTTATATTGTTCCGCTTAGTATCTATATCCTGCATGCTCAGTACATTCAAAGTACTGATGCATACTCTTTCGCTACATCGTTTCATGATGTAGGTTTAGGCGCTCAGCATCCAGACCGCGCTTAGCTCGACTTCTAGTCCTTATTCTGCAGCTTCAGTGGTGAGTCCTCAGATCGAGGATTATGGACATGCTTTATATTTCAGCTTTTACTTTTCAATTTCAGTCTTGTTAGAGTTAGCTAGGGGCATATCCCAGCAACTCAAGTCAGTTAGAGGCTCTCATATATAGACATATAGTCAGTATTCAATTATTTTGGGTTTTTCCCATTTGAACTCAGTTATATTCTTAGTGAACTCTTCTAGATTTATTCATTTTGCAGTATGCTTCTGCTTACATAGAATCATTTCAGCTTGGAGTCAGTTGTGATCCTAGGTCCCGGTCTACGTTTAGGGGGTAGCCTCGGGGTGTGACAAACTTGGTTTCAGTGAATCAGGTTTAAGAATCCTAGGGTGTCTAAAAACTACACTAAGTATAGTCTCTTTCATGGGTGTGAAGGGCGCTAGATCTATGAGGGAGAGGCTACGAAGTGTTCTAAGAAAAACTTCACTTCCTTTGCTATCATCGTGCGTTGTATTGTGATTCAACTTCTCACTTCTAATCCATCGTTATGCGTTTCAGATCATGCCTCCTCATAGAGCTTACGCACGAAATGCTAACGCAGTTCCTCCAGTTCCGAACCATGAGGTTACGAATGTAGAGTTTCGTACTGCGATCTAGATGTTAGCTCAGACCGTAGCCAACCAGGCTAATCAGTAGGCCCCAATTCCTGCAACCCCCACTGGTGGATCAGCTGTAGCCAGGGTTCGAGACTTTGTTCGTATGAATCCGCCAGAGTTTCTAGGGTCGAAGGTTGGTGAGGACCCACATAACTTCATTGATGAGGTCAAGAAGATTCTTGAGGTAATGCAAGTGACTGGTACTGATAGTGTTGAGCTAGAATCCTACCAACTTAAGGATGTGGCTCATATCTGGTTCACACAGTGGAAGGACAACAGGGGTGGGGATGTAGCTCCAGTGATGTGGGATTGTTTTATTGAAGCTTTTCAGGACAGGTTCTTCCTGAGAGAGTTGAGGGAGGCTAAGGCTCAGGAGTTTATGAACTTGAGGCAGGGGTCGATGTCAGTCCAAGAATATGGGCTAAAGTTCACTCAGTTCTCCAGGTATGCTCCACATATGGTGGCCGATCCGAGGGCACAAATGAACAAGTTCTTGTTTGGAGTATCCGATCTGGTAAAGATCGAGTGCAGGAATGCTATGCTATTAGGGGATATGGATATCTCCAGACTAATGACCCATGCTCAGCATGTTGAGGGAGATAAGCTCAAGGAAATGGCTAAGGATAATAAAAAGGCTAGAATAGGCAACTATGAATATTCTCAGCAGAGGTCGGGCGGTGGAAGTCGCTCACAGGTTCAACATAAGTCTACAGGCCAGCACCTTCATCAGCTAGCGCTCCGTCCCCCAAGTTTTGACAGGATCAAAAAGGGAGGGAATCAGGCTCTAAGTCTCACGGGAGTGTCTTAAGTAATCAAACTTTTCCATCTTGCCAAAGTGTGGTAAGAACCATCTAGGGGAGTGTCTTGCTGGAAGAGAGGGGTGCTTTGGGTGCGGTCAGCTTGGGCATAGGTTGAAGGAATGCACATCTGCCAGGCAGGCTCAAGGAGGTAACAAAGCTTAGTCTACAACTTCAGTAGCTCCAGCAGGTCTCCCAACTCAGCAGGGTGCCTCATCTGGTACAGGTGGTAATCAGCGCCAGAACAAGTTGTATGCTCTTCAGGCTCGCCAGGACCAGGAAGACTCTCGTGATGTAGTCACTGGTACGTTACAAGTCTTCCATTTAGATGTTTATGCATTGCTAGATCCAGGGGCTACTTTCTTTTGTAACTTTTTATATAGAAGTAAACTTCGGTGTCAGTCCAGAAACTCTCCCAGAACCCTTCTCAGTCTCTACTCTAGTTGGTGACCCAGTTATAGGTAGACGGGTATATATAAATTGCCCTGTCACAGTTTCCCAGAAAGTCACCTCAGCAGACCTTGTAGAGTTAGAAATGATAGATTTTGATTTCATTCTAGGCATGGATTGGTTACATTCTTGTTACACCTCAGTCGATTGTAGAACTAGGATCGTTTGGTTTCAGTTTCCAAATGAGCCAGTCTTAAAGTGGAAGGGTAGTAACTTGGTGCCTGCATGTCAATTTATCTCTTACCTCAAGGCCAGGGAAATGATTTCCAAAGGGTATATCTATCATCTTGTTCGGGTTAAGGACTCAAATTCCAAAACCCCAACTCTCGAGTCAATTCCAGTGGTGAATGAGTTTCCAGAAGTGTTTCCAGAAGATCTTCCTGGAGTTCCTCCCGAAAGGGAGATTGACTTCGAAATAGATCTCATTCCAGATACCCAGCCTATCTCAATTTCTCCTTACAGAATGGCTCCAACTGAGCTTAAGGAATTGAAAGAATAGTTGAAAGACCTTCTAGATAAGGGCTTCATCAGACCCAACATCTCTCCATGAGGTGCTCCAGTGTTGTTCGTGCGTAAGAAAGACGGTTCTCTCAGGATGTGCATTGACTATCGTTAGTTGAACAAAGTCACAATCAAGAATAAATATCCCATCCCAAGGATTGATGACTTGTTCGACCAACTTCAGGGTGCTAGTTGCTTTTCTAAGATAGACCTCAGATCTGGCTATCATCAGCTCAGAGTCAGAGAGAGTGACATCCCGAAGGTCGCCTTCAGGACTCGGTATGGTCACTATGAATTTGTAGTTTTGTCTTTTGGACTAACAAATGCTCTTGCTACTTTCATGGAGTTAATGAACAGGGTGTTCAGGCAGTATTTGGACTTGTTCGTAATCGTCTTTACTGATGATATCCTCATTTATTCTTGGAATGAGGAAGAGCATGCGACTCATCTGAGAGTGGTTCTGCAAACCCTCAAAGATCGCCAGCTATTCGCTAAGTTAAGCAAATGTGAATTCTGGTTATAGTAGGTCGCTTTCCTTGGTCATATGGTATCCAACGAAAGGGATTCGAGTGGATTCTTAGAAAATTGAGGCAGTGAAGCACTGGCCCAGACCTACCTCTCCAACTGATATCAGAAGTTTCTTGGGTTTGGCCAGTTACTCAGGAGATTTGTTGAAGGATTTTCATCCATAGCTGCCCCATTGACCAAGTTGACTCAGAAGAAGGCCAGATTTCAGTGGTCAGATGAGTGTGAGAGAAACTTCTTAGAATTGAAAACCAGGTTGACTACAACTCCTGTCTTGACTCTACCAGAGGGTTCAGACGGTTACGTGGTTTATTGTGATGCATCCAGGGCTGGCCTAGGTTGTGTGTTGATGCAGTAGGGTAAGGTCATAGCTTATGCTTCCAGACAACTTAAGGTCCATGAGAAGAACTACCCAACTCATGACCTCGAGCTTGCAGCGGTAGTGTTCGCCCTAAAGATTTGGAGACACTACTTGTATGGTGTTCATGTTAATGTGTTCACAGATAATAGGAGCCTCCAGTGTGTGTTCACCCAGAAAAAGTTAAATCTTCGTCAGAGGAGATGGCTTGAATTCCTCAAAGACTATGACATGAATGTGCTTTACCATCCAGGTAAGGCCAATGTAGTAGTTGACACCCTCAGCAGACTATCCATGGGTAGTGTGGCACATGTGGAGGAAGAGAAGAAAGAATTAGCCCGAGATGTTCACCGGCTTACTCGCTTAGGAGTTTGCCTTATGGACACATCAGATGGTGGTGTGATAGTGTAGAATAGATCAGAATCTTCATTGGTAACGAAGGTTAAGGAGAAACAAGATAGTGATCCTATATTGCTTCAGTTGAAGGGTGCAGTTCAACAGCAGAGAGTTGAGGTTTTCTCCCAAGGGGGAGATGGTGTGCTTCGTTACCAGGGTCACTTATGTGTTCCTAATGTGCATGAGTTGAGTTAGCTGATCCTTATAGAAGCCCATAATTCAAGATATTCTATTCATTTGGGTGCCACTAAGATGTACCGTAATCTATGGGAAGTCTATTGGTGGAATGACATGAAGAGAGACATCGCAGATTTTGAGGCTAAGTGTCCCAACTATCAGCAAGTTAAGGTAGAACATCAAAAACCAGGAGGTGCGACACAAGAGATTAACATTCCTACTTGGAAGTGGGAAGTGGTAAACATGGATTTCATTACGGGTTTACCTCGTACTTGCAGAAAGCATAACTCCATTAGGGTGATAGTGCACAGAGTCACTAAGTCAGTTCACTTTTTGGCAGTCAAGACTACAGATTCAACAGAGAAGTACGCATGACTCTTCATCAATGAAATAGTGGTTCGTTTGTGTATCATTTCAGATAGAGGTCCTCAGTTTACCTCTCATTTTTGGAGATCATTTCAGAAAGGTCTTGGTACTCAGGTAAATCTTAGTACAACATTTCATCCACAGACGGATGGTCAGGCAGAGCGTACCATTCAGACCTTAGAAGAAATGTTGAGAGCGTGCGTGATCGATTTCAAGGGTAGTTGGATGATCACTTATCTCTCATAGAGTTCCTCTATAGTAACAGTTTCCATTCCAGTATTCAGATGGACCCTTATGAGGCACTGTATGGGCGTAGATGCAGATCTCCGGTTGGTTGGTTCGAAGTAGGTGAAGCAGCCTTGGTTGGGCCAGCTTTGGTTCATGAGACTATGGAAAAAGTTCAGCTCATCAGAGATAGACTAAAGACAACTCAGAGTCATCAGAAGTCCTATGCAGATGTGAGGAGAAGGGACTTAAAGTTTGAAATCGATGATTGGGTTTTCCTAAAGGTGTCACCCTTGAAGGGGGTGATGAGATTTGGCAAGAAAGGGAAGCTCAGTCCCTGATATGTAGGTCTTTATAGAATCCTTAAAAAGGTTGGTAATGTGGCTTATGAGTTAGAGTTGCCTGCAGAACTAGCAGCGGTTCATCCAGTCTTTCACATTTCCTTGTTGAAGAAGTGTATGGGCGATCCCACATCGATAGTACCTTTAGAAAGTGTGGCTATGAAGGATAACCTCACCTATGAGGAGATTCCAGTTGAGATTCTTGACCGTTAGGTTCGTAGGTTGAGAAATAAGGAAGTCGCTTCAGTAAAGGTTTTGTGGAGGAATCAGTCCGTAGAAAGAGCTACTTGGGAAGCAGAAGCAGCTATGAAGGCCAAGTATCCCCACCTTTTTCCCTCCGATTCAGTTTCAGCTTGAGGTAATAGTTCCTCTCTAGCCTCTCAGTTTACTCTTGTGTAATTCAGTCTCAGTATTTTGTTTCCTCAGTTATCCATGCATTTTGGCATAATTGCATGTTCGTGAAACTCAGTTCAGTTAGACATCAGTTTCTAATATTCCTCCAAATTCAGCTTGCTTAGTCTTCATTCGAGGACTAATGATCCCAAGGGGGAGATATTGTAACACCTCAAATTTTGAAATGGGCTAAAAAGGAAAATTGGGAAAAGTCCCCGAACCCAAAAATGGACCATGGACCCTTCACGATGCACAAGACGGTCCGTGAAGGGGGCCACGTCCCGTTAAAGGGCTCGTTAACATGTTCCCAGATTTGGTCCGAATGGTGTCCCTCCCACTGATGCCTAGACGGCTCGTAGTGAGGTTCACGGGCCATGAAATGGGTCGTGAGGTTGCCCACTCAGGAAGGGATTCTCCCCTAGTCACTGGTCAAGGACCACAGACATCTAAACGGTCCGTGAAGTCGTCCGTGAAGGGGATTTGTCAAACTTAGAGCTTAGAGTCAACTTCAAATGATCATATCTTTTAGCAAAAAATTAATTAGGTGGCCTATAGCCTATCAAATTAAAGATCTTTGAGTCCTCTTTCCAACGCCATTGAGTTTGCTCCATTTAAAGTTCGGAGTAAAATGTTATGCCAATTTTAGTGGAACAATGTCAGGCTACTGAAGCTTCACGACCCACTATACAGGCCGTGAAGCACTGTATGACTCGTGAAGGGTATCTTGAAGTCAAGGCGTCAGTTTTTAAGTCAGGGTCATATTGGTCTTTTCCCTTATGTGTTGGGCACTTAAACTACGTTGTTTGACGCCTAAACTACGTTGTATTACTCAGTCTAAGCCTAATAACCTAGTCATAAACTACCTAGAACCCTCATTCTCCAAAATCATCCAAAAGGAAGAGAAAGAAGCGACAGTTTCTCCCAAGAACAAGCAGGAGTTTTCTTTAAGTTCAGCCACCAAATCCAAAGGATTTCTCCGTAGTTTCCGTCACCAGGTATGTAGGATTTCACTCGTGGGTTCCTTTCACCCATTAGGTCCCTAGAATTCAGTCAGTTTCTCCATAAATTGCTTAGACTTAGGGTTCCAAAATCTTGGGAATCCATTGAAAGTTAGCTTCTATAGTTCCATTGCATTGATTACCTGTTTTCTTGGAGAATTAATGTAGTCCCATGTATAGAACTCAGAACCCTACCTTGTATTCATCATCAGTTTTTCATGAATTATACTTGCAAGACAAATCAGTTAGAAAATCATGCTCCAGAATTTGAATGCCATATCTTTTAGTATATTTATATTGCATTCTCATATAGCATGACGATATTTTGAGCTACTCAATTTTTCAGTTGCATTTTAGGTATTACATATTCAGTTGGGAGTAGACTTAGCACCGAGTTGGACTAGGGTTCAGCGTACCCTCAAAGTCCCAGAACTACGTGCCACCGTAGGATCAGAAGTCCCCTCTGTTGGGCATCAATTTTTTTGTGATCACTATTACATATTCAGTTGGGAGTAGACTTAGCACCAAGTTGGACTAGGGTTCAGCGTACCCTCAAAGTCCCAGAACTACGTGCCACCGTAGGATCAGAAGTCCCCTCTGTTGGGCATCAGTTTTTTTGTGATCACGCCACAGTCATGCCTTTATACCCCTGGTATGGTATATTGGGTCCTTTCGATGGGGCATATACATTGGACTCCATGTTTAGCTCACGTGGTTTATGTCGGTTAATAGTAGCTCCCACAGTCATACTCTTATTGCATTGACCATGTTATCAACATTTAGTTCAGTATATAGTTCAGCATGTTATCTTCAGGATTAGTACTGGTCATTGCATCTAGCCTAATTTTCAGATGTACTTCAGTATACTCTATTCCATGTTCAGTTTTATTATCCAGTTTATATTATTCAGTTTATATTGTTCCGCTTAGTATCTATATCCTGTATGCTCAGTACATTCAAAGTACTGACGCATACTCTTGCGCCACATCATTTCATGATGTAGGTTCAGGCGCTCAACATCCAAACTTCACTTAGCTCGACTTCTAATCCCTATTCTGCAGCTTCAGTGGTGAGTCCTCATAGATCAAGGATTATGGACATGCTTTATATTTCAGCTTTTACTTTTCAGTTTCAGTCTTGTTAGAGTTAGCTGGGGGCATGTCCCAGGAACTCAAGTCAATTAGAGGCTCTCAGACATAGACATAGAGTCAGTATTAAGTTATTTTGGGTTGTTTCCCATTTGAACTCAGTTATATTCTCAGTGAACTCTTTTAGTTTTATTCATTTTTGCAGTATGCTTCCGCTTACATAGAATCATTTCAGTATGCTTGTGATATGCATGACTCAGGGTTACCTTGGGGTCACTTGTGATCCTAGGTCCCGTGTTACGTCTAGGGGGTAGCCTCGGGGCGTGACATATAGCTTTTTTATCATGATTTTTTTTAAACCTTATGCATTGTTATCATATTTGGTACATTCTTGTACTAACACATACTCTTGCCTACATTGTTTCACTAATGTAGGGCATGACGACTCCTCTCCATCCACTCATGGATAATGCTTGTATTAGAAAGCTTTGAAGACTTGGTGAGCCCTCATATGTTCGAGGGCTTAGCCACACTTACCTTTTATGTCATTTTACCTTTAAGACTTGTATGGGTTACGTCCCACTTTCGTTTCATTCATGCATTAGATGGCTTTGAGGTTTAGACTTCCCCTACTTTGATGACTCTTTTGATTAGTAATTGTCTTTTGAAAATTCTTATCTACTATTATCTTGTATGATGTATGCTAAGGGGCTTGTATAGGGCGTTTCGAGGTCTTATACGCCATGTCACGTCTAGGAGGTACTTTGGGTCGTGACAAACTTGGTATTCAAGCACAAGGTTTTAGAAAGGTCCTATGATGTCTCTTAAGCCACGTCGAGCAGAGTCTTGTTCATGAGTGTGAAGCGCGCCACACTTATGAATGAGAGGCTATAAGATGTTTAGGAAACTCCACTTCTTTCATCACTCTAAAGTCGTGCGATAGAGTTTAACTCTATTTGTCTCTCTCTCATAAACCCTATCCGATGCATTTCAGGATATGGCCCCTCGAAGAGCATATGTTAGGAGGAATGTGAATGAGAATGTGGAACAAGAAGCTCCTCCTCAAGCTCCTCAAGTTCTGGTCGATCCTTTGGCTGAGCAAGTGGCTAATGCAGAGTTTAGGGCTGCTTTTCAAGTGTTGGCCCAAGCCATGACGACTCAAACCAATAGGGAGGCTGTGGTCCCCGTGAACCCAAATGTGGGTACGGCGGCATCTAGAGTGTGGGACTTCACTCGGATGAACCCTCTGGAGTTTCATGGTTCCAAGGTCGAGAAAGATCCTTTAGAGTTCATTGATGAGGTGTATAAGGTGCTGATGATCATGGGTGTAACCCCGGTGAAAAAGGCAGAATTGGCTACTCATCAACTTAAGGGTGTGGCTCAAGTGTGGTTTGAGCAATGGAAGAGTGAGAGGGCGGTTGACGCGGGTCCTCTTGATTGGGAGAAGTTTAAGGTTTCTTTCCTTGATAGGTTCTTTCCCCTTGAGATGAGGGAGGAAAGGGTACTTGAGTTCATTAACCTTCGTCAAGGAAACATGAGTGTGAAGGAGTATGCTTTGAAGTTCATGCAATTGTTTAGGTATGCTCCTACTGTGGTTGCTGATGCAAGGGCAAGGATGAGTAAGTTTGTGTCGGGAGTGTCTGAAATGGTGGTCAAGGAATGTCGTACCACCATGCTCATCTGTGACATGGACATTTCTCATCTAATGGTCATGCTCAACAAATAGAAGAGGAGAAACTCAAGGAAAATTCTAGGGAAACAAAGAGGGCTAAGACTGGTGATGGTGACTTTTCACGCTCAAGGTCCGATGGGTATGGTCGCCCTAAGTTTTGACAACTGTTTTCCGGTCAAGGTTCCTCCAGTGCTCCTCCTAGATTCAACAAAGATAGGGTGTCTAACCCTAAGCCTTAAGGAGGAAATGGTGGTGGATTTTTTTCGACTACTTGTGCTAAATGTGGAAAGAAGCATGAGGGTAGATGCTTAGCCAGTACAGATGGTTGCTTCGGTTGTGGTAAGAGTGGTCATAAGATAAGGGATTGTCCATCCTTTGCGGCTAAGGGAAGAGAAGGTAGACAAGCTCCACCTAGTGGTTCGGGTTCGAATATCCCCAAGAAAAATTTGTTCTATGCATTCCAAACTCGTCATAAGCAAGAGGGTTCTCCCGATGTGGTTACGAGTATGTTGAAAGTCTTCTATCTTGATGTTTATGCTTTACTTGACCCCGGTGCTACCTTGTCTTTTGTGACGCCATATGTGGCTATGAGGTTTGATATTCTTTTGGATGTGTTGTTAGATCCTTTTTCTGTCTTTACTCCTATTGGTGAATCTATTGTGGCTAAGAGTCTATAGAAATTATCCCGTCTCCTTATCCCATAGAGTCACTCATGTTGATCTTGTAAAGCTTGATATGTTAGATTTTGATATTATTCTTGGGATGGATTGGTTGCATTCATGCTATGCTTCTATCGATTGTAGAATCCGAGTGGTCAAGTTCCAGTTTCCAAATGAACCTATCCTAGAGTGGAAAGGGGGAAATTCTATGCTTAAGAGTCGGTTTGTTTCTTGTCTTAAAGCTAGGAAGATGATTTCTAAAGGTTGCATATACCATCTTGTTTGGTTAAGGGATATGGATTTTGAAACCCCTGTCTTTGAGTCAGTCCCTGTTGTTAATGAGTTTCCGGAAGTGTATCCCGATTATCTACCCGGTGTTCCTCCCGAAAGGGAAATAGACTTCGATATTGACCTTCTCCCAGATACGCAACCTATCTCTATTCCTCCTTACCGAATGGCTCTGTCAGAACTTAAGGAATTAAGGAGCAATTGAAAGATTTGTTGGATAAGGGCTTCATCCGACCGAGTATCTCTCCATGGAGTGCCCCAGTATTGTTTGTTCGAAAGAAAGATTGTTCACTTCGTATGTGCATTGATTATCGACAATTGAATAAGGTTACTATCAAGAATAAGTATCATCTTCCAAGGATAGATGATTTGTTTGATCAACTTCAAGGAGCGAGTTAGTTCTCTAAGATTGACCTTCGGTCGGGCTATCACCAATTAAGGGTGAAGGAAGATGACATTCTGAAAATAGTTTTTCGGACTAGAAATGACCATTATGAATTCTTGGTGATGTCATTTGGTTTGACAAATGCTCCAGCTGCAATTATGGATTTGATGAATAGGGTGTTTAGACAATACCTAGATATGTTTGTGATTGTGTTCATCGACGACATTTTGATTTACTCAAGGAGTGAGGGTGAGCATACATATTTTTTGAGGATTGTGTTGCAATTCCTCAAGGACCAACAACTCTTTGCGAAGTTTAGTAAATGCGAGTTTTGGTTAAGGTCCGTGGCTTTTCTTGGTCACATTGTTTCTAGGAAGGGTATTGAGGTAGATCCTAAAAAGACGGATGTGGTTAAGAGTTGGCCGAGACCTCTCTCCCCTTCAGATATTCAAAGTTTCTTGGGTTTGGCTGGTTACTATAGAAGGTTTGTTGAGGGGTTCTCTTTGATTGCCTCTCTATTGACGACATTGACCCAAAAGAAAGTTAAGTTTGTATGGTCTAAGGCGTGTGAGAAGAGCTTCCAAGAGTTGAAAGATAGACTCACTTCCGCTCCGGTGTTAACTCTACCAGAAGGGTCCGATGGGTTTGTGGCTTATTGTGATGCCTCAAGAATTGGGTTGGGATGTGTACTTATGCAAAATGGGAAAGTCATTGGTTATGCTTTAAGGCAACTTAAGATTCATGAAAAGAACTATCCTACCCATGCCTTAGAACTAGCGGTGGTTGTGTTTGCTCTAAAGATTTGGAGATATTACTTGTATGGTGTTCACATTGATGTCTTTGCCGACCACAAGAGTTTGCAACATGTGTTTAACCAGAAAGACCTAAATATTCGCCAAAGGAGGTGGCTTGAATTGCTAAAGGACTATGATATGAGTGTCCTCTATCACCCTGGTAAGGTGAATGTGGTGGCGGATGCTCTTAGTCGATTATCCATGGGTAGTGTTACTCATGTTGAGGATAGTAAGAAGGAATTGGTTCGAGATGTTCATAGATTGGCCCGATTTGGTGTTCGGTTGATTAATTCTAGTGAGGGTGGGATTGTTGTTCATAATGGTGCCGAATCATCCTTTGTATCGGATGTGAAAGCGAAGCAATGTCTTGATCCAATTTTGATGGAATTAAGGGAAGCGGTGCTTGAGAAGTCCGTTGAGGCTTTCTCCCAAGGGAGAGATGGTGTACTTCGATATCAAGGTCATCTGTGTGTTTCGAATGTTGATGACTTGAGGGAACATATTTTATCAGAAGCCCATAGTTCCTGATATTCCATTCACCCGAGAGCCACCAAGATGTACCGTGATTTGCGGGAGGTCTATTGGTGGAATGGGATGAAGAAGGCCATTGCGAAATTTGTGGCGAAGTGTCAAAATTGTCAACAAGTGAAAGTTGAGCACCCGGGAGGTTTGTCCCAAGATATTAGTATTCCTACTTGGAAGTGGGAAGATTTGAATATGGACTTTATTGTTGGTTTACCACTCACCCGGTGACAACATGACTCGATTTGGGTTATTGTGGATCATATGATGAAATCGGCTGATTTTATTCCCATCAAAGTATCTTATTCGGCGGAAGACTATGCTAAGTTGTACCTAAAGGAAATGGTTAGGTTACATGGAGTGCCCCTATCCATTATATCCGATCATGGTACATAATTCACCTCTCAATTTTGGAAATCTTTCCAAAAGGGCCTTGGTACCCGTGTTAAGCTTAGTACGACCTTTCATCCCCAAACCGATGGGCAAGCGGAACGTACTATCCAAACTTTGGAAGATATGTTGAGAGCTTGTGTGATCGATTTCAAGGGTAATTGGGATGATCATTTCCCTTTGATTGAGTTTGCTTACCATAATAGCTATCATTCCAGTATTAGTATGGCTCCATTTGAGGCTCTTTATGGTAGGAGGTGTAGATCTCCTATAGGTTGGTTTGAAGTTGGTGAAGTTCCTTTGATAGGTCTCGAATTAGTACATGAGGCTATGGAGAAATTTTGGCTTATTAGAGAAATTTTGAAAATGGCTCAAAGTCGACAAAAGTCCTATGCCGATGTCAGACGGAGAGATCTAGAATTTGATGTTAATGATTGGGTCTACTTGAAAATTTCACCCATGAAGGGTGTAATGAGGTTTGGGAAGAAAGGGAAGCTTAGTCCCTGTTATGTGGGCCCATATTAGATTTTGAGGCGAATTGGCAAGGTTGCTTATGAACTTGACTTGCCTAATGACTTGGCATCGGTGCACCCAATTTTCCATGTCTCCTTGTTAAAGAAATGAGTTGGTGATCCGACATCTATAGTACCATTAGAGAATCTTGTTATAAAGGATAGTCTTTCTTATGAGGAAGTTCCGGTTGAGATTTTAGACCGGCAAGTTCGAAAGTTGAGAAATAAAGAAGTTGCTTCTGTTAAGGTCCTTTGGAGGAATCAGTTCGTTTAGGGAGCTACTTTGGAGGCTGAGGCCGATATGATGTCCCGTTATCCTCATCTTTTTTCCTCCACTCCTACTTTAGCTTGAGGTATTTAGTTCCTCATGGTTCACTCTTTTGGTCTCATGTGTCTTAGATATTCCCAAAATTCTTCATTTATGCGTGTTCATGAAAAGGCTTAATTTTGTGAAAATGAGTTAACTTGATTGATTTCTTTATGTTTATGTGCATTTAAGTATATGTTACATATAGACCTTATGAAATGATGTTTTGAACATGCTTTAGCTTGGAGTTGATATTTCCTTCTCGGATATGTGCATTTATGTGATTGCATGCATGTTAGGCTATTAGGTTTAGTTCCTATCGTCCTTATGATGGCTTAGTTTTCATTCGAGGATGAATGTTCCCAGGGGGGATATTGTAACACCTTGGATTCAAAAGGAAGGAAATTTCTGGTTTTTTAGATCTGGCGCCAGTACCAACGGAAGCCATCTATGGACCGTAGGTCGACTTATGGGCCGTAGGTGGGAACCGTAGGTGGCAAGGTGAACTTTTGAGAATGTCAAAGTTTCAGGATCCCATTGATGGTTTGCCAGGATGGTTCGTCATTCCATGAGCGTGTCGTAGGTAAGGTCTCGTAGGTCATCCCTAGAATTGGTAAAATTTTGAGGGTCTATGTTGGGACCTACGGCTGGTATGTACGGTCCGTAAATGGACCAATGGACCGTACATGGAAATCGTCATTCGAAGCCCAAAATTCTTAGCTTCTGAATCCCATCGACGCTTGGACAGGACAGTCCGTAGTTGGACCTACGAACTGTAGGTCGTGACCGTAGGTCGAAGCCGATAGTTATTTTTAAGGGCTTTTTGGTCTTTTCCCTAACTAATCTATTCCAAATCTAGGTCGGTTAAGCCCTAATCCTAAGCCCTATATGAGGCTTCTAAGCCTAATTTCTACCCTCTCTAATCACTATTCAAGTTTCCCCAAAACCCTCCAAATTTCCCCAAATATTTCTCTCTCTAGAAGATTGAAGAAGAAGAAGAAGAAGGTTCTAGGGTTTTCATTCAAGTCTCCCAAGTTCACCATTGATTTCAAGATTTTGGCTTCAAGGTATGATAGCTTTCACCTATGAAACCCTTTCCTCCATAGGGTTCCTAAATTCCCCAATTTACAAAGTTAGAATTCTTCAATTGAAATTAGGTTTTTCTTCTATCTTATGGGTTCTCTCAAATTATAATTTAATTGATGAAATTGAGGTTGTTTATGCATGAATTGAGATTAATTCAATGATTTTAAGATGAAAATTATATGAACCCATGCATGATTTATGGTTTTCAAGCTATGATTCTATGATGAAGTTTATGAATGATCAAAAGATGAATTATATGAAAATATGCATGTTAAATTACGAAATTTATGAAGATTGAAGTTGCTTTGAGATTGAAGAATTGCTATTGTGTTGTTGTGAAAGGTTTTCTCACATATAACCCAAACTATGAATGTGAAAGGATATTCTCACATAAAGGATTCATAAAGGTTGAAAGGTTTTCTCAACTAAACTTTGAATCAAGATTAAGGAGATATCCTAATGATAAGACAAGAGGCGATTACCCATGTCTATTTATGATAAGATAAGTTATGAATTTATGACTATTCCATGGAAACTATGCTTAGCACCGAATGGATATTGAGATGGAAGCTCTCCCACTAGTAGAGGCCGGGTTTCTAGTAGCAATCTCTTTGTCCCATAACTATGTGCCACCATAGGTTTGTCTTAGATAGACATTAGCTAGTGGATCCACCTAAGCTAGAAACTATGGTTCTTACCTTGGCATGTAAGGACACCTCTTTTCGGTGTGGGGGTAGACACCAGATTCCATGTTATAGCTCACATGGTCTATGTCGGTTAAAAGGCTCACTTCCCACAATAATGAATTAAGATTTCTTTCTAAAGGATTTCTACGTATATGTTGTTTTAAGATGATTTCCATGCATTGATCATGGCTCTTTTCTTCATGTCTTCAATCATGTCATCCTATGATTTTAACTTGGTCATTGCATCTTATGTATAGCCTCTTTATCATGATTTTTTTAAAACCTTATGCATAGTTATCATACTTGGCACATTCTTGTACTAATGCATACTCTTGCCTACATTGTTTCAATAATGTAGGGCATGATGATTCCTCTCCATCCACTCATGGCTAGTTCTTGTATTAGAAAGTTTTTAAGAGTTTAAATTTTATTTTAAAAAAAACTTAATATGTTATATATTTTGAATTTTAAAAAATTTAAGTTAGGCTCTTAAAAGAAATATTTTGAAAATTTTAATTTTAAGTTAGACTTTAATTAATATTTAATTATTTTTTAAAAGGTGAACCACAAACTCGGAATACTGATTTGGTTCGGCCTCGATATGTACCGGTCCGGGACGGTAATGTCCTGAACTACTGGTACTGGTTACGTTTCGGTTTAGGCCGGTTTCCTTATGGACGATGCCGGTTCCAGATCGATTCCGGCAAATCTCAGTCCAGTCGTCCCTATCCCGGCAGGACTCAACATTAGAACTTTGTAGTGACCCTCTAGGCCATTTCTCTGTTAATGCCTCCTTTCTGTCGTTTAGAGCATTCCTATAGCGACCCCAAGTCATTTATGACCTGCTGGAACTGACTAATCGGTCGTCTGGTCGTTCGTTTGATTTTTATGCCTGTTTTCCTATTTTGGAGCTTTTGAACCTTGAAAAGTTGATTTCGGTCATAACTTCAGGTAAACGACCTCATATGGGAATTCTGACAGTTCCATGAACTCTGGAGCGGCCAAATAAGGCTAGAAGCATGATTTGCCTGAGTCCTGAGGTTTTCGGTGTGATTTTGGGGCTAGTTAGCTCTTTAGCCTTCGAAATTTGGCTTAAGGTTGACTTTGGTCAACATTCTTAATAAACGTGCTCGGATGAAAATTTCGTCAGCGCGGTTAGTTTCGGAATGCCGAGTTTGATCTAGAATGACCTTTGAGAACTTCCAATCAAAATCCGAGGCCTCCGGTAGAATTTGGCTAAAATGGTCCATTGGGTTTGGAACCCACTTTTTGTCGAAACGATCTCGTATGGAAATTTTTACTGCGCCATTGAGTCTGAAACGCCAAATTCGAGGGGGTAGCATATCTTGTTTGCATGCATGGGGTTCCGAACTAATCCTTAGCACCCCGTTAGAGTTTTGGAATTGTCCAAAACTTAGCTGTTGCAGCTGTCAAAATTGCAGACCCATTTACTCTACGCGTTCGCGAGATAGGCTTTGCGTTCGCGGAGGTGTGAGAGTGTCTACTCCGCGTTCGTAGGCTAGAGGCCGCGTTCGCGGAGGTCTGTGTCCTTGTGCTTTGCATTCGCGGAAGGTTCTCGGTGTTCGCGGAGGTCTGTGGAGTGGGGGTGACCTCCTTCTCCGCATTCGTGTTGGTTTTGAGAGCCTGGGGGAGTCTCCTCTCCGCATTTGCAGATAGGGTTCTGCGTTCGCGGAGGTCTGAGTCCCTTCCCTCCGCGTTCGCAGAGTAGAGGTTAGCTTTCCTCCGTGTTTGTGGGGCCTGGAGGCCACGTTCGCAGAGAAGAGCGGGTATTAGTGCTATTTAATGGAGGTCGAGCTCATTTGGAGGAAATATTCAAAATTCATATCTCCCACCTCAGTTGTTGGTTTTCAGTGATTCGAAGTCCCAAGCGTTCAGAATCTTGTTGGCTTCGTGGGTTAGTGGTTGGATTGCGTTGGGTGTACCTTGGTTTCCATGAATTTGAGGCATAAGTTGCTATCTTAGGCCTTTTTGTTGTAAAGTTTTGCGTTTCTTATTTTTGTTGTATGGAGCTGATCCGAGCCCCAATGAGTGTTCCATTTTGGAATACAAGTTCGGGGGAGGATTTGGGACCTCTTAACGGAGTAAATTTTGGAAAATTCGGAGTGGGTCCCACATTCTTGATTTTGACTCTGAAATTGGTCTGTCTTCGTATTGGATGATTTTAGTGTCTAAACGACTGTATTGACGCTGTGATTCTATTTTTGATAGCCTGGCAGTAGTCTGAGGCCGTTCGGAAGGGAAAAGCTCCGACAGAGTGACTTGGAGTGCGCGTGATTGGCTTTCTGGTAGGTTACGACTTTCATTCTTTCTAGATTGAGCTTGAATTCATAAATGCTGGCTGATGTGTGTGAATCTGGGGTGGGTAGCTAGTACTTCTGTTCTTCTTCTCCGATTTTCTTCGTTTATAGTTGATTTCTGGGCTGTTCGGGATTAGTATCATTCTTTAGGTTGGGTTGTTGACTTGGGTTGTTGTTGAATTGCTATGGGTTATCTATTGGGTGGCTATTTGTTGATGCATGCGTGGGTTCGAGATGTTTGCTTGATTTTTGTTGGTTTCTTTGATTGTTTCGGCCTTAGAATAGGTTAGGATAGTATTACCTTAGTCCTATGCACCTGTTGACTTGAGTATGTATCTCACGTCGTTTTGGATGGACTAGGTCCTTGTAGACTGGCATAGCAAACTTGGGTCTGATAGTTGAGCCGTAGTTCAGGTGTTTTCGTGGCTTTAGGACCTTTCGATTCCTTCTCTCTTATTTCTGCGATTCTGGGACGCTGCTTGAGGATGTCGCTGTTGCGTCAATTGACGGTTGGATTGTGCTAGGCTAGGAACCTTCGGTTGATATCCTTGTGGGGGTGGCAGCTCGTGGTTCTTAGCCTTGCGTTGTATTGTTTGTTTGTTTGTGGCTTTATCCGGTTCGAGGTTGTTAGCTCCAGTACGCAGCTGACGTTACCCGGTTAGCATCCGATATTTCTAGCGCTGGCTGTCGGAGGTAGGCTGCTAGCATCCGATCCGCAGCTGATATTACACAATTGTAGCCAGGTATTTCCAGAGCGACGCCGTTGCTCGTAGGCTACTAGTCACAACTGCGCAGCTGATGTTACCCGGTTGGAGCCGATATTTCCAGTTCTAGGCTATTGTACGAGAGGTGTGATTTCTGGTCCGAGGCTGACATTACACGGTAAGAGTCTGGTATTTCCAGCTCGTGACTGATTATTGGGCTGGTCCCAGGTATTGTTCCAGCTCAAGGCTGACGTTACACGGTTATAGTCCGATATTTCAAGCTCGTGACTAATGATTGGGCGAGGCCCAGATGTTATATTTTTGGGTCCGGGACCCATGGGTGTTGAGGCTTGTGGAGTTGTGTTTCCCTACGTTTCTGTAGAATCGCTCTTCCGTGTACCTGTTGGGCTTATGGGGGTCCGTTCGGGTTTTATTTAAACTTGCGCACGAGTGTGCCCAGCGAGTCTTATGGGGGGCTCAGCTGGGTTTAGCTTAGTTGTTCTTAGTTTCCTTTCTGCTTTCTCTGTTCCTGTTTCCGTTAACCTCTGTTTGTACTGATTCTATCGTGTCTGCCTGTTTTTACCTTTCTTGCTCAGTCGGCCTATCATGCCTACTGGGTACTTGTTGTTTTGGTACTCATGCTACACTCTGCATCTATTTTTGTGATGCAGGTCCGAGCACCATTTATTAGCGTTGAGATCGAGCCTGCAGTTGTCAGTTCAGGAGACTAGGGTGAGCACATGGAGTTCTGGGATTACCTGTCTCCTTTTGTATTTATATTTTGACTTGTTTTTTGTTTTCGAGACAGTTTGTTTCCGTGGTCCACGTTTGGGACTTGTACTCTTGTTAGTAGTTCTGTACTTGTGACTTCTAGGTTTTGGGAGGTGTCTTGTATATATAGTTTGGTCTCGCTTCAGCCTTCTTTATGTGTTGTATTTGTTGCTTCCGCTTAGTTGAGGTTAGTTTCCACCCGTAGTCCCATTACTGCTAAGTTCCGGGATAGGGTTTTGGCTGGCCTACTGGTGGGTTGGTAGGCGCCATCATGATTAGAGAAATCGAGTCGTGACAAATTGGTATCAGAGCCCTAGGTTTCTTGGTCTCACTTGTACAGAACTAGCATCTAGTAGAGTTCTGAGGATCAGCGCAGAGACGTCCATGACTTATCTTCGGGAGGCTATATGATGTCCTTATGATGTTTTCTTGTTTTGATTCCTGTTCGTGCGTCGTGTCTGATTGGTTTAATGAAATCTCACTTGTTCTATTCTGTTGCAGGATGGCTCGCACGCGCAGTGGAGGCCGACCCCGAGGTCGAGCCGATGCTTCAACACCAAGCCGTGATAGAGCGAGGACTCCAGAGCCGGAGCCAGAGCCTCTGGTAGATTAGAATCCTCCTTAGCTGGTGGAGCCGGGACCAGCCCAGCCACTACCCGTACCAGCTGCCGCCCCGGATCTTCAGGGCATGCTTGCCCAGATCCTAGCTGCTATTGGGGGAATGAAGCAGCAGCAACAGCCGGCCCCATCACCAGTTCCAGAGCCAATTCCAGCACAGCAGGACAAGCCTGCGGTAGAGGTTCCAGAGGTTCATCAGCCGCCAGCACCGACCGTGGTTCAGTCAGACCATTTGGATGGGGTTATGCCTCTGCGGGAGTAGAAGATGCTCGGGTGTTTCTTAGGCTATCACCGCCGAGGTTCTCCGGAGCTGTGGGGGAGGATGCCTACCAGTTCCTGACTACTTGCCGAGAGAGATTGCAGACGTTAGGGTTAGTGAAGTCTAGAGGAGCTGACTTCACAGCTTATCAGTTAGACGGATTAGCTAGACAGTGATGGCGTTCTTTCATCGAGACCAGGCCAGCTGGGTCACTACCGGTATCATGGATCGAGTTTTTTTAGGCCTTCCTGGCGAGATATATTCCACGGATTGTCAGGGATCGACTCCATGATGAGTTCACGAGGTTGGAGCAGGGCTCCATGACAGTATCAGAGTATGAGGCCAGATTTCTGGAGATGTCTCGTCATGCCACCATGATTCTTCCAACAAAGGAGGAGGGGGTCCGATGCTTTATCAGAGGTTTGAGGCTGCAATTAAGGATTGAGTCACAGTCTCTACTATCAGCGGGTCGATCATTTCTGGATGTGGTGGACCACGCCCGCACTATTGAGCAGCTCCGCCGTGAGGACCTTGGGGGCAGCGGCAAGAGGACTAGGCCAGATGATAGCTTCAATGGGGCCCGTCGTCGGTCGAGGTATACATGAGATCAGGTTCATCAGGGGTTCCAGTCAGGCTAGTCTAGTCGCCCATATCAGGCGGCGTTACAGATCTCAGAGGGTGACTAGCACCGTCACAGTGGGCATAGTGTCGGCTAGAGTCAGGGCTGAGGGTGTTACCAGTAACGTGCATCAGGTGGGGGTGGCCGGCCTTCAGCGAGTAGCAGATCGTCGCATGGTTGCTTCACTTGTGGGGAACTTGGTCATTGGGCTAGGGAGTGCCCTGTTTCCAGGTCAGCTTTACAAGCTCCTCAGGCGGCGAGACTAGTTTCGGTGGTAGCACCTCTAGCTAAAGGAGGAGGTCAGTAGCAGGGTGCTCGGGGAGGTTTCCGGGGAGGCAGGTCAGGTAGTAGAGTGGATGCTCGAGGTAGAGGTACCCAGGGCCATTTCTATGAAGCTCCAGCTAGAAAGAGGCTGAGGCATCCTGTGATGTGATCACAAGTACGATTCTTTTATGCAATCAGTTCGCTTCACCTTATTTAATCCTGGTTCTACTTATTCTTATGTGTTGGCTTATTGTGTGCCTCGATTGGGAGTTAGTCCTGAGCCCTTATATGTGCCTTTGCGTGTTTCAACCCCAGTAGGGGATTCTTTAGTAGTGGATCAGGTTTGTAGATTCTGTGTGGTGGCTATTGAGGGGCAGGACACTCTGGTCGATCTTATTATGCTTTGTATGGTGGATTTCGATGTGATTTTGGGCATGGATTGGCTAGCCCCTCACCGGGCCGTCTTGGATTGTTATGCCAAGACCGTTACTTTAGCCCTGCTTGGTATTCTGCCAGTGGTGTGGTAGGGCTCTCGCAGTTGCACACCAGTCAGGGTGATTTCTTGTATTCAGGCCCAAAGGCAGGTGGACAGCGGATGTTTGGCTTATTTGGCATATGTTAGAGATGTTAGTAGGGAGGGCTCTGCAGTTGATTCCGTGCCTATAGTCTGAGAGTACGCAGATGTATTTCCTGCCGACCATCCTAGCCTACCCCCCAGAGCGGGATATTGACTTCGCCATTGACTTTGAGCTAGGTACTCGTCCTATTTCTATCCCGCTGTATGGTATGGCACCTGCAGAGCTCAAAGAGCTCAGTGTTCAGCTTCAGGACCTCTTGGTTAAGGGGTTCATTCGGCCTAGTGTGTCGCCTTGGAGTGCCCCAGTCCTGTTTGTGAAGAAGAAGGATGGCACCATGCGGATGTGTATTGACTCAGGTAGTTGAATAAGGTCACAGTGAGGAACCGTTATCCTATACCTCGTATTGATGATTTGTTCGACCAGCTTCAGGGTGCCGTAGTGTTTTCGAAGATTGACATGAGATCTGGCTACCATCTGTTGAGGGTGAGAGCCGCTGACATCCCTAAGACAACATATAGGACTCGTTACGGCCATTATGAGTTCCTAGTGATGTCTTTTGGGTTGACTAATGCCCCTACCACCTTTATGGATTTGATGACTCGTGTATTCATGCCATATTTGGACTCCTTCGTCATAGTCTTCATTGATGACATCTTGGTGTACTCTCGAGCCACAATGAAAATGAGCAGTATTTGAGGATAGTGCTCCAGACTTTGAGAGATCATCGGCTATATGCCAAGTTCTCAATGTGCGAGTTTTGGCTTGAGTCCGTATCATTCTTGGGGTACGTGGTGTCCAAGGATGACATTATAGTGGATCCGATGAAGATTGAGGCTATTCGTGGTTGGGCTAGGCCTACTTCTGTGACTGAGGTTCGGAGCTTTGTCGGATTGGCAGGGTACTACAGGTGCTCTGTCGAGGTTTTCTCCACTATAGCAGCACCTCTGACTCAATTGACTCGCCACGGCGTTCCCTTTGTGTGGTCGGAGGAGTGTGAGCGGAGCTTTCTGAGGCTTAAGGAGTTACTTACCACCGCTCCTGTATTGACTCTTCTAGTTGAGGACGAGGGCTTCACGGTCTATTGTGATGCATCTGACGTTGGTTTGGGTTGTGTTCTGATGCAGCTGGGCTGGGTTATTGCTTATGCATCGAGGTAGCTTAAGCTGCATGAGCGCAACTACCTCACTCATGATCTGGAGTTGGCAGCGGTAGTTTTTGCGCTTAAGATCTTGAGGCATTACCTTTATGGAGTTCATTGTGAGATCTATACCGATCATCGAAGCCTTCAGTACATTATGAGCCAGGGGGATCTTAATTCGAGGCAGTGTCGTTGGACTGAGCTCCTGAAGGACTATGCCCTCTCTATTCTCTACAACCCGGGCAAGGCGAATGTAGTAGCGGACGCCTTGAGTCGGAGGGCAGGGAGTATGAGTAGTCTAGCCTTCCTTTCTATTTAGGAGCAACCCTTGGCTATGGACATTCACTCTTTAGCCAATCAGATGATCATGCTTGGTGTTTCAGATTCCAGCCGAGTGTTAGCTTATGTGGGGCTTCAGTCATCTCTACTTGATCAGATTCGTAGTCGTCAATTTAAGGATCAGGCATTGGTGGCACTCAGAGATAGAGTTTTGGCGGATGTCGGGCAGGCTTCCTTAGATTTAGATGGGATTTTAAGGTTTGTTGGCCGTTTGTGTGTTCTAAGAGTTGGTGATTTGATCCATCTGTTCCTTAGCGAGGCCCATGACTCAAGATATTCCATCCATCCGGGCATAGCTAAGATGTATCGTGATTTGATGTAGCACTACTGGCTGAGAGGTATGAGGAGGGACATCTCAGACTATGTCTCCCGTTGCTTGTGTTGCCATCAGATGAAGGCCGAGCATTTGAGGCCTGGTGGAGAGTTGCAGAGATTGCCCATTCCTGAGTGAAAGTGGGAGCGTATCACCATGGACTTCGTTGTGGGGCTGCCGCGGACTTCTAGAGGTGTTGACAACATTTGGTTCATCATGGATCGATTGACCAAGTCTTCACACTTCCTTACAGTTCATTCTTCCTTCAGTGCTGAGAGGTTAGCCCGTATCTACATTCGGGAGGTAGTCCGTCTTTATGGTGTGCCTATTTCTATCATCTCAGACCGGGGTTCACAATTCACTTCCAGCTTTTGGAGAGTACTTCAGGAGGAGTTGGGCACCCGTGTCGATCATAGCACAAATTTTCATCCGCATACAGATGATGAGTCGGAGCGTACTATTCAGGTTCTTGAGGATATGTTGCGGGCCTGTGTTATGGATTTTTGAGGTCAGTGGGATCAGTTCCGGCATTTGGTGGATTTTGCGTACAACAACAACTAGCATTCCAGCATTCATATGGCCCCGTTAGAGGCCTTATATGGTAGGCGTTGTCGCACTCCAGTTGGTTGGTTCGAGTCTACAGAGCCTAGGCCGCAGAGGACAGATCTATTTCAGGGGACCATTGTCCATGTGAGGTTGATTCAGGATCGGCTCAGAACGGCTCAGAGTATCAGAGTTATGCAGACCGCAAGCGTTGACCGTTGAGATTTGCCATGGGTGATAGAGTATTTCTATGAGTGTCACCCATGAAGGGCGTGATGAGATTTGGGAGGCGGGGCAAGCTTAGCCCCAGGTATATTGGGCCTTTTGAGGTTTTGATGGCAGTTGGTGAGGTGGCTTATGAGTTAGCTTTACCTCCAGCATTCTCTGCTATTCATCCATTTTTCCATGTTTCGATGCTGCGCCGGTATGTTCCAGATAAGTCTCATGTGCTCCAGTATGATGCAGTTGAGTTGGATGATCGCCTGACCTACATTGAGGAGCCAGTTGCTATTTTGGCCAGAGATGTGAGGCAACTGAGGTCGAGAGCCATTCCTGTAGTTAAGGTTCGTTAGAGGCATCGTTCAGTTCAGGAGGCTACCTGGGATACCAAGCGGGAGATGTGGGAGAAGTTCCCTAGCTTATTTAAGCCCTTAGGTACTTCTTGATTGTTACTTTCGAGGATGAAAGTCCTTTTAGTAGTGGATGTTGCAATGACCCTCTAGGTCATTTCTGTGTTAATGCCTTCTTTCAGTCGTTTAGAGCATTCATGTAGAGACCCCAAGTCATTTATGACTTGCTGGCACTGACTGTTCAGTCGCCTGGTCGTTCATTTGGTTTTTATGCCCGTTATCCTGTTTTGGAGCTTTCGAACCTTGAAAAGTTGATTTCGGTCATAAATTCTAGTAAACGACCTCAGATGGGAATTCTGACAATTCCATCAGCTCCGGAGCGGCCAAATTAGGCTAGAAGCATGGTTTGCCCAAGTCCCGGGGTTTTCGGTGTGATTTTGGAGCCAGTTAGCTCTTTAGAGTTCGAAATTTGGCTTAAGGTTGACTATGGTCAACATTCTTAATAAACGTGCTCGGATGAAAATTCCGTCAGCGCGGTT
Source organism: Solanum appendiculatum (assembly GCA_018342035.1). Lineage (NCBI taxonomy): Eukaryota > Viridiplantae > Streptophyta > Magnoliopsida > Solanales > Solanaceae > Solanum > Solanum appendiculatum. The sequence continues at coordinate 1,116,699 of JAGDQO010001575.1, read as the reverse complement.
AGTTTCAGAAAGCCGAGTTTGGTCTAGAATGACCCTTCGAGAACTTTTGGGAGCTTTAGATCAAAATTCGAGGCCTCATGTAGAATTTGGCTTAAATGGCCCATTGGGTGTGGGACCCACTTTTTTTTTAAACGATCTCGTATGGAAATTTAGACTGCGTCATTAAGTCCAGAACATCGAATTCGAGGGGGTAGCATATCTCGTTTGCAGCACAGAGTTCCGAATGAATCCCGAGCACCCCGTCAGAGTTTTGGAATTGTCCAAAACTTAGCTGTTGCAGCTGTCAAAACTGCAGACCCATTTACTCTCTGCGTTTGTGGGATAGGCTCCGCGTTCGCGGAGGTGTGAGAGTGTCTACTCCGCGTTTGCGGAGGTCTGTGTCCTTGTGCTCAGTGTTCGCGGAAGGTTCTCTGCGTTAGCAGAAAGTTCTCCGCGTTCGTGAAGGTCTGTGGAGTGGGGGTGACCTCCTTCTCCGCATTCGCGAAGGTTTGGAGAGCCTGGGGGAGTCTCCTCTCCGCGTTCGCGGATAGGGTTCCACGTTCGCAGAGGTCTGAGTCTCTTCCCTCAAAGTTCGCGGGCACTGGCTGGGCTCACGGAGTAGAGGTTAGCTTCCCTCTGCGTTCACGGGGCCTGGGGGCCGCGTTCGCGGAGAAGAGCGGGTTTCAGTGCTATTTAATGGAGGTCGAGCTCATTTGGATGAAATAATAAAAAATTCATATCTCCCTCCTCGGTTGTCAGTTTTTGGTGATTCGAAGTCCCAGACGTTTAGAATCGCGTTGGCTTCGTGGGTTTGTGGTTGGATTGCATTGGATGTATCTCGTTTTTCATTAATTCGAGCCATAAGTTGCTATCTTAGGCCTTTTTGTTGTAAAGTTTTGCGTTTCTTGTTTTGGTTGCATGGAGCTGATCTGAGCCCCGATGAGTGTTCCATTTTGGAATACAAATTCGGGGGAGGATTTGGGACCTGTTCATAGAGTAAATTCTAGAAAATCCAAAGAGGGTCCCACATTCCTGATTTTGACTCTGAAATTGGCCAGTCTCTGAATTTGATGATTTTAGTGTCTAAAAGACCGTATTGACGTTGTGATTCTATTTTTGAAAGCGTGGCAGTAGTCTGATGCCGTTCGGAAGGGAAAAGCTCTGGCTGAGTGACTTGGAGCGCGCGTGATCTGCTTTATGGTAGGTTACGGCTTCCCTTTTTTCTAGATTGAGCTTGAATGCGTAAATGCTGGATGATGTGTGTGAATTTGGGGTGGGTAGATAGTACTTCTGTTCTTCTTCTCCAATTTTTTTCGTTTAGAGTTGATTTCTGGGCTGTTCGGGATTAGTATCATGCTTTAGGTTGGGTTTTTGACTTGGGTTGTTGTTGAATTGCTGTGGGTTATTTGTTGGGTGGCAATCTATTGATGCATGCGCGGGTTCGGGATGTTTGCTTGATTTCTGTTGATTTCTGTGATTGTTTCGGCCTTAGAATAGGTTAGGATAGTATTGCCTTTGTCCTATGCATTTGTTGACTTGAGTATATATCCGACGTCATTTCGGATGGACTAGGTCCTTGTAGACTGGCATAGCAGACTTGGGTCTGATAGTTGAGCCTTAGTTCAGGCGTTTTCGTGGCTTTCGGACCTTCAGATTCCTTCTTTCTTATTTATGTGATTCTGGGACGCTGTCGGAAGATGTCGCTGTTGCGTCGATTGACGGTAGGATTGTGCGAGGCTGGGAGCCTTCAGTTGATATCCTTGTGGGGGCGGCGGCCCGTGGTGTTTAGCCTTGTGTTGTATTGTTTGTTTGTTTGTTTGTGGCTTTATCCAGTTTAAGGTTGTTAGCTCCAGTACGCAGCTGACGTTACCCGGTTAGCATCCGGTATTTCCAGCGCTGGTTGTCGGGTGTAGGCTGCTAGCATCCGGTCCGCAGCTGACGTTATAAGATTGCAGCTAGGTATTTCCAGTGCGAGGCCGTTGCTCGTAGGCTACTAGTCCCAGCTGCGCAGCTAACGTTACCCGATTGGAGCCGATATTTCCAGCGCTCGGCTGTTGAGCTAGAGGTGTGATTTCCCGTTCGAGGTTGACGTTACACGATTAGAGTCCTGTATTTCTAGCTCGTGACTAATGATTGGGCTGGCCCCATGTATTGTTCCAGCTTGAGGCTGACGTTACACGGTTAGAGTCCGGTATTTCCAATTCGTGATTGATGATTGGGCGGGGCTGAGGTGTTATCTTTTGGGTATGGGACCCATGGGTGTTGAGGCTTCTGGAGTTGTGTTTTCCTTCGTTTATGTAGAATAGCTCTTTTGTGTACCTATCGGGCTTATGGGGGTTTGTTCGGGTTTTATTTAAACTTGCGCACGAGTGTGCCTAGCAGGTCTTATAGTAGGCTCAACTGGGTTTAGCTTAGTTGTTCTTAGTTTGGTTTCCGCTTTCTCTGTTCCTGTTTCCGTTGACCTCTGTTTGTGCTGATTCTATCTTGTCTGCCTGTTTTTACCTTTCTTGCTCAGTCGGCCTATCAAGCCTACTGGGTACCTGTTGTTTTGGTACTTATGCTACACTCTGCATCTGTTTTCGTGATGCAGGTCCGAGCACCAGTTATCAGCTTTGAGATCGAGCCTGGAGTTGTCAGTTCAGGAGACTAGGGTGAGCAGATGGCGTTCTGAGAATACCTGTCTCCTTTTGTATTTATATTTTGACTTGTCTTTTGTTTTCGAGACAGTTTGTTTCCGTGGTCCACTTTTGGGACTTGTACTCTTGTTAGTAGTTCTGTACTTGTGACTTCCAGGTTTTTGGAGGTGTCTTGTATATATAGTTTGGTCTCGCTTCAGCCTTCTTTATGTGTTGTATTTGTTGCTTCCGCTTTGTTGAGGTTAGTTTCCACCCGTAGTCCCATTATTGCTAAGTTCCGGGATAGGGTTTTGGCTGGCCTACTGGTGGGTTGGTAGGCGCCATCATGATTCGAGAAATCAGGTCATGACAAACTGAAACCCGAGTTGAATCACGACCCCGACAATTGAATCTGGATTTGACCTCTCCTCAAGTCTCACACCGGGATCTAGTAGTGTATGAGGTCAAATGTAGTATTACCTTGTAATGAGGGTTGTAGTTAAAGGAACAATGTTGTATAGCTTCAAGTTATATTTTTTTTCTAATTATTTACATGATATTGTGTGGTGAATTCTGGCCGACCGATGATGCTACCAATATGTGTTGTTTGTATTGATAGTACTCTTGCGTTGCCACTTAGTATAGTCTGATTGCAGGATCAATGATGTTTCTTAGGTGAAGATGATGATGATTTTCGGCAGCTTCTACTCCTCTTTTCCTTATGGTGGGAGTTGTGTCTTATTTTCAGATTTTGTATTCTCTTAAAAGCTCTTGTACCTGTTTAGACTAGTTCCTATGGAAGGTTTGTCTGTTGTATTTTAAAAAAAAACATTCTATTTTAATCAAGACTAGGAGTAATCTTTTATTTAGATACGGTGATATAATATAATTATGTTTATTTATGCATTATAAGTTTCAATTTGGGTGGCAAGGGTTCTTCTATCTAGGTGTTAGAGTAGGTGTGCGCATGATCTGATGTTTGGATCGTGACAATTTCTTAGAAGTTTATTTCCTTAGTTCTTAAATATAATCCATTAGACATTATTTAATAAAGAATATAAATTTTTATTGATATGTTAACGCCAGCAGTATTATACAGTCAGTTAAAACATGATTCGCTCAACAGGTTATTACAAGTTGGTTATCAATCACGTCACTCCCTAGTTTAGAAGTAAGAGAACTCATATATTTTAAAGACTTATTACCTTGATTTAAACATTTGTTTGATAAATAAAATTATTTGCAAATGACGGTTGATTTCAATATAGTCTTTTAATGTCTCTAGACAATTTTAAGCTTTAGTTACCAATCAACTAGTAGTATAGAGGTGCTAAATGAATGGGTTGAGCAGAATTTGGGTAGGTCAAAAGGGGTTGAGTTACTAAATGGATGAGTTATGGATCCGTCAAAAATCTACTTGGATTAAAAGGAGTTGGCTATAATACAGGTCAAAACCCGACTAGCCTTACTTATACTAAGTTTTAATTGTTTTTGTAATGACCCATTAGGTCGTTTTGAGTACTAGAGCTTCTTATTTCATAAAAAACTCTTCCGATAGATTCTAAATGGGTATTTTGGACTATTCGTAACTACAATTGTATAATTAATGGGGTAATTTTTATAATTAATTTAGTTGGTGGTTAAAGAAAATAATATTAAAATTAGTAGTGGGCCACTTCTACCACTCCCATAATTAGTCATGTATAATAATAAGGGTAGTAAATAATCTGTAGAAGAAAAGAAAATAAAAGAGTCTTATATTCGTAGAGGAAGATTGGAAGGGCGGCTTCAGGTGAGATTTTTTTACTCCAATTCTTCTTAGTACATTAATTGTATGGATAGTTTTTAGTGAGGTAAGGGAATTATGAAGTGAAAAAGAGGAGCGGCTACATGTATGAATTTTATTCACTCGTTAGTTGAGCTTTTGGATAAAAAGTGAGGAAGTTAATGATTGGATAATGGTGGGTAATGATTGGTTAATGACAATAAGATAATTGGAAAATATTGAATACCTGTACGTGGTAGGTTGTATCAAGCTTGCAGCCATTATCCTCGTAAAGTAATGCCATGGCCAGTTGTAATATGTGGCTTCGGTCCTTATTTTCTTAAAGTTATCATAATATGATTTAAGTTTTTGATATACTGAGATAGATAATTAAATATTAGATATATTGTATTATATGAATTCCATTAAATTTATGATATTAGAGGAATTGAGACTTAACCCTAGGCTTGAAATTTTAGAAAAATGAGACTTGATATTTTAATTGGTATCAAAATTTAGGAATGTGATTGTAGATTTGGATGAGTTATTGGGTCTAGGCTAGACTTATAGTAATATGGGTGTTTATAGACTAGTTTACTTATGAATTATGCATACTTGATAGATTGGAAATCATCTAAGACATTGAAGAAAGGAAAAGCATTGGTGAATTAGCTTGTTTGACTACGGTTCTTCGGTGGAGGTAGGTTATGGTTTATTCTATATGATAAAGAGACTCTTAATAGTGGTTGATAGTCAAAGAGTAATGTTATGAAGTTTTCTATGTACGTAATTGTTGTGAATTGGATTATTTTTGTGTTGTAATGATTGGTTTGTAATCTCAAGACCGTGAAATCCATAATCTTGAACTTGTTCTATTAAAGTGATGCCTTGAATAAAGAAGACTTGATGAAATATCATTAGGGAAGTGGAAAAAGATGATAAAGAATAATGAATTAACTAGATTCTCTAATCGGGTACCATGAGCCGATATGATATTATTTGGATTTGGTGTCATGAGTCGGCATGATATTATTGGATTGGGTGTCACGTACCGACACAATAACATTAAAATAAAAATATATTAAAATAACTTAATGTACCCAATCTCAAAGAACTCCCTTTCCAAAAGAGTGTGGTGTGGATGCCTCAAACCTCATGTGTGTTCTTGACCTTGTGGACTGATTAAGTACTTGCTTTAGTGTTGTTGTCACTTGTTCATGTTGTTTGTCTCTTGCCACCTGCTAAGTGCTATATATAGTTGATTTCATGTTATTAATTTATGCACATTAGTTTCTATTGTGGGTTGGCTAATTATATCTACTCAGTATATCTTACCCGGTACTAACCCCTACTTGTATTTTCCTTTGTTTTCCTTTTGTGGAGTGGAACGAGTGTACCAGCGACTTCCACTCACACTCAACTCAAGCTATTCTCCAGCACAACAGGTTCTAGGGTGAGCTATTCATTCTAGCACGTGTTAGATTCTATTGGTCATGTCATGATGTCCTTAGTTTTCAGACACAAACTATTTTAATTATTTATTCTGGTGTCTTTTATACCCTTAGACTTTGTATTTTGAGATTAGATGTCCTTGGTGTGATGACTTTCAGGCTTTGGGAATGATATGTAATAGACTCTAGTAGATTTCTATTTCTCACTTTAATAATATTTGAGTTTCCGCCTTATTGTCATAGTTCATAAATTGTATAACTAATATAAGTTGGGGTTTGAATTCATTGGTTCACCCACCTAGAAGGTTAAGTGTGGGTGTCACTCATGACTCATTTTGGGTCGTGACAAACTTTGTCTCAGAGCTTTAGGATCAATGATGTCATCACACAACGACAAGTCTAGTAGAGTCTTGCGGAATGGTACAGGGACGCCTTTACTTTTCTTCGAGAGGCTATATGACTTTAGGAAAACTCTATTCCTTCTTTCTTTCATGCTATTACTTGAATCCAATTGGTATCTAGGTGATATAAATTTGTATCTGACCTCCTTCATTCTATTTTACATACGGTCAGTAATAGAGCAATAGAAGTGGCAACACCAACACTAGCAAGAGAAGATGCGTCCTCTGAAATATGCATGTTACCCTGATTAAGTTGAAACCTTCGATCTTCAAGGGTACTGAATCTGAAGATGCTTATGATTTCCTTGTTGATTGTCATGAGTTACTTCATAAGATGGATATAGTAGAGAAATTTGGTGTTGAGTTTATGACATACCAGTTCTAGGGAGACACCAAAATGTGGTGATGGTATCATGATGAGTGCCGACCAACAAAGGCACTACCTATGACTTGGGTAACATTTTCTGGCTTGTTCATGGAGAAGTATATCCTCTGGATTTTGAGGGACAGGAGGAGAGATGAGTTCCTGAATATAGAGTAATGGAAGATATATGTTGCAGCCTATGAGGCCAAACTTCGTATTTTATCCAAATATGCAACTCAGCTTTGCTTCAGTTCGAAAAAATGGATTTACTGCTTTGTGAAGGAATTAAGGTCAAATTTGCAGATTTCAGCTTATAGGTGGCTGTTTCAGTAAAATCTTTTTCAGGAAGTGGTTGATTTTGTAATGGAGGTATAGAGGGTGAAACCAGATGACTTCACCAAGGTCACAACCTTCAAGAAGTTTTGTTAGGGAGGCGAGTTTAGTGTTTCTACTCTTGTTAGTGAGTCTGTGCTAGTTTAGAAGGTGTATAGGTCTTGCCTTGTGACTTTGTAGGGAGTAAAGCATATGTAGATTTTGATTATTCTGGAGATGATTGACTTTGATATAATTCTGGGTATGACTTGGCTTTCTCCAAATTTTGCTATATTAGATTGCAATGCTAAGACTGTGACCTTTGCCAAGCCTTGGACAAATCTGTTGGTGTGGGAGAGTGACTATATTCCCGCCCCAATTAAAATTATCTCTTTTTTTCATGCTAAGAGGTTAGTAAATAAGGATTTTTCAGCTTTCTTGACACATATGAGGGATGATACTTCCAAAGTGTCTTCAATTGAGTCTATTTCGATGGTGCGTGAGTTTGTGGATGTTTTCCCTGCAGACCTGCCTAGCATGCCACCATCCATGGATATTAATTTTTATATCGACCTTGAGTCGGGGACTCGCCCCATTTCCATTCCACCTTATAGAATGGCCCCGACTGAGTTGAGAGAGTTGAAGACCCAACTTCAGGAGTTGTTAGGTAAAGGTTTTATTAGACTGAGTGCCTCTCCTTGGGGTACTCCAATTTTATTTGTGAAGAAGAAGGATGATAGTTTTCGGAAATGCATAAATTACATGCACTAAATAGGGTGATCATTAAGAACAAGTACCCCATTCCTCGCATTATCGATCGGTTGCAGGGTGATGAGTCGGTAGATTTGACTCATTTATAGCTTTGATTGTGCCAAATTAGTGTCCTTAATGTCCATTTTGCACCTATAACTAATGTTAAATCGTTTGTGAGCAGCATAAAGGACCTGAAATGAGGAAAGGGCAATATAATGCAAAAAGAAGCCAAAAGAATGCAAAAGTTGAAAGAAAAAGAAGGCTTGAGGCTCGCCAAAGGCAACTCAGCGAGTCGTCGAACGAATGCAGCCTCACCTAAAGTTGCAGCAAACAAAGGGTAAATGCAAGTCAAGTCGGCGAGCTGAGGGATCAGACGACGAGTAACAAATCAAAAAGGCGAGCCCGATGCACCTCGCCTAATGTTCCAGAATGAAATTAGTACTGAAGTCAAGAATTAAAAGGCGAGATCAAGCAACTCGGCTCATCGCTGAGTAGAAGGGCGAGCCCGACTAATGCCACCGAATGACCCTGAAATTCAAATCGTGTGGAGTTTTTTGGATAGTATAAATATAAATTTTTGAATTGAATTTAGAGAGAGAGCTTGGAGAGAAGAACTAGAACTCAAACTTAGAAAGTACATTGCACTTGAATTGATTTTGTGAACTATTTTTGTGAATTCTTGGGAATCGCACTTTGGGTAAATTTTAGTTGATTGTATTTGATTGGAGACTTGGAAAATCAATGGCTAATGTTTTTGGTAACTATCTGTTCATCATTACTATGAATTGCTAAAACCCCATTGCCTTAGGGGTGTGATTATGTGTTCAAATGCCTAATTAGCTTATGGGCCTTATGGATTGCTGAATTAAATGTTGAAATAGAATGGGTTCAGTTGATAATTCATGTTTTTATTTTATGAATTGAAGTTGCAAATTCAGTTCTAGTTTATATCTCTTTGTATGCTTGTGGAAGGTGCAATTGAGTGGAGTTATTAACTGATGGTCGTATGAGTTCTCACTTGTACTACTCAGCTTGTTAAAGTGGGTTTGATTAAGGTGCTAGATTGTGTTTCGTATTGTATTGCTTGTTGGGGTTTGGTAGAACCCAATTTAAAGCGTGGTAGTTGGTTGCAAAATAGCTATCATAGTTGTAATCTTACCTACCCATTATGTTTCTGCATTTTTATGCAATTCGTAATGACCCCTTTAGTGAAATGGTATTTGAACACTCACACATCCCTAAGGTCTAAAAATCTTCATTGGTAAAATCTCTCTTTAGCTCGTGTTTGCTTAAATCAATCATTTAAAAATCTTTCCTGTCGATAATTGAAACTTGGCGATTTACTTTATCCATCGATTCAGTTGTTTACCTGTACAAAAGGCTAGATCACTTTAGTACTTCGTATTTCAATTCTATACTCTGTGCCATTCCTCGTGGGATTGACCCCAACTCCTCGTTGGGTTTATATTTCTAACGATCGCCTACTTCTTGAATTAAGATAGGTGTAGTTGAGCGTTATGAAAAATGGTGCCGCTGCCAGAGAATGGCGTTTTGAATTCTTATATTGACATATTTGAGTGAATTAGTTTGATTGTAGTTGAATTTACTTATTAGTCTCTTCATTGTTTATTTTCAACATGTGACAACATGAGTGACACTGATAGTGTTGTTGGTCAGAATGATGAGATACGCCATGTGAATGATGACAATGGTAATCTTAATGATTTCAATGTAGCTCAAGTGAGAAGTGCTGGAGCTATATGCTTGCCCCCTACTGTGGGTAATTCCATCTTTCATGTAACCGGAATTATGCTTCAGCTGTTGCAAATCAAAGGCTCATTTGGAGGACTTGCTCATGAGGATCCACATGAACATCTTCAAAACTTTTTGGATGTGTGCAACCCTTTCACATTCAAGAACATCTCTCAAGAGTCAATTCGACTTTGGTTGTTTCCTTTCTCTCTAAATGGGGAGGCAACAGAGTGGTTGGCTGAATTACCAAGAGATTCAATTACTTCTTGGGCGGAGCTAACGAAAGCATTCCTTGAACGATTCTTTCACCCTTCGAAGATGGTGAAATTGATAGATGGTATTTAGAACTTCAAGAAACTTGATGGTGAACCAATCCTTGAGACATGGCTCAGATTCCAAAAGTTTCTTCTACAATGTCCTACTCATAGGTTACCTGAAAATGTGGTGTTGCAATATTTCTACCGTAGCCTTGATTTGGTAAACAAGTCTATTGCTGATCGTTTGATTCAAGGTGGAATCATAAGACAACCATTTACTATTGCATCATCATTGCTTGATAATATGACAAAGATCAACCGGGCTTGGCATACAAGAGAAGATCAAGTATCACCTCTTGTAGTCGAAATGACTAAGGAGCAAATTGGGAAAGACCATGAACGTGATGCGAATATGGCCAAGATGATGACTCAGATGGACTTGTTAACAAAGCATGTCATGGGTGTGGGATCAAAAGTCGTTAACGCAGTTGCTATGAGCCTAGATGATGCTGCATTTGAAACCATGTACAACGAAGAAGTACAATTTGTGTCGAATCAAATGGTGGGTTCTCGTCCGAGCTATCAAAAGCCAGATGGGAATCAAGGTAGTGGTTGGAGAGATAATCATGAGTGGCATGATCGAGATCGATATGTGCCTCCACATGACCGTCTTAAAGTTACCGAACCAAAGACTGATCCTGAGAGTTTTAGAACTGAAGATATGCTTGCTCGTATTTTGCACAAGGTGGAAGGTTTGAACAAAGTACTTAAGGAGATGAAGACTGATTTCTCCTCTCTAAATCAAATGGTGACTTCTCACTCTACTTCAATTAAGCATCTTGAGTCTCAAATGGTCCAAATTTCCACTCAGCTGAATCAGAGACCAATTGGCTGCCTTCCTAGTGACACTTTAGCCAATCCACAGAACGCGAATGCACAATGTATGGCGATTGTGACTCGAAGTGGAAAATTTTTGGGTAGCAATGTAGTTGAGAACAACGACGTGGAACAGAGTAAAATTACACCTCGTGTGAATGATGATGATAGTATTGAGGATGATGTGAATGATAATATGCCTAACAAAAATGTCGATCCTCCAAATGATGTTAATTCCGATAGAATCAATACATCAAAGGTGGAGGATGTGTCTAAGTAGGTTTCTCCCAAACCGTTACCCAAGGTTAACCCTCCATTCACACAAAGGTTGAAGAAAAGAGATGACAACGCAAAATTCCAAAAGTTCCTTTCTATTTTTAAGTCTCTCTCAATTAATCTCCCTTTGGTGGATGCACTACTAGAAATGCCGAGGTATGCTAAATTTATGAAGGAATTGGTCACGAAGAAGATAAGTATGGACTTTGAAACGGTGGAGGTATCCCATAGTTGTAGTGCTATTGTGTCAAATGTGGTTGCTAAAAAGGATGATCTGGGGGCGTTCACAATACCTTGCACTATTGTGGTGTTCAAATTTGCTAAAGCGTTGTGTGACTTGGGGGCTAGTATTAACTTGATGTCATATGCTATTTTCAAACAACTTGGACTAGGCGAGCCTAAGTCTACCACAATGCGACTTCTCATGGCGGATCGTTCTATCAAGCGACCCATCGGTGTTCTTTATGATATTTTTGTAAGAGTTGACAAGTTTATTTTTCTGGTGAATTTTGTTATTCTTGATTGTGAGATCCCTATTATTATTGGTAGGCCTTTCTTGGCTACTGGGAGAGCACTTGTCAATGTGGAAAGTGGAGACTTGAATTTTAGAGTTAATGAGGAGGAAGTCACCTTTAATGTGTGTAAGTCCATGAAACAACCCAATGACATCACGTGGTATCGGTTATTGATGTGATCGATGAAGCGGTGGCTAGTATTAGTGAGATTACTTGTATTGGTTAATCATTAGCTGCTGTGATGTTAAACTATGATGGGGTAGACATCCAAGATTATGACAAAGTAGTGGCTGATTTATCGGGTTTAGGTTCTTATTCGAAATCTCCTTTGAAACTTGAAATTGATTTGAAGAATAGAGAAACTCCTCCCGCGAAGCCATCCATTGAAGCAGCCCCGAAGCTTGAATTAAAATCTCTTCCTTCCCATCTTAGATATGTTTTTTTGGGGGCTGATAATACCTTGCCGGTGATCATTGCAGCTGGCTTATTTGAAGGGCAGGTGCATGCACTTGTGAATGTGCTGAAAAGGTTCATTAAAGCTATTGGGTGGACAATTGCTGATATTGTAGGGATTCCTCCCAGTATTTGTACGCACAAGATTTAGTTGGAAGTGGATTGTAAGCCCAGCGTCGAGCACCAAAGGAGGTTGAGTCCTCCAATGCAAGAAGTGGTCAAGAAGGAGATCATCAAGTGGTTAGATGCAGGTGTGGTTTATCCCATCACAGATAGCAAGTGGGTAAGCCAAGTTCAATGTGTCCCAAAGAAGGGGGGTATGACCGTGGTTCCAAACAAAAGGGTGAACTTGTACCTATGCGACCGGTTATCGATTGGCAGGTGTGCATGGACTATAGGAAGCTAAATTCGGCAACCGAGAAAGATCACTTTCCAATGCCCTACATGGGCCAGATGCTCGATAGGTTGGCGGGGCATGGATGGTATTGCTTCCTTGATGGGTATTCCGGGTAAAATCAAGTCTCTATAGCCCCAGAGGACCAAGAAAAGATGATTTTCACTTGTCCTTATGGAACTTTTGCATTTAAACACATGCCTTTTGGGCTATGTAATGCACCGGCAACGTTCCAAAGGTGTATTCTATCAATTTTTGCTGATATGGTTGAGGACTCTATGGAGGTTTTCATGGATGATTTTTCCGTAGTTGGAGACTCATTTGAAAAATGCCTTGAACACTTGGGACAAGTTTTACAAAGGTGTGTCGAAACTAACCTTGTACTTAATTGGGAGAAATGTCATTTCATGGTAAAAGAAGGGATTGTTTTGGGACACCAAATTTCAGGGAAAGGTATACAAGTAGATCAAGTAAAGGTTGAGGTAATTGTCAAGCTACCACCCCCTGTTTCAGTTAAAGGTGTCCAAAGTTTCCTAGGACACGCAGGCTTTTACAGGCTATTTATAAAGGATTTCTCGAAGATAGCTCATCCACTATGTAAACTTCTAGAGAATGACAACGTGTTTTTGTTTGATGAAGCTTGTATGATTGCTTTTGAGTGTCTCAAGGAGAAACTTGTGTTGGCTCCGGTCATTGTTGCCTCAGATTGGGGTAGTCAATTCGAATTAATGTGTGATGCTAGTGTTATTGCCTTGGGTGCTGTTCTGGGACAGTGTAGAGGCAAGTTGTTTCACCCGATATACTACACTAGTAAGACCTTAAATATGGCTCAAAGGAATTACACTGTTACCGAACAAGAATTATTGGCTGTAGTGTATGGTTTTGAGAAATTCTGAGCTTACTTATTGGGAACTAAAGCAGTGGTGCACACTGACCATGAAGCTATCTGCTATTTAATGGCTAAGAAGGATGCTAAATCGAGGCTGATTCGGTGGGTGTTGCTGTTACAAGAATTTGACTTTGAGGTCAAGGATCGAAAAGGTTATGAAAACCAAGTAGTGGATCATTTATCTAGACTCGAAGCAAATGTTGTGGTGTCCGGTGACAAGGCTATTGAGGATGCTTTTTCTGATGAGATGGTCATGATGATCTCTCATGGTTCCATTCCTTGGTATGCCGACTTCACAAATTATGTCGTGTGTGGTATTATTCCTGAGGGGCTGTCATTCTATCCGCGCAAGAGATTCCTCTTTGATGCGAAAAAGTATTTTTGGGATGAGCCCTATTTATTTCAGGAATGTGTTGATCAAATAATTAGGAGGTGTGTGCCAGAAGTCGAAGTTGATGCTATACTTAGTTCATGCCATGCTTCTCTAGTTGGTGGTCACTATAGTGGGGTACGAACAACCGCCAAGGTATTGCAAAGTGGCTATTATTGGCCAACCCTGTACCAAGATGCTAACTCCCTTGTCCGCAAATGTGTTCCATGTCAAAGGTAAGGAGGAGTATCACGTCGACAAGAGCTTCCCCTCACTCCAATCCTTGAAGTTGAGTTATTTGATGTGTGGGGGATTGATTTTATGGGTCCTTTTGTGAGTTCTTATGGGAACAAATACATTTTGGTGGCCGTTGATTATGTGTCAAAGTGGGTAGAAGCTGTAGCCTTACCCAACAATGAAGGAAGAAGTGTGATTACATTCCTTAAGTGGTATATCCTTACAAGGTTTGGCACACCACAGACAATTATTAGTGATGGGGGTTCGCAATTTTGCAACCGATTGTTTACAATGCTATTGAACAAGTATGGAGTAAAGCACAAGGTTGTCACCCCTTACCATCCACAGACAAGTGGGCAGGTTGAAGTGTCTAACCAGGAAATTAAAGAAATTTTAGCCAAAATCGTGAATGCAAATCGTTCTGATTGGTCGCGAAGGTTGGATGATGCTTTATGGGACTACCGTACTGCTTTTAAAACACCAATTGGTATGTCGCCATATCAGTTGGTGTTCGGCAAATCATGCCATCTCCCGGTGGAACTCGAGCATAAGGCCCTATGGGCTTTGAAAACCATTAATTTGAATTGGGATATTGCTTCCAAGAATCGGGTTGACCAATTTCATGCTTTGGAAGAGTTTCGGCATCGAGCTTTTGAAAGTGCTGCTCTCTATAAAGAGAAAATGAAAAAGTGGCATGATGCCAAGATACTTCATCGAGAGATTCGGGTTGGTGATTGTGTATTGCTCTACAATTCTCATTTGCGGTTATTCTCTGGTAAGCTCAAGTCCAAGTGGTCCGGCCTTTTCAAGGTTAATCGTGTGTTTACCAATGGAGCTATTGAAGTTCAGGGTGAGAATGGTACATTCTTTAAAGTTAATGGCCAAAGACTGAAGCTCTACTTTGGAGAGGTTCTCGTTGTGCGAATGATTGATGTGGTGTACTTGGACGATGCTTGAATGCATGTCCACGTCGTGCCACGACGTTAAATAAGGCGTTTCTTGGGAGGCAACCCAAGCTCTATCTTAGTGTTTTTGAATAACGTGTGTTGGGTGTGTAGGTTGGAGTTTGAATTTTCAAAACTTGGCGATTAGGCGAGGGGTTGCACCACTCGGCGCATCGCCCATCTGCCCTGGGATTGCCTAAATTCATCAGAAATTGAAGGCTGAAGTTGCAAGCTACACTGGAATATTAGGCGAGAATCCACATCATTAGGTGCATCACCGAATGGATCAGCGAGCCCGATCTATCTCGCCTTCTGGACTTAAACGATGGCTTGGTTCCCTGTAACTTTCGGTGAGAGAAGGTAACACTCGGCGCGTCGCCGAGTGGAAAGGCGACGTTAATATCATCGCCCCTTGGGACGCGAACTGAACGGTTTTTAATCCTTTCAAATTCAAATTTTCATCATTCTCGAAATTTGCCTCCTATCCTTGTACACCCACACACTTTTGCATTTTTATGGCTTTTTCTTTTTGTTGATTGCTTGTGAAGTGTTTTAGACATGTCCCCAGCCCCATTTTCATCGTGTGTGCATTGAAATTTTTGGCTTTGAGGTTAGTTCTCGAAAATTTTCAACTATTGTACTCCATTAATTGTAAATACAAATTGTGAATCGTTGGGTAATTGATTTTGTGTGTGCTTGCTTGCCTCTCATTGCGTTGTTAATCTAATTTGAGTCATGCATGCTAAATATTGAAGTGTTTGCTGGTGGGTTGGTGTTTATTCGTTGGGTAAAGTCTGAGTAGCCACGAATTCAATCAAATGAGTTGAATTTCCCTGATGATGGATTGGGTGATGTCTTTCTTAAGGGCAAATCGTCGTTTTGTTGTTTTTTGATTTGATTTTGGGGAAGTCTGAGTACCCTGAGGTAAAATTAGGCATGGGTACTGGTTGATTGTTGCCAACTGAGCTTTAATTGTTGCGTGTTGGGATGTTCATAGAAAATCATTTCAATTTTGGGATGGTTAATATTTTGAGTTGGTTCGGCGAGCTAAGTCGGGCTCGCCATTCTACTCGGCGACTCGCCCATTACTCTCCTTATCGCCCTTTAGCATCTGCTTTGTGGCCTGTGTGTTCTGTAACTTTCGGCGAGCCCCCCTTTGCTCGTCGAGTAGCTCTTTTATCGCCTTTTGCATGCATTTTGCCCGAGATGAATCTGTTACTTTCAGCGATGCCTCTCTTTTCTTGCCTAATAGCCATAGGAGACTCGCCGATCGATTCAGCTAGTCTTTTTACATTTTTTGATTGAGTTTTTTTTCTTTTCTTCTATCCCATTTTAATCGATCTTTGTGTTTATTTGCTTTCTTTTGACAGATATGCCGCGTCGCAAAGTTGTCGCTCAAAAACCTCGTAAGAAGAGAACCAAAGGCATAGAGATTTCCTCCGAAGATGATAGACTGCACAAACCGAAACAACCCGCAGCCCAATCAAAGGGGAAGGGAAAGATAAAGGTTGTTAAAGATTCCTCCTCAGAGAATGAGGAGCAGTCTATACAGTTTACCTCCACAGAGTCCGAAGGTTTTGAAGGTGAGGAGTCTGAGATTCCTATTGGTGAACTTTTGAAACGGATCCGCACTGAGTTGAAGTCCAAGCATCTACATGACCCGTTGGCTAGGGTCAACACTCCTTCTTCAAGACTTGAGCCTCAAGAAGCTCCTACACGAACTCCTACACTTGCTCCTGCTGCTCCAACTCCACTTTCAGCCCCGGCTCAGCTTTCGTGGTCAATAAACATGTTAAAAGCCGAGGGTGCCCTGACCATCCTCGAGGAGAGGAGGCTATCTACTGATGGGGTGGTGGATAGATATCCCTTAGTCTGGGAGATGATTCGGGTGTATAAATTTCAGATCTTCACACAGCCCCGGAGTCCATACGTCCCTACATGGGTTCGAGAATTCTATGTTGCCTACTCCGGCCTAGTCCCAAGGGTCAAGAAGTTGGCACAATCCATGAAGCCCGTAGACTTTTTCATGGTGCGAGGTAAAGGTAAAATGTAGCCAAACTGAGATTAATGAGGTTCTTGGTTGCACCGTTGGGTGGAGGCACTCTTTGGCCGATAAGCTGAAGGGTAATTTGGAGACACTAAAGGGGTGGTTGGCGCCGTTAATAAGTGATGCCTCTCCCCATTGGTTAGATAATGGAGCTATCATTGAAAAGAGGGACTGAAACATTGTGGCTCGGTATTGGTTAGGATTCCTGAGTAGCACCCTTATGCCTTCACTGAATGAATCCATCCTCCAACACCCAAAGGCAGCGCTCTTGGGATGAATTATCGATAGACAGCTGCTCAATTTGGGCATGATCATCAAGAGTGAGATATTGATGAGAGCCAAGCAGCAGCATACCTCCTTCTCTTTCCCAATAATAATTAGTGAGTTGTGTAAATGGGATGGTGTGCCATTTGATAGAAAGACGGATGTTGAGGTTACTTCGACCTCATCTTGTGACATTCGGAGGATCGAGACTGAGTATCAGAAGGATGAGGCAGAGAGGATGAGGAGACCCCCAGTTGATATGTCTCCGGCTGTGGATGTTGATGCCATGGAGACGGGGTCCCCCACTCCTGCAGTTGAGCCGTCAAGTACGCCAGTTTCGGATGCTCCTGCTACTTCCACTCCTGCACCGGGCCCCTTTTCTTCCACTGCCCCAGTTTTAGCTCCTAGCCCTCGGCCTTTGACTCAGGCCATGCTCATCAAGATGGGGCACCTGGCCCATTCAGCCGATGTCCGCGCTTCTCGGGTTGAGGCACCTGTCCCAGGGATGATTGAGAGGGCTCTAGCTGCCGCCCTTGACTCTATCCGCACCGAGTTGGCCGATCAGCGCCAACTTATCACATCCCATGGAGATCTTTTAGCAGCCCTCACAGCTAGAGTAGAGGCTTTTGAGCAGCTCCACAGAGTTGACGACCATCCACATCGAGATTGCAGGGTTGAGGATAGATGTGGACGAGCTGAAGTCCACTGATATTACTATGCTTTAGGGCAGCATGGATGTGCTTGAGGGTACGAGTGTCGATGTTTCTCTGGCTGCCACCACTGCTGTTGCTGCTGATGATGACGGTGCTTCTGAGGCACCTGAGATGGATGTGGAGGACTTTGCGATGCAGGACCGAGAGTGCATGCTGATCTTGAGGACTTGGAGGGTGATTTGGTCTAGGCTGCCACTACTGCGTCTCTCCGGGAGACTTCGATGATTGGATCGAGTGGGACCCACCATACCAAGGAGAGAGCACTGGGCACTTTCCATTGCACTATTTTTATCTCCTTTTTGTTGTTTCTTTTGTTATTTAGCATTGAGGACACTGCTTTGATCTTTTGGTGGGGTGGTTTTATTATTTTTGATATTACTTTTTGAATATGATTTTAGTTGTTTTGCCATTGATTGTTGAATGAAATGGTTTTAAATTCTAGCGATATCTCTCCTTGCTTATCATTGTTGATTTTGTGCTAATTGTATGATTGCAGTTCTCTTGTACTTTTGAGCGTCGATTGTACTTAATATCGATGACTTGAATAGTACTTTTGATTGAAAAATATGTTGGTGTGTATCCAATGAGGAAAGTTGGAGTTGCATAGTCTTGTTTAAACCCTTAGCCTCTCGTTGTGACTAGCAAAATTGTTGATGGTGAGTCTTGCAATGACCGTTGCACGCAAGCTTGACTCGTAGAGTTGTGATCCACAATTGTGTTTGAATGCCATGTATGGTGAGCTTTACTTGAAAAGTGTGTATGATGATGCCTAGAACTTGCCCTGGTAGTCCGTGTGACTAAGCATTGATGGGTGTGGGAGATGATCTTAGGCATAAAATATTTTGAGGGTGAACCTAATTGCTAAAACTTTGTGGACTACCTTGTGAGGGTGTGAATCCAGCTTGGCACCATTTGAGCCTATCCTTCTTTTTGGTTGAACCATTAACACAAGAACCTCAGCCTTTTGTGTGAAAATACCACGTCTCTCATACCTATAACTTTCATGAAGCATTGGTAAATTGAATAACCAACTCAACCCAAAAGCCTAAGTTGGGGGTGTGGTGAGAATGAAGAGGGAAACTGAGCTAGAGGTTTGTAATCTTGATCTTTTGAAAGACTGATTGTGAAAAAATTGGAACCCCTTTAAAAAAAATGAAAAGAAAAGAAAAGAAAAGAAAAATATGTGAATAAAATAGTATAATTGTGCATGGAAGTAAAAAAAATGAAAGAGGGGATGTTCATAGAAATGATTTATGTTCTTCAAAGTGAAAAAAGAATCAGTTGTGAAATTGAAGTGATTGAGAGAAAAGGAAAAGTAAAATGGTTTCCATGCTTCATGAAGGTAGAGCCACTAAACCAAACATGACCATACCTTGAACCTCAGCCCCGTTACAAGCCTCTAAAGTCCTTTGTGATCTTACATGAACCTTGTGATGGTTGGATGGAAAACTCAGGCAAGCCTATGGGAAAATTTGTGCAAACTCTTTCTCTTTTGAGAGTGTGAGTGTTGTATGGATTCCGAAATATTGATTCTCAATTGAACTTGGGCAAGAGAGTGGAATCCTTCTAAATGTAAGGGCATTCAAATATCTTTGTGGGCATAAGTTTGCGTTTTAAGTAAGCATTTGTGAGCATAGACTTTCACTGATGATGGCTAGTCAGAATCTGATGCTTTTGGTGTGCATTTGATCCTCGTATCTTAGATTAATCATTGTGTGCACTTTCATGTGAGTTCTCAAGCAGAACTACTTGTAGACATTTCTATTGAGTCATTGATCTCTTGTTTTACTTGAGGACAAGAAAGAGTTTAAGTTGGGGGTGTTGATGAGTCGGTAGATTTGACTCATTTATAGCTTCGATTGTGCCAAATTAGTGTCCTTAATGCCCATTTTGCACCTATAACTAATGTTAAATCGTTTGTGCGCAGCATGAAGGACCTGGAATGAGGAAAGGGAAATATAATGAAAAAAGAAGCCAAAAGAATGCAAAAGTTTAAAGAAAAAGAAGGCTGAGGCTCGCCAAAGGCAACTCGGCAAGTCGCCGAATGAATGCAGCCTCGCCTAAAGTTCCAGCAAACAAAGGGTAAATGCAAGTCAAGTCGGCGAGTCGCCAATCAAGACGACAAGCCCGATGCATCTCGCCTAATGTTCCAAAATTAAATCAGTACTGAAGTCAAGAATTAAAAGGCGAGATCAAGAAATTCTGTGCATCGCCGAGTGGAAGGGCGAGCCTAACTAACGCCGCCGAATGACCCTAAATTCAAATCGTGTGGAGTTTTTGGGATAGTATAAATAGAAATTTTTGAATTGAATTTAGAGAGAGAGAGAGCTGGGAGAGAAGAACTAGAACTCAAACTTAGAAAGTACAATGCACTTGAATTGATTTTGTGAACTATTCTTGTGAATTCTTTGGAATTGCACTTTGGGTAAATTTTAGTTGATTGTATTTGTTGCTTGGAGACTTGGAAAATCAATGGCTAATGTTTTTGGTAACTATCTCTTCATCATTACTATGAATTGCTAAAACCCCATTGCCTTAGGGGTGTGATTATGTGTTCAAATGCCTAATTATCTTATGGGCCTTATGGATTGCTGAATTAAATGTTGAAATGGAATGGGTTCAGTTGATAATTCATGTTTTTATTTTATGAATTGAAGTTGCAAATTCAGTTCTAGTTTATATCTCTTTGTATGCTTGTGGAAGGTGCAATTGAGTGGAGTTATTAACTTATGGTCGTATGAGTTCTCACTTGTACTACTCAGCTTGTTAAAGTGGGTTTGATTAAGGTGCTAGATTGTGTTTCGTATTGTATTGCCTGATGAGGTTTGGTAGAATCCAATTGAAAGCTTGGTAGTTTGTTGCGAAATAGCTATCATAGTTGTAATCTTACCTACCCATTATGTTGCAACATTTTTATGCAATTCGTAATGACCCATTTAGTGAAATTGGTATTTGAACACTCACACATCCCTAAGGTCCCAAAATCTTCATTGGTTAAATCTCTCTTTAGCTCGTGTTTGCTTAAATCAATCATTTAAAAATCTTTTCTGTCAATAATTGAAACTTGGTGATTTACTTTATGCATCGATTCAGTTGTTTACCTCTACAAAAGGCTAGATCACTTTAGTACTTCGTATTTGAATTCTATACTCTGTGCCATTCCTCGTGGAATCGACCCCAACTCCTCGTTGGTTTTATATTGCTAACGACCGCCTACATCTTGAATTGTGATAGGTTAGTTGAGCGTTATCACAGGGTGTTTGTGTGTTCTCCAAAAGTGATTTGAGGTCCGATTATCATTAACTGAAAATGCAGAAAATGGATATGCCAAAGACTGCTTTTCGAACAAGGTATGGGCATTATGAGTTCTTAGTAATGTCTTTTGGGCTTAAGACTGCCCCTATTGCTTTCATGAGCCCGATGAACGAGATTTTTAAGCCATATATAGATTTCTTTGTAATTGTATTTATTGATGATATGCTGATCTACTCAAAGAGCATAAAAGAACATGAAGAGCATGTGAGAATTGTATTGGGATTGTTAAGGGAGAAGAGTCCTTATGCCAAATTCTCCAAGTGTTAGTTTTGACTCGATTCAGTGTCCTTCTTGGGGCATGTGGTTTCTAAGGATGGAGTGATGGTGGATCCCCAAAGATTGAATTAGTGAAGAGTTGTGTAAGGCCTACTAATGTTTCAGAGGTAAGGAGTTTTATTGGTTTAGATAGCTACTATCATCGGTTCGTCAAGGAATTATCTTTCGTTGCTTCCCAGCTGACCAATTTGATCAAGAAGAATGTTCCATTTTTATGGTTGGATGAGTGTGAAGAGAGTTTTCTGAAACACAAGACCTTGTTGAATACGACACCGATCCTTGCCTTGCCTGTGGAAGATAAGAATTTCATTGTATATTGTGATGCATCTTATTCTGGTTTAGGTGTAGTGCTTATGCAGGAGAGGAATCTAATTGCCTATGCTTCAAGACAATTGAAAGTGCATGAACGTAACTATCCCACCCATGATTTGGAGTTGGCTCTGGTTGTATTTGCATTGAATCAGTGAAGGCATTATCTATATAGGGTCAAGTGTGAAGTGCATACAGATCATCATAGTTTACAATATGTGTTCACTCAGAAAGACATGAATTTCAGGCAGATGAGGAGGATGGAGTTGCTGAAAGACTATGATGTTACTATTCTTTATCACCCGAGAAAAGCTAATGTTGTAGCTGATGGCCTGAGTAGAAAGACAGAGAGCATGGGGAGTTTAGCCTATTTACAAGTTTCTAGACGCCCATTGGCTAGAGAGGTTCAAACTCTGGCTAATGACTTTATGAGGCTGGAAGTAACTGAGAAAGGAGGGTTTTTGGCCTGTGTAGAGGCAAAATCTTCTTTTCTTGACATGATTAAAGGAAAGCAGTTTGATGATGAGAAGCTATGCCGAATTCATGATAGGGTCTTACGAGGAGTGGCTATGGAGGCTGTGATTGATGAGAAAGGTGCCCTGAGGATTAAAGGGGTGGGTATGTGTGCCCCATGTTGATGATTGGACTCAGACTATTCTTGTAGAGGCTCATAATTTGAGGTATTCTATACATCTTGGTGCAACCAAGATGTATCGTGATCTGAGGCAACATTATGGGTGGAGTAGAATGAAGCGTGACATTGTTGATTTTTTTGCCCAATATCTAAATTGTCAGCTGGTAAAGTATGAGCACCAGAGGCCTATGGGACACTTCAGAGAATGCCCATTCCTAAATGGAAGTGGGAAAGGATTGCAATGGACTTTGTGGTTGGTCTTCCAAAGACATTGGGTAAGTTTGATTCTATATGGGTAATTGTTGACAAGTTGACTAAGTCTGCACACTTTATTCAAGTGAAGGTGACTTATAATGCAGGGAAGTTAGAAAAACTCTATATCCGCGAGATTGTTCGATTGCAAGGAGTTCCGATTTCCATCATAGCAGATAGAGGTACGCAATTTACTTCTAACTTTTGGAGGACCTTGCAGGCTGAGTTAGGTACTAGATTGGATCTTAGTACCACATTCCTCCATCAGATCGATGAGCAGTCTGAGCGGATAGTTCAAGTGCTGGAGGATATGCTTCGTGCATGTGTGATAGATTTTGATGGTCATTGGGATCAGTTCTTACCCTTGCCAGAGTTTTCGTACAACAATAGCTACAACTCGATTATTAATATGGCCCCATTTGAGGCATTGTATGGGAGGAGATGTAGGTCTCCTATTGGTTGGTTTGATGCATTTGAGGTGAAGCCATAAGGTACTTATCTTTTGAGAGAATCATTAGAGAAGGTAAAATTCATTCAGGACAAGCTTCTAGCAGCTTAGAGCAGGCAAAAAGAGTATGCAGATTGAAATATCAGGGACTTGGAGTTTATGGGGAGAGAGCAAGTGTTGCTGAAGGTTTCACCCATAAAGAGTGTGATGAGCTTTGGTAAGCGACGTAAGCTTAGTTCGAGGTAAATTGGTCCATTTGAAGTTCATAAGCATGTGGGAGAGGTAGCCTATAATTGGCCTTGCCTCCGGGATTGTCAGGAGTGCACCCGGTGTTTCATGTGTCTATGCAAAAGAAATATCATGGTGATGGAAACTACATTATACATTGGGATTCAATCCTACTTGATGAGAATTTGTCTTATTAGGAGGAGCCTGTAGCTATCCTAGATAGGGAGGTCCGCAAGTTGAGGTCAAAAGAGATTGCATCTGTTAAGGTCGAGTGGAAGAATCATCCTATCACGACCTGACTTCCCTAGTTATGATGGCACCTACTAAAACCCACCAGTAGGTAAGCCGACCCATACCCAAAACAAGAAGTAATGAGTACAAGGGTAGAACTAAATAGAAAATAATGCTAACAATAAGCAAACACAAAAACAAGAAGAAAAACAATAACTATATACAAAGGAACCCTCTTAGAGTCTGGAAGTCACAAGTACAGAGCTGTCTAACGAGATAAATACAAGTCCTAAAAGTGGACCACAACAAGTTGTCTCAAAGGAAAAAGACAAGCTAACATAAGTATAGAAGAAGACCGGTTGATCCAAGATGCCAAGTGCTCACCCTCGTCTCCGATATCCACAAGCTGCAAAAGACGACACGAACGATCACCGGTGGTAGTTGGTACTAGGACCTGCATCATGAAAAGATGCAGAGTGTAGCATAAGTACCAAAAGAAAAGTACTCAGTAGGCATCATAGGCCGACCTCGCAAGCAAGGTAAAAACAATTTGAAAAGATAGAATCTAGACAAGAATAGAGGTCGAAGCGGATATGAAAAGAAGCACAAGAGTGCACCGAAAGTAAATCTAAGTATAGCTAAACTAAATCTAACTGACCCCATAAGTCCAGAAGGTACACTTATGCACAAGTTTAAATAAAACCCGAACAGACCCCCATAAGCTCGACAAGTACACAAAATAGCTAAGCCTACAAGACAGAAGAGTAATTTAGATCCGAATCAAAGAATCAATCAACTCCCAGCTAGAAAGAGTGACAATCAACTCAACCAGTCAACTCCAAGCCCAGCTAGCAAGAGTGACAATCTACCTAGACCGCCCAACCATACCACCCACTCCCAGGGGCAGTAACCGCCCAGCTAGAAAGAGTGCCTTGGGGGTGTGTCAACTCTGTAGAGGATCTCAGTTATCCAGGCCGCCTAGCCAGCCAGCCCACTCCCAGAGGCGTCAGCCGCCCAGCTAGCAAGAGTGCCCGGCGGCATATCGACTTCGAAAAGGATCTCAAGTAGGCTCTTAGCCACTGTGGATCGACGTCCACTCCCGACGATATCACAAAAAGCTCCAAGCCAAAAGCACTCCAATCCCGAGGAAGCACACCATCTCCTATAATGCATCGGAGCCACAAAAATAGGGAGAGGAGATAGAAAGGGCCAACAAGCTGCACAAACACCTAAACTAAGGCTCATTCGATCAGACCCAAGTCTGCTATTCCAATCTAAAAAGACCTATTCCATCCGAAACGACGTCGAAGACATACCATAGTCAAAAGGTACATGAGTCTAAGGAAATACTAGTCTATTCTAGAGTAAGGCCAAAACAAGTAGTCAACCAAGTAAATCACAAAGCATGCTATAACATACATACAACCCTCTTTCAGCATGGTACTATCCTCGAAACAGTCGTAATCAACCCTAAATCATGATTTCCAAGAAGAAAAAGTAGAAATAACAAGATACCCTCCCTAATTCACACTAATCATCACGAATTTACAAATTCCTGCTCAATCTAATAAGAAAGGAAGTCGTAACCTACCTGTTGGACGATCGCACGTGCTCCAATTCATAAGACTAGAGCTTTTTCCTTTCGAACGGCCTCTGAATGCTGTCACACTATCAAAAATAGGATCACAACATCAATATGGTCGTTTAGACACAAAAATCACCCAAAACAGAGACTGACCAATTTTTAGAGTCAAACAGGAATCTTGGAAACCTGTGCCGAAATTTTCAAATTGACTCTGTCAAAAGGTCCTAATCTATGTCTTGAACTTTTTTAACAAAATAGGACACATTTTGCGGCCCAAAACAACGGAAACAACAACACACCACGAAAACAAAAATAAGAGAAAAGGGACTGAAGCATTCGCGCCAAAATTACCTTGAACGGAGTGCCACTGACACAATCCAATCATTTCACCACGTAGCCTCGACAACAATGAGCGTGTGGAACTTTGAATCACTAAATTCTGAGCTCGAATGAGGGAGAAATCGCCTTCTGAAAATTGAGGGTGAAAGTTGAAGTTTCTAGGTATAAATACCCGAAATTAGTCGCTAAAACAAAAAATTCCGGTCGCTAAAAGTGTGATATCTGATCTCTAGAAGCCTGCAACAAATATCAGCACTTCAGCTAATTTGCTCAAACTCCAAATTCTTCGACGGGGTGTCTGGGATTCACTTGGAACCCCATGTGCGTAAATGAAATATGCTACCCCATCAAATTCGGCATTCAGGACTCAACAGAACCATCAAAACTTCCATCCGAGTCATTTCGATAAAAACTAGGTCCCACACCCAATTTCCGTTTTAAGACAAATTCCACAAAGGTCCTCGAAATTAGCCTAGAAGCTTCGGGACCTAAACAAAGGGTTGTTATAGACCAAACTTGACATTCCGGAGCTAACTGCGCTGAATTTTTTTTCATCCGAGCACGTTTACCAAGAATGTTGACCAAAGTCAACCCTTGGTTTAAGTTTCAAAGTTAAAATGCCTAACGGCATAAATTCAAAGCAGAAGTCTCGAGGCCCGAACCAACTAAGCCCCTAGCCTTAAATGGCCCTTTCGGAGCTGATGGAATCGTCAGAATTGGATTATGAGGTCATCTTTTTGAACTTTTGATCAAAAATGAATGTTCAAGGTTCAAAAGCTCCATAAACACTAAAACTCGCATAAAAATGAAATGAATAATCAGGCGACTGAACTGTCAGTCCCAGCAGGTCATAAACAACTTGGGGTTTCTACAGGAAGCTCTAAACGATGAAACGGAGGCATAAACACAAAAATGACCTAGAGGTCATTACAACATCCACTACTAAAAAGGACTTTCGTCCACGAAAGTAAGAGTCAAGAAGTACCTGAAGGCTCAAACAAGTCTCGAAACTGCTCCCGCATATCATGCTTGGTTTCCCAGGTAGCCTCCTCAACTGGACGATGCCTCCAATGGACCTTAACCACAAGAATTGCTCTCGAGCGCAACTGCCGCATATTTCTGGCAAGAATGACAACTGGCTCCTCTACGAAGATCGAGCAATCATCAAACTCCACCGCATTATACTGAAGCACATGCGACTCATCAGGAACATACCGGTGCAACATCAACACATGAAAGACTGGGTGGATAGCTGAAAACATCGGGGGCAAAGCTAACTCATAAGCAATCTCTCCAACTGTTCGAAGGATCTCAAAAGGCCCAATATACCTGGGGCTAAGCTTGCCCTGCCTCCCAAATCTCATAACGCCCTTCATGGGCGATACAAGGAGGAAAACTCTATCACCAACTGAAAACCGCAAAGGCCGTCGCTTACGATCAATATAACTCTTGTGCCTACTCTGAGGTGTTCGAAGTCTATCCCGAATCACCCTCACCTACTCCAAAGCCTCCTAAATCAAGTCTATGCCATGCGGTCTAGGCTCTGTAGACTCAAACCAACCAACTGGAGATCGATAATGCCTACCATATAAGGCCTCAAATGGGCCCATCTGGATGCTAGAATGGTAGCTGTTGTTGTATACAAACTCCGCCAAAGGACAGAAATGGCCCCACTGACCACCAAACTCTAATAGACAAGACCACAAAATGTCCTCAAGGACCTGGATAGTATGCTCCGACTGACCATCTGTCTGCGGGTGGAAAGCTGTGCTAAGGTCAACACGAGAACCCAACTTATCCTAAAAAGTCCTCCAGAAGCTAGAAGTGAACTGAGCACCCCGATCTGATATAATATAGATCGGCACACCTTGAAGACGAACCACTTCACGAATGTAGATACGGGATAACCTCTCGGTGCTGAATGAAGACTAAACAGGGAGGAAGTGTGCTGACTTGGTCAATCGATCAACGATGACCCAAATGCTATCAACACCTCTAGAAGTCCTAGGCAAACCTGCCACAAAGTCCATGGTGATGCAATCCTACTTCCACTTTGGAATGGGCTCTGAAACTCACCACCAGGTCTCAAATGCTCGGCCTCCACCTGCTGGCAATTAAGGCAACGAGATATATAGGTTGTAATGTCTCTCCTCATACCGCTATACCAGTAATCCTACCTCAAGTCATGGTACATCCTTGCGGTGCCTGAATGGATAGAATATCTAGAATCATGGGCCTCCCAAAGTATCAACTGAATCAAACCCCTAACTCTCGGGACACAAATACGACCTGCAAACCTCAAAACCTCATATGAGTCTAAGGTAACTTGACCAGTATCAACCACTAACAATCGATCTCAAAGTGCCACCAAGGCCTCATCCTCAAACTAACGACTACAGATCTGATCAAGAAGAGTGGACTGAACTCCCGAATAGGCTAGAACACGTTTTAAATCAGAAACATCCAACCGAACCATCTACTTAGCTAAGGACTGAATGTCCAAAACTAATGGTCACTCCACAGTAGATAAGAAGGCTAGACTACCCATACTCACTGTCTTCTAAATCAAGGCATCCGCCACCATATTCGCCTTGCCTAGATGGTAGAGAATATAGAGGTCATAGTCCTTTAAAAGCTCAATCCAGCAATGCTGCCTCAAATTAAGGTCTCTTCTGCTCATAATATACTGAAGGATCCTATGATCAGTGTAGATCTCACAATGAACTCCGTACAGGTACTGCCTCTAGATTTTAAGCGTGAAAACTACTGTTGCCAACTCCAAGTCATGAGTGGGGCAGTCGCGCTCATGTAATTTAAGTTGCCTCGAGGCATAAGCAATTAAACGACCCTGTTGCATCAATACACAACCCAAACCAATGCTGGATGCATCATAATAAACCGTGAAGCTCTCGCACTCAATTGGAAGGGTCAACACATGAGCAGTAGTCAGCAACTCCTTTAGCTTTTGAAAGCTCAACTCACATTCCTCAGGCCACTCGAAAGGTACATCAAGATGAGTCAACTGGGTCAGAGGTGCTGCAATGGTGGAGAATCCCTCTACCAATAGGGGTGTAGTAACCTGCTAAACTGACGAAGCTCTGAACCTCAGTCACCGAATTAGGCCTAGCCTAACAACGAATTGCCTCAATCTTCACTGGATCTACCATGATGCCATATTTGGACACCATGTGCCCCAAGAATTCTACAGACTCAAGCCAAAACTCGCACTTTGAGAACTTAGCATAAAGTCACTGATCTCTCAAATTCTGGAATACAATCCTAAAATGTTGCTTATGATCACTCCTGCTCCGTGAGTATACCAAAAAGTCATCCATGAACATGGAAGAGGCATTAGTCAACCCAAAAGACATCACTAGGAACTCATAGTGGCCATATCGAGTCCTAAATGCAGTCTTAGGGATCTCCACTGCCCTAATCCTCAGCTGATGGTAACCAGATCTCAAATCAATCTTCAAAAACACTGCGGCACCCTGAAGCTAGTCAAATAGATCATCAATCCTAGGCATGGGGCAGTAGTTCTTCACCGTCACCTTTTTCAACTGCCTATAATCAATACACATGCGCATCGTGCAATACTTCTTCTTTACATATAGAACAAGAGCGCCCTAAAGAGACACACAAGGCCTGATGAATTCCTTAGCCAATAGATCCTGAAGATGAATACTAAGCTCCTTGAGCTCTGCTGGAGCCATCCGATTGGTGGAATGAAAAAAGGCTGAGTACCCAGCTCAAGATCGATAGGAAAGTCAATATCACGCTCTGGGGGTAGGCAAGGTAAGTCAGTAGGAAACACATCTAAAAAATCACGGAGCACTGTAATGGACTCAATTGAAGGGGCCTCCCTACTCACATCACACACATAGGCCAAATAAAACAAACACCCACTAGCCACTAGCTTCCGAGCCTGAACAAAAGAGATAACTCCAATCAGTGTGCTACTAATGGAGCCCTGCCACACCACTGGTGGAATGCAAGGCAGGGCAAGGTAACGGTCTTAGAGAAATAATCTAAAACCGCATGATACGGGGATAACCATTCCATGCCCAGAATCACATCAAAATCAAGCATATCTAACAATATAAGGTCAGCCCGGGTGTCACGCCCCTGGATTGTATCTAAGCAAAATAAAAACACCTGATCCACTACTAAAGACTAATGATTGGGGGTCGACACAAGCAACGGCACTGCCATAGGCTCAGAACTCATACCCATACGAGAAGCATAATATAAAGGCACATAGGAATAGGTAGAGCCTGGATCAAATAATGTTGAGGCGGGTTAATGGAATAAAAGAATCATACTTGTGATCACATCATCCGATGCCTCAGCCTCCGTCCTTGTTGGAGCTGCATAGAAATGGTCCTGTCTGCCTCTACCCTAGCAATCAGTCCTACAACCTGACCTGCCTCCCCTGGGACCACCCTAAATACCCTGTTGTCCATCGTGATGATCTTGAACCTAACCTTGACCTCTAGCTAGAGGTACTACTGGAGGTGCTGCTAGTGAAGCTGGTAGAGCTGTCTGTGGATCTAGAGCAATCCATCTACGTAGAGGACAATATCTGACCTAGCAACCTAACTCACCAAAGTCAAAACAACCCGAAGATGATCTATTCCCAGAAGAAAGGCCACCACACCCTAAAGCATTATCCTAGGACTACTGACTCTGACTAGAGCCAACCTCACTCTGGCTATACCGATTACCCTCTAAACTCTATAATGAGGCCTGAACAAGTCGACTAGACTGATTCTGCTAAAACCGTTGTCGAGCCCTATCATGTGAATCTTTGGGCCAAGAACAGGACATACTATAGGTACCCTCATATTTATCTCTCTTGTACCTACCCCCTTGGGCCTCACAACAGAACTGCTCAATAGTGCAGGCATGATCAACAATATCAAGAAAGGAGTGACCCGCTGGTTTTGTGTTGATTGGCCCATTTTTCAAAGAGTTGATGTGGGCATTATTGTTTCCATAAATTCATTGTGAATACTTGATTGTTATAGATTGTGTGGCTTCGAAAGTCATTCAAAAGGGGAAAACCCAAGCTTCGGATTGATTAATTGATCATTTTAAGGAAAGTGATCTCTTATACTTTGTAATCTAGTAGAATTATTTACTTCTCTTATCGTATGTGAGTTGGGACGTAATTGGGATTCACGTGAAGGGTTTATTGTTCTACTTGATCCTTGTTATCAACAAAAAGAAAGGGAAAAATTAAAAGGCTTCTTGACGAAAATGTTAAATCATGAAATGCCTTGTTGTGTTCCCTATTTGATTGATTGATGATATGCTTGATAGCATGAAGGTAAACTTGAATTGACTTAAATTGCTTGAATCATTGTCTCTTCCATGTGGTGTGATGTTGCTTGTGTGCATTGATTGTTGGCCAGTATGATGAGACATGTGATAGCTTGTGATGCCGAGGTCATTTACGGCTATTGATTGATATAAAGCTGAGGTCATTTCCAGCTAGTGATTGATATAAAGCTGAGGTCATTTTCGGCTAGTGATCTACATAAAGCTAAGGTCATATCCAACTAGAGATTGATATAAAGCTAAGGTCATTTCTAGCAGTGATTGATATTAAGCCGAGGTTATTTTTGACAAGTGCTGTGATTGATACGTTTTGATGCTTATAAGTGACTTACTTGTTAATTGTGATTGAAGTGTTAGATACCTGTGAATAATCTACTTGATACTTGAGATTGACTTACTTGATTCAGGTTGGTTATCGATTTTTGACTATTGAATTGTGATTATTGAACCTTGTGAGTTGTTTATGGTAGAACTGCTAGGTTGGGCTGATTTCTATGCAGGTTGTAGTTTGAGGAGGTTTGGTTGGAATGGAAAGGGGTATTTGATTCTATCTAGTTGCCTGTTCATTAGGTTACTTGTTGGGTACCGCGTTATTGGTACTCACCCCTTTCTTCTACACTTGTGTAGGTTCCGAGCTGGACATCCATAATATTCTTCTTGTCTTTGGATTTTGAGGCTTTTCAAGGAGTTGGAGAGGTAGCTGCTTGTCATCGGGTAGTTCCTCTTGTTCCTTACATTATGCTTTATTCTATTTGAGAATCAAAGACATTTGAGACTTGTATTTATCCTTCAAATTCTGTATTTACATTAGTGTGTTGTACACGTGACAACCATGTTTTGGGTTGTTAATAGAATGAATTAGTTTTCCACCTTTGTCTTATTCTTGCTTTATCCGTCTGTTTCATTTTTCTTTGTTTTCGTTAGGTTGAGTCTAACTTGTCTTGGTAGGGATAGACAAGTGCCATCACATCTTTTTTTGGATCATGACAAATGGTATTAGAGCCCTAGGTTCATAGGTCTCACGTGTATACAAGTCAAATCTATGTAGAGTCTCGAGGATCGGTATGGAGACATCTGTACTTATCTTCGAGAGGCTATGAAGACTGTTAGGAAACTTCCTTTTGTTTATTCCTTCTTATCATGTGTGGTTGCCTTCGCATGTGCTGAGTTGCCACATTTTATTTTGAGAGATGCCTAGGACCAGAGCTTTTGTTTCCAGTGGTAGAGGGGAGGGAGTCCCAAAGGCAATTGCTGAGACCCTAGCTAGGAATAGAGGTAGGGACAGAGCTAGAGGCCGTGCTCGTGGAGCGGCACCAAGCAGAGGTAGAGAGGCTTCATCAGAGCCACTGGTTGAGGTTGTTGAGGACCAAGTTCCTCCCGGGTTTGGAGCTTCCTTGTTTCAAGAGACTTTTGTAAGGATGCTTGGTGTTATGGATAACTTCTCTCAGGTGATGCGATAGGTACACCACATAGTTCTCAGATTGGATTAGGACTGCAGTCTCCAGATCAGCAACAGACTCCGAGTATTCAAAATTAGGTGGGTCAGCCATTAGTGGTTCTGGCGCCGGTTGTGGGTGTTCAGAATGCTCCTGATGTTATTCTGATGACAACTGAGCAGCAGTGTTATAAGAGGCTACAGAAGATGAAACTACCCCAATTTCAGGGTGGTAAGAGTGAGGATGCTCATGAGTTCTTGACTTTGTGCCACAAGATGCTTGAGGCAGTGGGTATGGTGGATGCTCGTGGTGTTCGTTTTGTTGTACTTCAGTTGCGTCGACGTGCCAGAGAGTGGTGGAGAAATTTTGGGAGGTCTAGACCAGTTGGATCTCCTCTGATCGAGTGGGATGTGTTCTCTAGTGCTTTCCAGGACTGTTTCATTTCATGGAGCATGAGGGAGGAGAGTCGACTGAGGTTTGAGGACTTGAGACTAGGCAATATGCCTATGACAGAGTATGAGGCCCATTTCTGTGAGCTTTCTAGGCATGCTATGACTATTGTTCCTGATGAGGCAGAGAGAGTTTGCAGGTTTGTGAGAGGGTTGACTATCTCTACTAGGTGGTGTGTGTTCCGAGAAGCCAGAGATGGGGCTTCCTTCCAGTTCATTGTGAGCACTGCTAAGGAGTTAGAGTTGATGCTTTTAGAAGAGTTTGGAGATCTCAAGAGTGCCCGTTCTTCTGGTAAGTTTTTTGGTGCCTCACCTAGAGAAAGGGGTTCACATCGAGGTAGTAGTTCCTTTCACTGATGTGGTATAGTTCATGCATCTATGCCAGCAACTGAGAGTGGGCTTTCATCCTAAGGATCTCATGGTTCGAGCTGAGGTGGCCATGGTAGCTCACTAGTTCGCAGCAGTAGTAATCTGTACCGAGGTCTTGCTTTGGGTGTGGAGATCTAGGTCACGTGATTTGGAAGTGTCCTCTACAGACTCACTCAGGACCCCAGTGTACTTATTCAACTGCTTTATCTAGGGATTCAGCGCCTCCGACCAGGGGTCGAGGTAGAAGTCAGTCCCGTAGAGGTGGCAGGACTTCTAATAGGGGTGCTTCAGCTCCACAAGGTGGAGGTTCTACTCAGACTACAGGTGGCCGAGATGGCCAGTGTTATTCTTTTCCAAGGAGGCCTGAGGCTAAGAATTTTGATGTTGTGATCACAGGTATTGTCCCAATATGCCATCGACCTGCATTTGTATTATTTGATTGAGGGTCTACTTTCTAATATGTGTCTACCTATTTTGTTGTTCAGTTTGATATGATGTCTGATTGCCTGCATATGCCTATTCATGTTTCTACACCGGTGGGTGAGTCCTTAGTGGTGGATCGAGTGTATCGATCATGTCTTGTTTCTTTGGTTGGGTATGATACTTGGATAGACTTGATCATTTTGGGGATGGTAGACTTTGATGTTATTTTGGGTATGGATTGGCTCTTCCCGCATCATGCTATTCTGGATTGTTTAGCTAAGACTCTGACCTAGCAATGCTAGGTGTTCTGAGAGTTGAGTGGATGGGAGCTAGTGGTTCTTATCCTAGCAAAGTTATATCCTTTATTTGAGCTTAGAGATTGGTTGATAGAGGGTGTTTATCCTACTTGGCTTTCAATCATGATCCTAGTGCTGAGCCATCTTCCATAGATTCCGTGCCCGTGGTTAGGGAGTTTTCAGATGTGTTTCCTACTAATCTTCCATGTATTCCTCTGGATAGGGATATTGATTTTGCTATTGACTTGGAACCGGGCACCAAGCCAATCTCTATTCCTCTATATCGTATGGCGCCAGTTGAGTAGAAAGAACTAAAGGATCATTTATAGGATTTGTTGAGTAAGGGGTTCATTCGCCCTAGTGTTTCTCCGTGGGGTGCTCCTGTATTGTTTGTGAGGAAGAAGAATGGATCCATGAGGATTTGTATTGATTATCAGCAATTGAACAAAGTGACTGTGAAGAAAAAGTATCCTCTTCCTCACATTGATGACTTGTTTGATCAGCTTCAAGGTATGTCTCTATTTTCTAAGATTGATTTAAGATCGGGGTATCATTAACTGAAGATTAGGGCATCAGATATCCCTAAGACAACTTTCAGGATTCATTATGGACACTATGAGTTTCTTATGCTGTCTTTCGATTTGACTAACGCCCTTGCAACGTTCATGGAGTTGATGAACGGTGTGTTCCGGACTTATTTGGATTCCTTTGTGATAGTCTTCATTGATGACATCTTGGTGTACTCCAAGACTAAGGAGGATCATGATCAGCATCTGAGGATTGTACTCCAGAGATTGAGAGAAGAGAAGTTACATGCCAAGTTCTCAAAGTGTAAGTTTTGGCTTGACTCAGTTGCATTTCTAGGACACGTGGTGTCCAAGGACGACATTAGGATGGATCAAGCCAAGATTGAGACAATTAGAGGTTGGACCAGACTTACTTTAGTTACTAAGATTCAAAGTTTTATGGGACTTGCAGGCTATTGCAGACGATTTGTTTAGAGCTTCTCCACTAATGCATCTTCTTTGACCAGATTAATTTGACAGAGTGTGAGCTTCCATTGGTTTGATGTGTGTGAGGAGAGCTTCCAAAAGCTCAAGACTTTGTTGAATTCAGCTCCTATTTTGACTTTACCCGAATAGGGTGTAGACTTCACCGTGTATTGTGATGCTTCTGGAGTTGGATTGGGTGGTGTTCTGATGGAAAAAGGGAAAGTGATTGCCTATGTTTCTAGATAGTTGAAGGCCCATGAGAAGAACTACCCTACTCATGATCTAGCGTTGGCAGCTGTTGTGTTTGTACTTAAGCTTTGGCGGCATTATCTGTATAGGGTTTATTGTGAGGTCTTCACTAAGCATCGGAGTCTTCAGTACATCATCAGTCAGAGGGATCTGAATTTGAGGCAGCGTAGATGGGTTGAGTTACTGAAGGACTACGATATCACTATCTTATATCACCCAGGAAAGGCCAATATGGTGGTTGATGCTTTGAGTAGGAAGACTTCTAGCATGGGGAGTCTTGCATCTATTAGTGTTGAGAAGAGACCATTGGCTAGAGATGATTTAAGGCTAGCCAACGGTCTCATCCGATTGCATATTTCTGAGAAGACCAGTGGTTTGATTGCCTTCATTGAGGCTTGTTCTTCCTTAGCTGAGTAGATTCGTGAGCACATGTTTGATGATGAGAAATTATGTCTCATTCGAGTCAAGGTGTTGAGAGGGGAAGCTAAGGAGGCCATCCTTAATGTAGATGTTGTTTTGAGGATTGGACGCAGGATTTGTGTGCCTAAGACGGGCGAGTTAATTAGATTGGTTCTTGAGGAGGCCTCTTGTTCTTGATATTCTATTCATCTGGGAGCAGTAAAAATATATCATTTCCTGAGCCACCATTATTAGTGGTGTGGCATGAAGAGGGATATTGCAGACTTTGTTTCTAGGTATTTGACTTGCCAACAGGTCAAGTGTGAGCACCAATGGCCCGGAGGTGTATCTCAAAGGATGCCTATTCTTACTTGGAAGTGGGAATGGATCACTATGGATTTTGTTATTGGTTTGCCCAACACAGTGGGTGGTTATGACTCCTTTTGGGTTGTTGTTGATAGGCTGACCAAGTCTGCCCACTTCATCCCGGTTCGGGTGAAGTATACGACGAAGAAGTTAGTCGAGCTTTACTTCAGTCAGATTGTGCGACTGCATGGAGTCTTAATTTCTATCATTTTTGATTAAGGTTCCTTGTTCACTTCCCATTTATGGGAGGCTTTGCAGTATGGTTTGGGTATTCAACTAGACATGAGTACAACTTTTCACTCTCAGACAGATGGACAGTCTGAATGGATGATTCAGGTGTTGGAGGACATGCTCCGAGCCACGGTAATCAATTTTGATGCTAGATGGGATCAACATTTATCTTTAGTAGAGTTTTCCTACAACAATAGTTATCACTCCAGTATTCAGATGGCCCCATTTGAGGTGTTGTATGGCAGAGGGTGTAGATCTACGATCGGTTGGTTTGATTCAGCTGAGATGGACTCTCTAGATCTGAACTTGCTTAGAGATTCTATGGAGCAGGTTCGTATGATCCAGGATAGACTGTTGACAGCCCAGAGTCGACAGAAGAGTTATGCAGACCGGAGAATTCGAACCCTTGTGTTTATGGAGGGTGATGATGTTTGGCTTCGAGTGTCACCAATAAAGGATGTAATGAGGTTTGGAAAGAAGGACAAGCTTAGCCCTAGAATCATTGGACCTTTTGAGATTTTGAGCCAAGTGGGAGAGGTGGCCTATAAGTTGGCCTTGCCACCTAGCTTATCAGTTGTTCATCCTGTGTTTCATGTCTCCATGCTTCAGAAGTACCTACCGGATGAGTCCCATGTGCTTTCTCTAGATTCAGTTGAATTGGGTCCAGACTTGTCTTTTGAGGAGGAGCCTATAGCCAATTTGGATAGGTAGGTTCGAAAGCTTAGAACCAAGAAAATTGCTTCAATGAAGGTGCAGTGGAAGTACCATTCAGCTGGTGAGGTGACTTAGGCGATTGAGTCAGATAAACACTCTAGATATCCTCATCTCTTCGAGGCTTCAGGTACTTTCTTTTGCTTTATGTTCGAGGACGAACATGATTTTTAGTGGTGGATAACGTAATGATCCGGTTGGTCATTTTGGGTATTTCTATAAAATTTGCCATTTTACCCCTCTCGATTTTGACCCCAAGTTATTCTTGTTTGAGTTTTGAAAAGTGGTTCCAACATTGAGGGAAAAGTTGATAATTTGTGTATGTTTTGAGTTTGAAAGGCTTAAGTTGCTAAAAAGTGGTTTTCAAAGTCTTTTGGAGTTTCGAGTCTCGAAATGGAGTTTCATGGATTCCATTAGTTCCAGAATATGGAAATTGGTCTGTGAGAGTTGTCGGGTTCAAATTTAGAGTCATTTCGAGGGTTTGAGGTCCTAAGTTGTAAAATTATGGAAATTTAGCCTTTCGAATGACTTTGGTCAATATTTGGGGTTTGAATGCTCGGATCGGTGTTTCGAGAGTTCCGTTAGATTCGGAGGATGATTTTAGGCCTAGGTGAGGTCTTGGTTGATTTTTGTGAGGTCCCAAGCTTGTTTTAGCCTTTTAGGTATTGTGTTAGTCGCTTGTGATTTTCACAAATGTTGGGTCAAGAAGACCTCAGATTCGTATTTTGATGGTTCCATTGAGTCTAGAATGTCGAGTATAATTGATTTGCATATGTGGTTTGTGTGAACGGGGTTCTGAACAAATCCCGAGGGTCCTTTTGAAGTTTGGGTCTTGGCAGATTTTCTGGTTCTGATGCATGACCATTTTGGTCATCGCGATCACATAGTATTGATCTGAGGTGCATCGCGATCGCGTGGGCCTTTCCGTGATCGCAATGGTCAATTTTAATGAGTTGACTGTTTTACTCATCGTGATCGCGTGACTCTAGGTCGCGATCGTGATGAGCATCTAAGACCTGGATAGAATGTTTTTCCCAAAATAAGGGTTTCAACCCCATTTTCACCATTTTTGAGTTTTGGGAGCTTGGGGTGGCGATTTGGACTAGATTTTCGATGAAAAACTTTTGGATAACAATTCTTAACTCTAAATCTTCAACTACCCATTATTAATATTGGATTTTATGTGTTCAAATGATGATTTTGAATTGATAAATTGGAGGGTTTATCATGAACTTGAGTTTTGAAGTAAAATTGGGATTATGAACTGATTTCAAATCCCTTTTCAAAATGGTTTTTACAAATGAGTTCCTAAAGCCTTGAACATCATTTTCAAATATTAAATTTCAGATTCAAACCTTATTTTCGAAAATGGATTTTGTCCCATATTTCAAAGAATTGATGTGGGCATTGTTGTTTCTGGAAATTTATTGTGAATACTTTATTGTTATAGATTGTGTGGCTTCGAAAGTGATTCGGAAGGGGAAAACTCAAGCTTCAAATTGATTAATTGATTATTTTAAGGCAAGTGATCTCCTAAACTTTGTAATCTAGTAGAATTTACTTCTCTTCATCATATGTGAGTTGGGGAGTAATTCGGATTGAGGTGAATGGTTTATTGTTTCACTTGATCCTTGTTAACTACTAAAAGAAAGGGAAAAATGAGAAGGCTTCTTGATGAAAATGTTAAATCTTGAAATGTCTTGTTGTGTTCCCTATTTGATTGATTGATGTTATGATTGATAGCATGAAGGTGAACTTGAATTGACTTAAATTGCTTGAATCGTTGTCTCTTCCATGTGGTGTGATGTTGCTTGTGTGCATTGATTGTTGGACATCGTGATGAGACATGTGATAGCTTGTGATGCCTAGGTCATTCTCGGCTATTGATTGATATAAAGCTGAGGTCACTTCTGGTTAGTGATTGATATAAAGCCGAGGTCATTTTCGGCTAGTGATTGACATAAAGCCGAGGTCATTTCCGGCTAGAGATTGATATAAAGCCAAGGTCATTTCCGGCCAGTGACTGATATTAAGTCGAGGTTATTTCCAGCAAGTGCTATGATTGATACATTTTGATGCTTATGAGTGACTTGCTTGTTAATTGTGATTGATGTGCATGATACTTGTGAATAATCTACTTGATACTTGAGATTGACTTACTTGATTCAAGTTGGTTATCGATTTGTGACTATTGAATCATGATTATTGAACCTTGTGAGCTGTTTATTGTAGAATTGCTAGGTTGGGCTAAGTTTTATGCAGGTTGTAGTTTGGGCAGGTTCGGTTGGAATGGAAAGGGGTATTCGATTCTATCTAGTTACTTGTTTATTAGGTTACTTGCTGGGTACCATGTTGTTGGTACTTACCCTTGCTTCTACACTTGTGTAGGTTCCGAGCCCAAACATTTGTGATCTTCTTCTTCTCTTTAGATTTTGAGGCTTGTCAAGGAGTTTGAGAGGTAGATGCTTCTCATCCGGCGGTTCCTCTTGTTCCTTACTTTATGCTTTGTTTTATTTGAGAATCAAAGACATTTGAGACTTGAATTTATCTTTTAAATTCTATATTTACATTGGTGTCTTGTACACGTGACAACCAGGTTTAAGGTTGTTAATAG
This sequence comes from Solanum appendiculatum, assembly GCA_018342035.1. Taxonomy (NCBI): domain Eukaryota; kingdom Viridiplantae; phylum Streptophyta; class Magnoliopsida; order Solanales; family Solanaceae; genus Solanum; species Solanum appendiculatum. The sequence goes on along the minus strand of JAGDQO010001575.1, from coordinate 1,077,580 downwards.
AATGAATAAATTTTCCGACTTTGTCTTATTCTTGCTTTATCCTTCTGTTCCTTTTTCTTTGTTTTCATTGGGTTGAGGCTGACTTATCTTGGTTGGGACAAAGAAGGGCCATCACGTCTATTTTTGGGTCGTGACAAGTATGTTGAGGGTTCGAATCACGTTAGAAAATAAAGTGAAAACATCATTGATCCTCTTAGGAGTGTGGTGTGAAAAAAGAAGAAGATTGACACAGTATGGGTTCTCCACATCTCCTCAAGGTAGGAAGATTACTCTACTTAAAATTGTATTACAATCTCTAAACCTTTATACTATCTATGTACTTTAAACCCTCCTAAAGGAAACGTGGAGCAAATATTTTACGGGGCATTAAATGGGGTAAAATATATCACTGGAGTTCTTAGAAAAACTTATCTTTTTCTAAGGATGAATGTGGTATTGGTATCAAGGTTATAAAAGAAGTTAGTACTATATGTGTTATTAAATGATGGTGGAGGTTTAATAAGAACATTACCCTCTTTGGCTAACCTAATACTCTAAGGTCCTACTTCTATCAAGCTATGGTTTCTGATTTCTCACTACTAAAGAAAAACAACATTTTGCGATAAAACAATTTTATAGCTAAACATCAAAATCCATCGCTAATCCTATTTAGCAATGCATTTCTATTAGCTAAGAGAAAATTAGCGATGAAGTTCACCACTAAATCCAATTTATTTTATAGTGAATGTGATAATGAAGGTTGGTTTATTATGAAACTCAACCATGGTATCCCAAATGAAATGGTGTATTGGATCACTACTGCTCCCATAGGTAGTATAGATCAAGATGACTCTTCTAACTAGTTGCTTACTAATTATAGTGCCTAGCAAATTATCAGAACTTCCTGACCCAAGTATCCTATTTTTCACAATATTTGGGATAAAGTTATTTCTTTCAAGTTTTAAGTCCTGTGATACTTTTGAGATGTCTATGCAATGGCAGTTACCTAATACCACTTTGCCAATATATCCACCAAGTACTGTCCTCGAGAAGAAAACCAGGTTGCTTATGGGTTGGCAAAATACTGGGCAGACTTATTCTTTTAAAAAAATAACATCACCTAGTATGAATGTGTTGTGTTGTATTTATGAAATACAAAAAAAGGAGGACTAAAGCCTTACCTCCAATACAACACAATGATGAACAACCAAAAGATCATAATCTCACATAGGAGGATAAAAGTCTTCTGACAGATTCATATACATACAAATCAACTAACCAAAAAATTAGCCCCCCAATTTATGATTAGAGCTTTAATCATCATCATTTTTACCTCCTCACCCCCAATGTAGGATTTTGATAACGTCCAAATACACCTCTCGAAAAATTATAAATGATTATTTGTAATATACTTGTCCAACAAAAAAGTCGAGGTTGAACCCAAAAGAAACATCGTAAGGGCAATTGAGAAAATAAGAAATTACAAACCACCCACTCGAATTCAAATAATTGATACAAGTATTTTTGTTTTTATTTTATATTAAACGAAACACAAATAGAACCAAATATAAATGGATAATTTGATCAGTGTCTATCACAAGGAAGGGAAAACAAAGAATTTGCAGACGAAGAATCAATCTTTATTAACGATCCATTGCAACTAATTAACTACTACTAATTAGTCATGGATCAAAAAACTAGCCTTGAAATTTCAATTATCCCCCAATGTCTTCTCAGCAAGAGTGAATATTTCTTACCACATTCTTTCGAATCAAGCTAAGTGATAACAAAAACATTTCAAATTTAGACGACACTAGGATTTTCCTATTTCTAGCTCGAATCCATTAGAAGAGGGTTAAATCCCTAAATCGTGCTAATTAACCTTTTTCAACATCAATTAACTTTCTCAATTTCAATTGAAGTAGATAGGCAAGTCCTAGGGTTGATCACTTCTTTGAAAAGAAATCAAAGCATGAGATTAATTAGATGAACACAAATTCATATCAAAACTAGCCAGCATTCAATTAATACAAGAGCAAAAGATATAAATTAAAACTCAAATATTGTTTTATCTCAAAGACAAGATTCAATACCAAAATTAACATCTATATCCAAGATTAATCTCTATATAATGGAGAGTTGAAGAAAGGGAAAATGAATTCTCATTAAAGTGAATCCAATTTTCAATCCCAAGGGTGTTGATTGAAGAATCATAGCCTTCAAACTTGAGAAAATAGTTAAATATGTGTTGCAAGAAGACTAGAACGCATTTTATGTGGATTGAGATTAAAAAAATATAAAATTCCCATTTTACCCATCATTGTAGCTCGATGAAAGCATTTGCAGTCAGAGTGCTGCATTTGTGGCATTGTTGACTTTGGCTTGATTGCTTTTGCGATCTTCTGGCCGCATTTGAGGTCTTTGACTGAGTTTTTGACTTCCTGTTTTGCGGTTATTATGATTCTTTTTTGCGGTATTTGAGGCTTGATTCTACTCTATTCTTTTAGCTCCTTTTTTTTACTTGTTTCCACCTTTTTTTTTTCAATACCTCAAAATATCTTTAAAATATAATTCAAACACTATTGAGTCTCATATTATAGATTGAGGACACAAAGACATAAGAAAAGTGATATAATAAGGGGTAAAACTCCCACTTATCAACATCATCAACTTAAAGACTTTGCTTGTTCTCAAGCAAATTAAAATTAAAAACTCAATAAGGACTATCAATTCACCTCAAGTACAAACACTATTTTTTTCATTTCACATTCTCCATTAAGCATAATGATTTATAACCTTGGTTGGTACTAATTATTAGTCAACACACATGTGAGTCTTGCCCAAACAACTCCCTCAATTCAAAATAAGACTTCAAACATTCAATAGAATTTCAAGAATAATAAAGTGATAACGCATAATCCTCAAGAAGTGCCTCAAAACAACTAGTAAACCAAATATGCTCCGTTTACATATTTTTGGAATTTATCAACTTCACCAATATATCCTAATTCACATGACCTCACAAAAAGGAAGTCTCAAAACTCACAATATTCAAAACACTAATACAAGGGAAAAATGCACAAAATCACTCACACTCAACAAGGAATTTTCAATGCCCACAAGTACTATACCATAGACTTGCCGTTATTTTCATTTGTCACTAATTCAAAAATACTTGGTTTGAGATCTCAAAAGGATTTTTTTTCTTGACTTGTAATGTAGTCTTAGGAAAGGATAGGATAAATATTCAGGACTAAAGTGACTATCCCCTTCTTGAGCACTACAAAACATTTTTCATTTTAAACTTTGATCATTTTCCTATTCATTTTTCCACAACATAATGCACTTTGGTTTACCCTCTAGCTCTTTCACTTATTAACAACCTTCTTTTTCTTTTCTTTTTTTCTTTCTCTAGAAACATTGCTTTTATTTTTCAATTTTTTCTTTTCTACAACTTACTCTTTTAGTGCTTAAGTATAAACCCACAATGCATTGATCATTTTCTCCCTAGTGACTATCCACCACATTTAACTTACGCTTGTAGCCTCACATTTACATTGTAGAGTTAAAGAAGGGAAGGATTTAAAGAGGGATTTTTTTAAAGGGTAAAGGTTTGAGATATGATTATACCAAATAAAAGGTATTAAGCTTAAATGGTATTGACTAGTGATAAAATTTATGCAAAGATAGGCTTTTATGGCTACAAAGGCTTCTAACAATCACAAAGAAGGCCTAATATCATTTCTTCAATCAAATACAATTAAGACTTACATTTAAAGAATAACCTAACAAGTTCTATGTGACACAAGTAATCACAAGAATTACTAAATAAAGACTCACCACACACGGCGTGTGAACTATTCAAAATGAATCAATTTTATTTTTTAGACAAAAAATAGAGTCATATTTGTAATTTAAAGTATCACCACCTAATGAGTTAAGAGACTCACAAAAAGAGTCTAAGAGTTGACATTAACATCATTCACTTCCATGCAAACTTGGAGGAGTATACTCAATATGTCACAATGCGAGACTAACTTTACTAGTACCAAACAAGCCACAATTACAAAAAGGACAATACTTACAATGGTGTGTATATGTATATATATACACACACTAGCTCCATCACACGTGTGTTGCACGTGAATATCATTGTAAAATAATAGCGAAGTTGCTTAAGGTAGCCTTTGAATGACTAATTTTCCACAAAAGAATATAGTAGATTCTTCGGTGAATGTTGAATGTGGATGGTCATATTGTCACTTGTTCACTCAAATCCATGAAGACAGCCAATTAAAATTTAATTAGATATATATAATTTATATGTTTATTTCAAAATGGTTATAAGTTGCACACATGTAATTAATCGTACCTCACCTAACACTATCTTATAGATGATATTTCTTGTGTATGTTTGATGATATTTCTAGTGTATGTTTTTTATCTATATCATCTTGCGACAGCTCTTACATTCTTTCTTCTACAGGATCTTTACACAAATGCATATATTTTAGAATGAAAAATTCACCAGAAAGTTACTTATTCAAATAATTTTTTTTGTTTAAAATGTTTACAAATATAGTATAAAAGACGTTATAAATATAGTTCATACCTGTATAACGGTTCATTCAATATACTCTTTGACGTTGCAATCTAATAAAAATTTTATCGCATCAAAAAGTATAACTCATACACGTCGTTCTTCATCAAAAACTTCAACCCTTAAGCAATATTTATAAGAATGTCGTAAAAATTGGATCAAATATTTAGTTCTTCTGATATGGTATCATGAATAAAACTACAGAGTTGTCACGACCCGATCTCTCAAATCATGATGGTGCCTACCGACCCACCAGTAGGCCAGCCAAAACCCTATCCTGGAACTGAACAGTAATGGGACTAAGGGTGGAAACTAACCTCAACTAAGCGGAAGCAACAAATACAACACATAAAGAAGACGGAAGCAAAACCAAACTAAATATACAAGACACCTCCCAAAACCTGGAAGTCACAAGTACAGAACTACTAACAAGAGTACAAGTCCCAAAAGTGAACCACAGAAACAAACTGTCTTGAAGGCAAAAGACAAGTCAAAATATAAAATACAGAAGAAGACAGGTAATCCCAGAATGCCATACGCTTACCCTCGTCTCCTGGACAGACAGCTGCAGGCTCGAACTCAACACTGAGAACTGGTGCTCGGACCTGCATCATGAAAATAGATGCAGAGTGTAGCATGTGTACCACAACAACAGGTACCAGTAGGCATCATAGGCTGACTGAGAAATAAAGGTAAAAATAGGCAGACAAGATAGAATCAACACAAACAGAGTCCAACGGAAAATAGGAACAGAGAAAGCGAAAAGCAAACTAAGAACTATTAAGCTAAACCCAGCTGAGCCCCCCCATAAGACCCGCTGGGCACACTCGTGCCCAAGTTTAAATAAAACCCGAACGGACCCCCATAAGCCCGACAGGTACATAGAAGAGCTATTCTACAGAACGACGGAAAACACAACTCCAGAAGCCTCAACACCGGTGGGTCCCGGACCCAAAAAGATAATACGTGGGCCCCGCCCAATCATTAGTCATGAGCTGGAAATACCGAACTCTAACCGGGTAACATCAGCCTCGGACCGAAAATCACACCTCTCGCTCAACAGCCAAGAGCTGGAAATACTAGCTCCAACCGAGTAACGTCAGCTGCGCAGCTGGGACTAGTAGCCTACGAGCAGCGGCCTCGCGCTGGAAATAACTGGCTGCAATCGTGTAGCGTCAGCTGCAGACCGGATGCTAGAAGCTTACCCTCGACAGCCAAGCGCTAGAAATACCAGATGCTAACTGGGTAACGTCAGCTGCGTACTGGAGCTATCAAACTTGAACCGGATAAGCCACAAACAACCCTATAACACAAGGCTAACACCAAGGGTTGCCGCCCCCTCAAGGATATCAACCGAAGGCTCCCAGCCTAGCATGATACAACCGTCAATTGATGCAACAGCAACATCTTTTGGCAGCATCCCAGAATCACAGAAATAAGAGAGAAAGAATCAGAAGATCTGAAAGCCACAAAAATGCCTAAACTAAGGCTCAAACTATCAGACCTAAGTCTGCTATACCAGTCTAAAAGGACCTAGTCCATCCGAAATGACGTCTGATACATACTCAAGTCAACAGGTGCATAGGACTGAGACAATACTATCCTAACCTATTCTAAGGCCGAAATAATCACAAAAATCAACAGAAATCAAGAAAATATCCTGAACCCACGCATGCAACAGCAGATAGCCAACCAGTAGATAACCCACAACAAATCAACGACAACCTAAGGTCAAAAACTCATCCTAAAGCATGATACTAATCCCGAACAACCCACAAATCAACTCTAAACGAGGAAAATCGGAGGAGAAGAATAAAAATACTAGCTACCCACCCCAGATTCACACCCATCAACCAACATTTATGCATTCAAGCTCAATCTAGAAAGAAGGGAAGCCGTAACCTATCAGAAAGCCGATCACGAGTGCTCCAAGTCACTCTGTCGGAGCTTTTCCCCTCCGAACGGCCTCAGACTGCTGCCACGCTATCAAAAATAGAATCACAGCGTCAATACGGTCGTTTAGACACTAAAATCATCAAATTCGGAGACAGACCAATTTCGGAGTCAAAGTTGGGAATGTGGTACCTACCCTGGATTTTCTAGAATTGACTCCGTAGAGAGGTACCAAATCCTCCCCCGAACTTGTATTCCAAAATAGAACACTAATCGGGGCTCGGATCAGCTCCATGGAACCAAAACAAGAAACAAAAAACTTTACAACAAATAGGTTTAAGATAGAAACTTTTGCCTTGAATTCATGGAAAATGAGGTACACCCAACGCAATCCAACAACGAACCCACGAAGCGAACAAGAATCTAAACGCCTAGGACTTCGAATCACCAAAAACCGACAACCGAGGAGGGAGATATGAATTTTTGAATGAAGCCTCTAAATGAGCTCGACCTCCATTATATAAACACTGCCAGGCACGCATACCTCCGCGAACGCACCCACTCACTTGCGAACGCGGCTAGGGCCTGCAAACGCGAAGGAAAGGGTCTCAGACCTCCATGAACGCGGGACCCTATTCGCGAACAAGGAGATAAGACTCCACCAGGCTCTCCAAACCTCCGTGAACGCGGAGAAAGAGGTCACCCCCACTCCACACACCTCCGTTAATGCGGCCTATGGCCCGTGAACGCGGAGCCTATCCCACGAACGCAGAAAGTAAATGGGTCTGCAATTCGTTCGAAAACCCGTGCACGCAAACGATATATGCTACCCCCTCAAATTCGACGTTCCACACTCACCAGTCAAAATTTCCATACGAGGTTGTTTCAATAAAAAGTGGGTCCCACACCCAATGGGTCATTTTAGCCAATTTCTACCGGAGGCCTCGGATTTTGATTGGAAGCTCCCGGAAGTTCTCGAAGGGTCATTCTAGACCAAACTCAGCATTCTGAAAATAACCGCGCTGACAAAATTTTGCATCCGAGTATGTTTACCGAGAATGTTGACCAAAGTCAACTTTAAGCCAAATTTCGAAGGCTAAAGAGCTAACTGGCCACAAACTCACACCGAAAACCCCGGCACTCGGGCAAACCATGCTTCTAGTCTAATTGGCTGCTCCGGAGCTGATGGAACCATTAAAATTCCCATCTGAGGTCATTTACCTGTAGTTATGACCGAAATCAACTTTTCAAGGTTCAAAAGCTCCAAAACAGGAAAACAAGCATAAAATCAAACGAACGACCAGGCGACCGAACAGTCAGTGCCTGCAAGTCATAAATGACTTGGGGTCGCTACAGGAACGCTCTAAACGACAGAAAGGAGACATTAACACAGAAATGACCTAGAGGGTCATTACAACATCCACTACTAAAAGGATTTTCGTCCTCGAAAGTAAAAGTCAAGAAGTACCTGAGGTCTCAAATAAGCTAGGGAACTGCTCCGGCATCTCTCGCGCGATCTCCCAAGTAGCCTCCTCATTTGGACGATGCCTCCAACGGACCTTAACTACAGGAACGGCTCTCGCCTCAGCTGCCTCACATCTCTTGCCAAAATAGCAACTGGCTCCTAAATATAAGTCAGACGATCATCCAACTCAATGGCATCATACTGGAGCACATGAGACTCATCTGGAACATATCGGCGCAATATCAAAACATGGAAAACTTGATGAATAGCAGAGAATGCTGGAGGTAAATGTATTTTATAAGCCACCCTACCAACTGCCCTCAAAACCTCAAAAGGCCCAATATACCTGGGGCTAAGCTTGCCCCGCCTCCACAATCTCATCACACCCTTCATGGGCGATACTCGGAGGAATATTCTATCACCCATCGAAAATCTCAATGGTCGACGCCTGCGGTCTACATAACTCCACTACCTACTCTGAGCCGATCCTAAATCAACCTCACATGCATAAGTCTCCTGAAACAGATCTTTCCCCCGCGGCGTAGGCTCTATAGACTCGAACCAACCAACTAGAGTGCGACAACGCCTACCATATAAGGCCTCAAACGGGGCCATCTGAATGCTGGAATGGTAGTTGTTGTTGTATGCAAACTTCTCCAAATGCAAGAACCGATCCTACTGACCTCCAAAATCCATAACACAGGCCCGCAACATATTCTCAAAAACCTGAATAGTACGCTCCCACTGGCCATCTGTCTGCGGGTGGAAAGCTGTGCTAAGATCGACACGGGTGCCCAACTCCTCCTAAAGTACTCTCCAAAAGCTGGAAGTGAACTATGAACCCCGGTCTGAAAGGATAGAAACAGGCACACCATGAAGACGGACTACTTCCCGAATGTAGATACGGCCTAACCTCTCATTACTGAAGAAAGAATGAACTGCAAGGAAGTGTGCTGACTTGGTCAATCGATCCACGATGACCCAAATGTTGTCAACACCTCTAGAAGTCTATGGCAGCCTCACAACGAATTCCATGGCGATACGCTCCCACTTCTACTCTGGAATGGGCAATCTCTGCAACTCTCCGCCAGGCTTTAAATGCTCGGCCTTCACCTACTGGCAACACAACCAAAGGGACACATAGTCCGAGATGTCCCTCCTCATACTGCTCCACCAGTAGTGCTGCCTCAAATCACGATACATTTTAGCTATGCCCGGATGGATGGAATACATAGAGTCATGGGCCTCGCTAAGGATCAGCTGGATAAAATCACCAACTCTCAGAACACATAAATGGCCAACAAACCTCAAAACCCCATCTGAATCTAGGGTAACCTGTCCGGCATCACCTGCCAAAACTCTATCTCTGAGTTCCACCAACGCCTGATCCTCAAACCGACGACTACGGATATGATCAAGTAGAGATTACTGAACCCCCACATAAGCTAACACTCGGCTGGAATCTAAAACATCAAGCCTATTCATCTGATTGGCTAAAGACTGAATGTCCATAGCCAAGGGTCGGTTTGAAATAGAAAGGAAGGCTAGACTACCCATACTCCTTGTCCTCCGACTCAAAGCATCCGCTACTACATTCGCCTTGCCCAGGTGGTAGAAAATAGAGAGGTCATAGTCCTTCAGGAGCTCAATCCAACGACGCTGCCTCGAATTAAAATCCCTCTAGCTCATAATGTACTGAATGCTCCTGTGATCGGTATAGATCTCACAATGAACTCCATAAAGGTAAGGCCTCCAGATCTTAAACGCATAAACTACCGCTGCCAACTCAATATCATGAGTGGGGTAGTTGCGCTCATACAGCTTAAACTGCCTTGATGCATAAGCAATAACTCGGCCCTGCTGCATCAGAACACAACCCAAACCAATGCCGAATGCGTCACAATAAACCGTGAAGACCTCGCCCTCAACTGGAAGAGTCAATATATGAGCGGTGGTAAGCAACTCCTTAAGCCTCAGAAAGCTCCGCTCACACTCCTCCGACCACACAAAGGGAACGTCCTGGTGAGTCAACCGAGTCACAGGTGCTGTTATAGTGGAGAAACCCTCGACAAAGCGCCTATAGTACACTGCCAATCTGACGAAGCTTCGAACCTCAGTCATAGAAGTAGGCCTAGCCCAATCACGAATAGCCTCAATCTTCATCGGATCCACCATAATACTATCCTTGGACACCACGTACCCCAAGAATGCTACGAACTCAAGCCAAAACTCGCACTTTCAGAACTTGGCATACAACCGATGATCTTTCAAAGTCTGGAGCACTTTCCTCAGATGCTGCTCATGCTCACTATGGCTCCGCGAGTATACCAAAATGTCATCCATGAAGACTATGACGAAGGAGTACAAATATGGCCTGAATACACGAGTCATCAAATCCATAAAGGCGGCACGGGCATTAGTAAACCCAAAAGACATCACTAAGAACTCATAATGGCCGTAACGAGTCCTAAAATGTTGTCTTAGGGATGTCCGTTTCTCTCACCCTCAACTGATGGTAGCCCGATCTCAAGTGAATCTTCAAAAACACTGCGGCATCCTGAAGCTGGTCAAACAAATCATTAATACGAGTCATAGAATAACGGTTCCTCACCGTCACCTTATTCAACTGTCTGTAGTCAATACACATCCGCATGGTGCCATCCTTCTTCTTCACAAACAGGAATGGAGCACCCCAAGGTGACACACTAGGTCGAATGAACCCCTTACCCAAGAGGTCCTGAAACTGAACACTGAGCTCCTTGAGCTTTGCAGGTGCCATACGATACGGCGGGATAGAAATAGGATGAGTACCTGGCTCCAAGTCAATGGCGAAGTCAATATCCCACTCTGGGGGTAGGCCAAGAAGGTGGGTAGGAAACACATATGCAAACTCTTGGACTATAGGCACTGAATCAACTGTAGGGCCCTCTTTACTAACATCTCTAACATATGCCAAACATCCACTGTCCACCAGCCTCTGCGTCTGAATACAAGAAATCACCCCGACTGGTGTGCAACTGCGAGAGCCCTGCCACACCACCGCAGGAACACCAGGCATGGCTAAAGTAACGGTCTTGGCATAACAATCCAAGAAGGCCCGGTGAGGGGATAGCCAATCAATGCCCATAATCACATCAAAATCCACCATGCAAAGCACAATAAGATCGACTAGAGTGTCCTGCCTCTGAACAGTCACCACACATGATCTACACACCCGATCCACTACTAAGGAATCCCCTACTGGGGTCGATACATGCAAAGGCACAGATAAGGGCTCAGGACTCACTCCCAATCGAGGCACAAAATAAGCCGACACATAAGAATAAGTAGAACCAGGGTCAAATAAGGTTGAAGAGGACTGATGGCATAAAAGAACCGTACCTTTGATCACATCATCAGATGCCTCGGCCTCTACTCTAGCTGGAGCTGCATAGAATTGGCCCTGGGCACCTCTACCCCATGCATCCACTCGACCGCCTGTCCTGCCTCCCCGGGAACCTCCCCGAGCACCCTGCTGCTGATCTCCTCCCCTAGCTGGAGGTGCTACTACTGAAACTGGTCTTGCCGCTTGAGGAGCTGGTAAAGCTGATCTGGAGATAGGGCACTCCCTAGCCCAATGACCAAGCTCCCCGCAAGTGAAGCAACCCTGTGACGATCTGCTACCCACTGAAGGCTGGCCACCCCGACCTGATGCACCTGACTGAAAACCACATCGGCCCTGACTCTGGCCGACATTATGCCCACTCTGATAGTGATGGTCACCCTTTGAGATCTGTAACGCTGCCTGATATGGACGACTAGACTGGCCCGACTGGAACCCCTGATGAATCTGATCTCAGGTATCCCTCGACCTACGACGAGCCCAACTAAAGCTATCATCTGGCCTAGTCCTCTTGCCGCTGCCCCCATGGGCCTCGCAACAGAGCTGCTCAATAGTGCGGGCGTGGTCCACCACATCCAGAAGTGAATGGCCCGCTGATAGCATAGACTGCGACTCAACCCTCAACTGCAGCCTCAAACCTCCAACAAAGCATCGGACCTGCTTCTCCTCTGTAGGCAGAATCATGGTGGCATGACGAGACAACTCCAAAAATCTGGCATCATACTCCGATACTGTCATGGAGCCCTGCTCCAGCCTCGTAAACTCATCACGGAGTCGATCCTTGACACTCCGTGGAATATACTAGCCAGGAAGGCCTTAGAAAACTCCGTTCACGATATCAGTGGTGACCCAGCTGGCTTGGTCTCGATGAAAGAACGCCACCACTGTCTGTCTAACCGATAAACTGTGAAGTCGGCGCCTCTAGACTCCACTAACCACAACGTCTGTAATCTCTTCTGGCAAGTAGTCAGAAACTTGTGACCATCCTCCCCCACAGCCCCAGAGATTCTCGGAGGTGATAGCCTAAGAAACACCCCGAGTATCTTCTACTGCCGCAAAGGCATAACCCCGTCCAAAGGGTTTGGCTGAACTACGGTCGGTGCTGGAGGCTGGTGAATCTCTAGAGCCGCTACTGTAGGCTGACCCTGCGGTGTTGGAATCGGCTCTAGGACTGGTGCGGGGGCCGGCTGTTGCTGCTACTGCATACCCCCGATAGCAGCTAGGATCTGGGCAAGCATGCCTTGAAGATCCGAGGCGGCAGCTGGTATGGGCGGTGGCTGGGCTGGTTCCGGCTCCACCGGCTGAGGAGGAATCTGATCTACCCGAGGCTCTGACTCTGGAGTCCTCACTCTATCGCGGCCTGGTGCCGCAGCACTAGCTCGACCTCAGGGTAGGCCTCCACCGCGCGTGCGAGCCATCCTGGAACAGAATGGAAAAAGTGAGATTTCATGAAACCAATCAAACACACGCACGAACAGGAACCAAAACAAGAAAACATCCTAAGGACATCCTGTAGCCTCCCGAAGATAAGTCACGAACGTCTCCGTGCCAATCCTCAGGACTCTACTAGATGCTAGTTCTATACAAGTGAGACCAACGAACCTAGGGCTCTAATACCAACTTCTCACGACCTGATCTCTCGAATCATGATGGCCCCTACCGACCCACCAGTAGGCCAGCCAAAACCCTTTCCCAAAACTGAACAATAATGAGACAAATGGTTGAAACTAACCTCAACTAAGCGGAAGCAACAAATACAACACATAAAGAAGGTGGAAGCGAAACAAAACTATATATACAAGACACCTCCCAAAACTGGAAGTCACAAGTACAGAGCTACTAATAAGAATACAAGTCCCAAAAGTGGACCACATAAACAAACTGTCTCGAAGGCAAAAGAAAAGTCAAAATATAAAATATAGAAGGAGACAGGTAATCCTAGAACGCCAAGTGCTCACCCTCATCTCCTGGACAGACAGCTGCAGGCTCGAACTCAACGCTGAGAACTAGTGCAGGGACCTGCATCACGAAAATAGATGCAGAGTGTAGTATGAGTACCACAACAACAGGTACCTAATAGGCATCATAGGCCGACTGAGTAAGAAAGGTAAAAACAGGCAGACAAGATAGAATCAACACAAACAGAGGTCAACGAAAAACAGGAATAGAGAAAGCAGAAAGCAAACTAAGAACAACTAAACTAAACATAGCAGAGCCCCTCATAAGACCCGCTGGGCACACTCGCACGCAAGTTTAAATAAAACCCGAACGGACCCCTATAAGCCTTACAGGTACATAGAAGAGCTATTCTACAGATCGAAGGAAAACACAACTCCATAAGCCTCAACACCCATGGATCCCGGACCCAAAACGATAACACCTGGGCCCCATCCAATCATCAGTCACGAGCTGGAAATATCGAACTCTAACCGGGTAACATCAGCCTCAGACCAGAAATCACACCTCTCGCTTAACAGCCTAGCAGTGGAAATACCGACTCTAATCGGGTAACGTCAGCTGTGCAGCAGGGACTAGTAGCCTAGGAGCAGCGGCCTCGCGCTGGAAGTACCTGGCTGCAATTGTGTAACGTCAGCTGCGGACCGGATGCTAGCAGCCTACCCCTGATAGCCTAGCACTGGAAATACCGGATGCTAACCGGGTAACTTCAGCTGCGTACTAGAGCTAACAACCTTGAACCAAATAAACCACAAACAACCCTACAACACAAGGCTAACACCATGGGCCGCCGCACCCTCAAGGATATCAACCGAAGGCTCCCAGCCTAGCATGATACAACTGTCAATCGGCGCAACAACAATATCTTTCGGCAGCATCCCAGAATTGCAGAATTAAGTGCGAAAGAATCGAAAGATTCGGAAGCCACGAAAAAGCCTAAACTAAGGCTCAAACTATCAGACCCAAGTCTGCTATATCGGTCTACAAGGACCTAGTCCATCCGAAACGACGTCGGATACATACTCAAGTCAACAGGTGCGTGGGACTAAGGCAATACTATCCTAACCTATTCTACGGCCGAAACAATCACAGAAATCAATAGAAATCAAGCAAATATCCCAAACCCATCCATGCAATAACAGATAGCCACCCAACAAATAACCCACAACAAATCAACGACAACCCAAGGTCTACAACTCATCCTAAAGCATGATACTAATCCCGAACAGCCCAGAAATCAACTCTAAACAAGGAAAATCGGAGGAGAAGAACAGAAATACTAGCTACCCACCCCAGATTCACACCCATCAACCAACATTTACGCATTCAAGCTCAATCTAGAAAGAAGGGAAGCCTTAACCTACTAGAAAGCAGATCACGCGTGCTCCAAGTCACTCTGTCGGAGCTTTTCCCTTCCAAACGGCCTCAGACTGCTTCCACGCTATCAAAAATAGAATCACAGCGTCAATACGGTCGTTTAGACACTAAAATCATCAAATTCGGAGACAGGACAATTTCAGAGTCAAAATTGGGAATGTGGGACCTGCTCCAGATTTTCAAAAATTGACTCCGTGAAGAGGTCCCAAATCCTCCCCCGAACTTGTATTCCAAAATGAAACACTCATCGAGGCTTGGATCAGCTCCATGCAACCAAAACAAGAAATGCAAAACTTTATAACAAATAGGCTTAAGATAGCAACTTATGCCTCAAATTCACATAAAACTAGGTACACCCAACGCAATCCAACCACGAACCCACGAAGCCAACGAGAATCGAAATGCCTGGGACTTTGAATCACCGAAAACCGACAACCGAGGAGGGAGATATGAATTTTTGAACCAAACCTCCAAATGAGCTCGACCTCCATTATATAAACACTGCCAGGCAAGCATACCTCTGCGAATGCGGAGGGGATACAGGCAACACTCCGCGAATGCGGCCAGGGCCCGTGAACGCAAAGGGAAGGGGCTCAAACCTCCACGAACGCGGGACCCTATCCGCAAACGCGGAGAGGAAACTCCCCCAGGCTCTCCAAACCTTCGCGAATGCGGAGCCCAGCCGCGAACGCGGAGAAGGAGTCACCCCCACTCCATACACCTCCGCGAAAGCGGATAACCTTCCGCGAACACGGAGCACAGGGACACAGACCTCTGCAAACGCGGCCTCTGGCCCGCGAACGCGGAGTAGACACTCTCATACCTCCGCGAACGCGGAGCCTATCTCGCGAACTCGAAGAGTAAATGGGTCTGCAATTTTGACTGCTGCAACAGCTGAGTTTTGGACAACTCCAAAACTCCGACGGGGCTCTCGGGATTCGTTCGAAACCCCGTGCACGCAAACAAGATATGCTACCCTCTCGAATTCGACGTTCCGGACTCAATGGAATAGTCTAAATTTCCATATGAGGTCGTTTCGATAAGAAGTGGGTCCCACACCCAATGGGCCATTTTAGTCAATTTCTACCGGAGGCCTCGGATTTTGATCGGAAGTTCTCGAAGGGTCATCCTAGACAAAA
Source organism: Solanum appendiculatum (assembly GCA_018342035.1). Classification (NCBI taxonomy): domain Eukaryota; kingdom Viridiplantae; phylum Streptophyta; class Magnoliopsida; order Solanales; family Solanaceae; genus Solanum; species Solanum appendiculatum. The sequence continues at coordinate 1,061,789 of JAGDQO010001575.1, read as the reverse complement.
CTCGGCATTTCAAAGCTAACCACGCTGACAGAATTTTTATCCAAGCACGTTTACCAAGAATGTTGACCAAAGTCATCTTTAAGCCAAATTTCGAAGGCTAAAGAGCTAACTGGCCCCAAAATCACACCGGAAACCCCGGACTCGGGCAAATCACACTTCTAGCCTAATTTGCCCGCTCCGGAGCCGATGGAACCGTTAGAATTCCCATCTGAGGTCATTTACCTGAAGTTATGACCGAAATCAACTTTTCAAGGTTTAAAAGCTCCAAAACAGGAAAACAGGCATAAAAACCAAACGAACGACCAGGGAACCGAACAATCAGTGCCAGCAAGTCATAAATGACTTGGGGTCGCTACAGGAACGCTCTAAGCGACAAAAAAGAGACGTTAACACAGAAATGACCTAGAGGGTCATTACAAGAGTCTAGCCTTTGAATGACTAATTTTCCACAAAAGAATATAGTAGATTCTTCGGTAGATGTTGAATGTGGATGGTCATATCGGCACTTGTTCACTCATATCTATGAAGACAACAAACTAAAATTTAATTAGATATATATAATTTAAATATTTATTTCAAAATGGTTATAAGTTGCACACATGTAATTAACCTCACCTCACCTAATACTTTCTTATATATGATATTTCTTGTGTATGTTTTTTGTCTGTACCATCTTGCGACAGTTCTTACATTCTTTCTTCTACGGGATCTGTACACAAATGCATATATTTTTAAATGAAAATTTTGCTAGAAATTTACTTATTCAAATAATTTTTTTTGTTTTAAATTCTTACAAATATCATATTATATTAAAAGTGGGAAGCCAAAAAGTTAAAAGTTGAAATACTAAAATATCCCTCAAAAGTTGAAAGATTTTTTTACCCTCCAACCAAACATTATTCTTTTGTACAAAAATGTAAATGTACATTCTAACAATTCATGCTAATCAGTTAGATATAAACCGTGTTATTATTGACTAACTAAATCAACGAATATAAAATTAATAATGAAGGTGAGGCCACTCATTAATTTTCACCGTCAGTTACTCCCCTAAATGTTTCTCATATGAATAATATGAGCTAATAATATTATCATTAACAATAATAATATCCCCAAGGCTCTTATTCTTGTAAGGGAAAATTTTCATAACAATCTATATCTATTAAACTAGATAAAGAAGAGTAATGAGGCATGTCCTTGGCCAAAGATTTTATTTCTTTTTTGTTTTGGCCCATTATATTTATTTTTTTGAAGTGGCATAAAAGAATCATATTCATCATTTTTCTTCTTTTTTGCCTATGTATATAATTTTTTAAAATTAACTTATTTTAAAAAGTCATCTCCATAACTCATGCCCCTTCATGTTCAATATTCCTACTCTTAATTGATATTAGTAATTAAGTAATATCCATAATTCTTAGTTCTTTCATTCTCATAACCCCCTCGCTATTAAATATAAAAATTTATATCACCTAATTAAAGTCAAACCAACATGATAATTGATATCTATAAATATAAGCTATTGTAGAATGGAGGATGAAAAGCACAAAATGAAGAAAACGTTGATTTGAGAGGTAACTATTATTTGGGTGTCATTGTAAAATTTCACAAGTTTTAGCCTTTGGATGGATTGTAGTTGTTGCAATAATTTGTTATGCTAAGTTAACTAGCTATTTGAGAAGATTATTCAAATGATCATAGATAGATAAAGAACATTTGATTTAGCTTTTTGATGACTTAAATAAGAGTTAAAAAATGATTTCAGTTTTTCTCCTTCAATTTCTTCACTATTTTTTTAAAAAAGGATTTGATTGCATTATGTTTGGGTAATATATAGTTCTATTTTCCTCTATAATCTATAATTATATCATTTGTTCTCTAAAAGAATTATTTGCTTTGTTAACTATTTTTTGTTCGTTTTTTTAATAGTGAGGCTAATTATTGTGTCTCTAAGCCAGGGTATATCCAAATGTGAAATATTTGTGTCCCCTTCCGTAGTTTTCTGGATTAGCCTTTGGAGGCTATGTGTATATTGTATATGAATATCTTTTCTGTCATTTGTCTATTCCAATATAATGTTAAATTGTCAAAGAAGATATGTAAACATTTTTTTAATATGCATATTTATTTATTCTTTTATCTAAATTAAATTTTATAAGAAAGAAGTTATTTTTTGTGAACTAATAAATTTCTTTGAAATGTGGTGAACTGGTGATGACATGGCATATAATGCTCACTTATTTTTGGATCATTGTTTTGATATGAACATTTTTCCAAATTTCTAAACTTACTTAAGTGGTTGAATCGATTTTTTTGCCCACGATGTCCAAGAATTCAGGGATCGATCTTTAATTGGTGAGATTAGGATAATAGCTCTTAAATATCTGATGAAATTATTTTATTTTGTATTTAATAATGAGTAATATTGTTTAGTTCCAGAATTATATCAATTCATTATTTTAATATAGATGATGAGATGTGTGATTCCATTATCTTTCTTCTCCTCCTATTTTTGTCATTGATAAATATGCTTCTCAAATGTTCTTAAGAATACTTCGTGTCTTAGCGATTGAAACTCTAACTATATTTTATTCAACTGACTAGTGATTATAGGGGAATTCAATTGAACAAAAGCTGCTCAATTATTTTACCCTTAAAATTGAGTTCAACACAAATCATTTTTTAGAAAATCACATTTCTTTATTTTATAATTTAAGTATAGTATATGGCAAAAAAAAATATTTTTATACTCATATGGAGTTCACGTGAGAATCGCGTGCCCAAAAACTAGTATATATATATATAGCTGCACATGAATGATTAGACAAGTAATCAAGTAATTAAATATTATGGTTTTATTTGACTACAAAAAGTGATTCTTAAACTTACTGCCAAGTGAAGAAGTTTCAAATTCAATAGTCAACTATGGCTCACAAGCAAATTTTTTAAGAACAAAGTGTTAGATAAATATAATCTCAAAAAGAATAAGAATTACATTTTATAATTCCTCTAATTATTTTGGTTGAAAGAAATAATTACATATTTATTAGCCATAAAGAAGGCAGCAGATCATGTGCTATCTTTTTGGTCAAATAACTGATGGCCAACATTTTTATTGAATTAAAATTAGGTAGAGTAATTTTCCTTAATTGGCAAATTGTCTATCAATGGTCTTTATGACCATTTTACTATCCGTTTTAAGTTCTTGTCTTAAACATTATGAGAATATAGAATATCATCTTCAGTTTTCTATATAAACTTTTCAAGTGCTAATGATAGAGAGCAATTATATTTACTTCTGGATTTATTGCTGGGTTTTATATTCAAAATCTTTGTTAGATTATGGCTCCTAGTTTTATACTAGAAGAGCTTGTTGAACCCTGGAGACACCCTTACACCGATGAAATATCCTTAAGAACAATGCCAATACGCATGCCTCAAGCTATTAGATTTTCCGTGATTTCAAATATTTTCCAACACAAAGCTCTGTGAAGGGAGGAGCCAAGCTGCCAATTCATCTCGATTAATGCAGAACTGAAGGCTTCTCAATTGTTAAACCTCTAGCATAGTCTTAATACAACATGATACGTCTATTCATTTACTAGCCTTAAATTCATCTCTGTTTCTAACCATTCATGATTTTAGTTGACTAGAGTTTAAGAACAACGGAGACAAGATCAAACAACTCCTACAATAACAATTGATCAATGACCAAATCAAGCTAACAGCAAAGCAAAAAACAATTTTTTTATCTAGACAGTAAATTGCAACAAAGAGTAGTAAGTAAGACAACATCATATTTTGAACAGGTTATATGCCTCAGCTAAAACTAGAAGAATTAATAAGAGATGGCTCTTTCTTTGTTATGCTGTCAATTCTAAGAAGTAAAATACAATTTACTACTACTACTAACAACAACAACATACCCAGTAAAATTCCATAGGTGGGGTATAGGAAGGCTAGGTGTACGTTGACCTTATCATTACCCTAGGGGGTGCAAAGAGATTGTTTCCGATTAACTCTAGACTCGAGAACAGGTTTGAAAGAGCAAAAGTAAAAAATAATGATGACAATAATGAAGAAAGAGAAGTACTGATAGTAAAATCTTTTCCTACATGATAGACTGTTAAATTGCAAGACTACTTGTATCACTGGCCAGTTATGAAAGTAAGGAGGAGAAGTTCTGAAAGAAAAGTTCTGTTCATACTGATGTAACAGAATCTTGCAAGAGTTTTCATACCTTAGACATATTCTTTTTATGTCCTAACAAATAGATTTGGTGATGCCCATTGTCTCCTCGTAAGTATACATTCCCATGGATGATTGATACATAATCTTTCTTCTTATGCTTTCAGGAATATCCCCATCCTACATAAATATTTGTAAGGAAATCTATATGCTTAAATAGAAAACTCACCTTATATTCAATTTAACAACCAATTGACAAACCTTTGTTATCATCATCATGTTGTGGCACAATTAAATATGTGCAAACATTAAAGGATAGTTGTAACACCTCGGACTTGGAAAAGAGACAAAAATGAAGAATTTGAATTGTAGGCATGACCTACGGCTCCCACCTACGGTTGGTAGAAGCATCTGCGGGCCGTAGATGGCATCCGTAGGTGAAGGGGAAATAATTTTCTAAAAATCAAGTCTCAGAACCCATTTTACGATTCAACAAGACGGTCCGTCGTTTCTTTTACTAGTCGTAGATAGGTCTCGTAGGTGACCCTCGGACTTAGTAAAATTTTAACGCCTTAAGTTGGCTTCTACGGTTGGCATGTACGGTCCGTAAATCGACCTACGAACTGTACATGGGTTCAATGATTTGAAGGTCCAAAATAATGTTTCTGAATCTTTCTACGGTTGACCAGGACGTTCCGTAGTTGGTCCTATTGACCGTAGGTCTGAACCATAGGTCGAATCAACAGTTAATTTTTAAGGGCTTTTTGGTCTTTTTCATAATTGATTAATGCCTAAACTAGGTAGGTTTTGTCCTAATCCTATACCCTATACAAGTCTTCTAAACCTAAAATCTAACTACTCCAAATCACTCTTCAATTTCCCCAAATCCCTCCAAAGTTCTTTCCCAAATATTTCTCTCTCTAAAGCTTGAAGAAGAAGACTAGGGTTTCAAGTCAAGTCTCAAAATTCACCATTGATTGTGAGCTTTTGATATCTAGGTATGATGGTTTTCACCTATGGAGTCCTTTCCTCCATAGGGTTCCTAAATTCTCTAATGTTCACAAGTTAGAATCTCCAATTGGAATTAGGGTTTTTTCTCAATCTCATGGGTTCTTTTAAATTTTGATCTAATTGGTTGATTTATGTCTTTTTATGCATGAATTGAGATAATTTCATGATTTTAGGATGAATTTACATGAACCCATGCATGATCCATGATTTTAAACTCTGAACCCATGATGAAGCTTATGAACTATGATCCATGAATTTATGAAGATATGCATGCTTTTTATGAAATTGATGTAAATGAATTTGAGGATGTTTTATGAATATATTTTATGGAAATTATGCATGTTTTATGAAAGCAATGTTTATGACTCAAGTAAGCTTATAGAGGAAGGTTTATATATGTCCTATGAAGCTTGGCCACATGACATGAATGACATCTAGATTTGCCATCAATGCTTTTGGGCTATTTTCCAAAATTAGGTCTTGATTAGTATGGTAGCCAGTTATGTCATCGATGATCATAGATCACGCTTTTAAAACTATTTCCATTAGTAGTATGTCACTTCTAGTATGAAGTTAATGACTATGGACCTTATAAAGCTATTATGAAAAGATCATGGATGGTGAAAGGTTTTCTCACGCATGGTCTAAGGAGTTATTCTAGTGACAAGACAAGCGGTGAATACCCATGTCCCCTAATGATAAGACAAGCGGCGAATACCCATGTCTCCTAATGATAAGACAAGTTAAGGTTAATGACTAATCCGTGGGGATTATGTTTAGCACCAAGTAGACAAGTGGTGATTACCCGTGTCCCATAAACTATGTGCCACCATAGGATGATTGTCTTAGATAGACATTAGCTAAGGATCCACTTTAGCTCAAGTTCATGGTCCTTACCTTTGCAAGTAGGACAACCCCTTTCGATGTGGGGCAGACATTGGATTCCATGTTATAACTCATATGGTCTATGTTGGTTAATGGTAAACTTCCCACAATAATGAACTAAGTTAATTTCAAAGGATCTTACAAGTGTTTTAAATATGTTAAACTTGCATTGCATTGACCATGTTTATGATTTATGCTTTCTAACCCTTTTATCTTATGATTTAACTTGGTCATTGCAAATCAGGTAAATGTCCCTTTTTGCACGATTTCATAATTTTGTGCATTGCTATCATACTTGGTACACTCTATGTACTAATGCATTCTTTTGCCTACATTGTCTCATAATGTAGGGCTTGATGACTCGTCTCCTTCCGTTCGTGGCTAGAGATTAGAATTGATCACAGAAGGAGATGCATAGACTTCAAAGCGAAGTTAGGTGCCGAAGACCTTTCGTCGGTAGTGAATGGAGCTAATGATGGAGTGATAAACATAGCTCAGAAAGAGAGCAGGGAAGCCCTTCTTCCAACAGTGATTGAATTTGAGGTAAATTTAGAGGTGTCAAAAATGAGTCCAACTATATGTAACCCGCCTAGAATTTTAAAGGTTGAACTCAAGATAAATTGAATTGGGTTCAATCTCAACCCATTCAAGCCTTAACTTATTTCAAAAGAATCTTCAATTGAGCCCAATTTAATCTCCAATTTCAACATATTTTAACCCTTTTTATTTGCATTGATGTAATGTATGTTCCTATATTAAAGGTATAAATTACTATCTATTTTACATCTTTTAGAATTTATCTATCAATTTGTAACTTCATTTTTAAATTTTCTTGAGTTGAAATTCAAATTGTGGTTATAATATTTAAAAAATAATATATTAAAATTATTGAGATTAAGCAGGTCAAATTGGGCGGGTCAAGACCCAACCCGTTTTTAAGCACATTTGAGCCCAACCCATTTGAACCCAAAGTAAACTTGGGTGGGTAAAGACCCAACCCAATTTCTACTTCAATCCATTTTAATATCTCAAATTTCAACCCAATCCGCCCATTTGTCACCCCTAGGTATATTATAAGTACAAAGACATTTAAGAGAGGTGAGGCTTTTGAGAACTTGGCTGTTAAATGTTTTCAGATTGTCTATGGTAAGACTTCGAATAGAACAAGGCAACAACCAATTCTCTATGTCACTGTCATCATGTTTTATCCATAACTCTCTGAAACTAGTGAGTCTCTGTAAACACCACTCTTTTCGGCTGTTCACCAGTTTCTCGCAATTGGTGATCTTAAGTTGTTGTAAATTGAAGGGAAATCCTCCTTCTATTTCTGGACAATCCCACAGTTGCAGTGTATTAAGAGATGGAAGAAGTTCATGCATACGTTCTGGCAGCAGCTTCTGCTTCTTGCAACTGCCAATACCCAAATGACGCAATGATGTCGTCTGAGTCCCACGTGCCATCGAAAGTATTTCAAGATTCTCACAATCAGTAATTTCAAGACTTTCAGTGCCAGTAGAAATAGAAAGCCTAGTAAGGCTGAGACAACTAACTACATTCAAATTACGTGCTCTTGGGAGAAACTCAGGCGATATATCATCTATAGAATCACATCCGCACTGTGTTAAATCCTCGAGAAACATGTTACAATTACTCATCTCACCAACTGGCAGCTCCAATTTTAGTTCCCTGCATTAAGATATGGTTATTGTCTTCAAGTTACTCGGCAGCATGCTAAAAGGTAAGGAGGTAAGAGAGTTGCAACCCATAAGATATAATTCAACAATCTGCTTTAGTACCAGAAGTTCTGATGTAAACAGTTGAGCATCATCAAAAAGAACTCCAACCTTAGGAGAATCAAAAACTTTAAAATTGTTTAAACTTAAAAGTTGGATGGGTGTCTCCAAATTGAGTTCAGGACATCTTGAAATTTCCAATTCTATCATAGAAGAAATATTTTCAGGCAATTTCCCCATCAACTTCGGACAAGTTTTAATTGAAAGGTTCTCAAGATTAGGGAACTCTCCATTTCCTAGTGCGTGCCATTGCTTCCTTTTGAAATGGATGCATCCACCAGTAATCACTGGACCTGGTCCCTCAACAAAATAAAAGTGCAAAAAAGAACTAAATCAAGGTAGATCAGGTACACAGATTTTACGTGGAAACCCCCTTGCTCAAGGGCGGTGAAAACCACAACCTGTACTCACAGGATTTCAACCCAAACTCCATTCACTCAAAACAGAGCAATGCTTCAGATTACAAACTCTTGAATCCCTTCCCCCTTACTATAGAAAGTCTACTACAAAGGAAACTAAGAAATAAATCTATTGCTCACTAAACCAACTAACTCTAGCTGATCTAGACTTCAAGACCCCAAGACCGCTAACTCTAGCAACCAACTTGGATCTTCGAAGATAAGAGAGGAGAAAAGCCGCAACTATGATGCACCCACACGTCAACCAACTCTAGTTGACACTCCTAGGCAACTCTACCCAAGAGAAACATCAAAACAATGATGTAAAGAAGCTTGACTTAAACATATATTATTCAACTAACTAACTCTAGTTAATCCGACTCAAACTAAGACTTAGACAAGCAAATGATCTAATATCCTTTATAACTTAGGAGTAGATTTACAATGTAAGAACACAAGATACAAAGCTCAAAATACAACAAAACACTTTAGTACTCTATCAGGTCCAATGTTGAATATGAGCAGTGTTCTTCCTTGAAGATGGCCTTTTCTTTGTAAGCTTGTGAATTTTTTGAAATTCAAAACTTTGTTTGCCAAATCTTGGTTATGTTTTTGGAGAAGAAGCTAATATAAAATGGACACAAATCCTAGGAGCAAAGCCATTGGTTGGGAGCCTGCTGTTCTGAAAAGGCGTGCACCAACCACATCACTTTTGACAGCTTTTAGACAGTTGTCTTCCACCTTTTCATGAACGCAATCTTTGCTCGACCAGGTCCTTTGTTAGATCTAGAAATTTGTTAAATCATCAAAACATCAAATCAACTTTAAATAAAAAATTTCCTCATTTTGATGATGACAAACTAATATCCAGCCGCTTCTACTTTCGTCCATTTCCCCTCTCATCAGTCCCAATACCAGAAGACCGAGTCTTTCCTGGATCTGGTCCCCTTGTTTCATCATTTTGGAAGTTTGTTAAACATCAAAACTCACATCAACAAAATAACATTTTCGCCCTTTTTGATGATGACAAACTTATTCAACTTCTTCCCCCTTTCGCAAGTTCCCCCTATCGGCATGACCAGGTCCTCTTCAAGTGGCTTATCAATAATATAACATTGATCTCATACCTCAATAATTTTCCCTCTTTTGACATCATAAAAAAGAGTTAAAGCAGTAAACCAAGTTGACAGAAATGCAGTTCAAGAAAATTCATGGCCACTTGGGCAACACTGAGCATGAGAAGAAAAATGCATAAAGTAATTATACAAGTCAGTAGAAACAAGGCCCTTTTTTCATTCATAAGCAAAAGACCAGCAATCAAAACATTGCAAATATTATTACGAATGAGAACCAAAACAATACCAACTGAGTTTCAACAAAAGAGGAGGAACGAGGACTGACACAGGAATTTAGGAAAAGTGGGGATGGCTTAAGAGAAAGGGAGTGAGAATAGGATTAGTAGAGCATCTCCCTTAGCATGGTTTTGCAGAAGCCTCTCTTGAAGTTCAACATTCTTTGCTTCCAGGGCTTCATGGTGAACTTTCAGGGCTGCCAGCTCCTCTCAACCTAGTCCCTCTAATGGTGCTTTTCAGAAGTTGAGCCTTTAGCAAGAGAAATTGTTATAGCTTTCAACTCATGCTTGAGCTGATCATGTTCCACCTCCGGCATATTACTCTTGTTCTCCGGTCTTCCCTTCCATATACTCACTTTCCAAGTCAGACGGTACCCATATCTCATGTCATATGTACCAACCTTAATAGATATGATCTTGTGCATGTGTTCTAGCATTATGACATAAGGATTGATAAACTCAACCTTACTCAAGGCCTCCAAAATGAACAGATCAGCAGCCGAGGAACCAAGACATTCTTTTTTTCATTATTCATTTTTTTTTTTATATATATTTTTATTTCATTTTTTTTGGCAACAGCACCTTAATAACAAACTCAAGGAACCGTGGATATTCTCTTTTAAGATACTTCTTTGGAATACCTGCATCATTGAGATTTGGGAGTTTATTGATTTCCTAAACAAACTGTTGTGAAGCGGATCCTCCAACAGCGAACCTGGTCCCTTCCCTGGGCATATTCAGAATGTCTCCCAAAATTTCCTCAATCAGATGGAAGGGATAGTTTCCTACATGAGTATTTAGACTCCCATCATCTGTAACAACCATGTTGTGATAGAAGTCCCTCACTTCTGACTCATGCGACACATGTATGTGACTTTCAACAAATGGGTCCTACTATGAATCTCAACAACATCAATCAGACTTCTCATGCCTGATTTTGTTTCATTTCAAGGTCAGGCACCCTCATATTCAGAATATTTTGAGTTCTCAGAATATCAACCCTTTCTTTTCTAGACATCATCTTTTCCACCTTTTTTTTTTTTGTTGAACATGGTCCCTCTTCAGACTTAAGAATTTCTTCATCAGAAATTTCTTCAGTAGGAGCAGAGAGTTTAGACAATTTGAAGTGTTTGGTGAGAGAGAAGAAAAAGGGTTTTGAAAATTTCTGATTTTGGAAGGAGATTTAAATTTTCTGGGGAGATTAGAAGAAGTAGGGAGTGTAAAAAGAAGTGAAAGGTTGTATCAGATCTCTAAAGGAAGTGTCATTTGGTATTCAAAAGATGGGACAATGATCAGATACCTGAATGACAGACACGTAGCAGTTGCGACGGTTCTCATGCATCATTCAAAATGCAATGTTAAGAGTGTTAACCTTTGAGAACGGACCGGGTCCCTCTCTGTAGTTTGAATGTAATTGCCTAGATCTGTCCTGACTTCCCTTTTCTTTCAACACTTTCTCCATGTGTGTATACCTACAAAAGGTGTAAGACTGAATTTTCTCAAACATACATAACTGAAAAACAAGGATACATGCTCCCTTTGCATAGTCATGAGAGGGTTGATTGTTTCAGGCATGATCCATTCAGTCAAGTTTCAGCATCCCCAACTTCAATTTAATTTTCACAACCAGGTCCCTAGTAAGAGCTTTTGTGAAGATATCAGCAATTTGATCTTTGGTCCTACAGAATTGCATGCTGCTGATTGATCCACCAGAGTTGAGCACACCAAGCTGCATCTGCTACATACTCTTCATAAGTTGTTGAAAGAGCAGCCGAATCTTGCCTTTTAGTTCCCAATGAAATGTGAGATAAGCCCATAAAATGAGCCATTCCTGACGTACTCAGCATCAGCATATTCCTCCAAAAATAAAAAATCTCCTGATGGATAGAATAGAATCAAGTCCCCTATTTTCTTCAAGTGTTTTACGATTCTCTTTGAAGCCTTCAAATGTGATTCCTTTATACAAGCTTCAAATCTCTGGACCAGGTCCATCAGCATCTAGCTTCGAGTTGGTGCCCATGGGAGTATTGATTTTCTTGGCATCCATAGTATGAAGCTTCTTTAGTAACTTCTTTGAGCCGATACCAGGTCCTTGTCTTTGTTCAGACATCAATTGCCCTAATCACATCATGCTATCTTCTTCCCTTTAGCTAAGTCACCATGAGTGTATACCTGCTCTTGACAAACTGGTCCTTGCTTAGGGCTTTGGTGAAGATGTCTGCCTCTTGATCTTCAGCTCTCTTTTGAGACCATTGTCGACAAGGAACTTGGACAACCTGTCAGCTGGTCGGGGCCCCAAGTGTCATACTTTGCTTCTTTCAAACTGATGCAACTTTGTATTCCTTGCGAGATGCTAAGCTTGATCAGCTTCTTCATTCTCACCTTCAAAATATGCATTATTAGTTTGAACTGCATCATATTTGTTCAGGTTTGTCTGCCAGACCAGGTCCCTCATCAGATTCATCTTCTGCATCAGCTTCTTTAGGATTGCTGGATTTCTGAGGAGGATGTTTTTTAGCAAGTTCACCATTTAAACCGTTTCTCTGAATCTGAAGCAGCACTACAATCTCAAAATCCTATACTTCTCAATTTTTCAGATTCATCAAAAATCACATGAACACCTTCTTTAATGCAATTTTTTTGTCATACACTCGATAAGCCTCGCTGGAGGAAGAATATCCCTAAAATACTGTTTCATCATTATTGGGATCAAACATCCCAATATCATTCTTTCCATTGTTCAGAACAAAACATTTACAATCAAAAGCCTTTAGACAATTCAGTTTAGTCTTTCTATTGTTGAGCAGAGGATTGACCTGATCCGACACATGTTAGTCACATAGAGACATTGTCCAAATGAACCTTGAGAAGTTATCCATGATCACAAGAATATTTTTCCTTCCTTCTCTACTCTAAATAATCAATAGACCACATAATAGATCTATATGGAGCAGCTCGAGAGATCTGATGATGCTCACTTACTTCTTTTGCTTAGATGATAAGTTGGTTTGCTTCCCTTAACATGAGTATCACAAACTATGTCATCGCAAATCTTATCTTTGGCAGACTACAGACCAGGTCCCTTGACACAAGTTTGTTCAATAGAGAAGCACTCACATGGCCAAGTTTCCTGTATCATGGATCATTATTCTAACCTTGAACACTAAGGCAAGTGAGACTATTACTACGAGCAGTTTTCAGATTAGCAATATACAGGTTCTTGCATCTCTTTTCTGTCAAGATCACCACTCGAGAGATCAAGTTTGTGACCACACATTTATCTGATAAGAACTTAACTCCATTTCCTTTATCACAAATATGTGAAACACTCAGAAGATTGTACTTCAACCATTGAGATGGTACACATATTCAATGGAGTGTTCCATAGACTTTCCAATCCTTCCTACATCAAGAATATACCCTTTCTTACCATTACCAAATAAGACACCTCCACCTTGAAGTGCCTTAAGAGAGAGGAAGTTTTCAGTTTTCCCAGTCATGTGCTTTGAGAATCCGCTATTCATGAACCAACACTGACTGCAGCTACTTCCTCTCACCTGCATACCATATCACTTGTTAGCCTTGGGAACCTACTTGAGATGGAGTTCCCAGCAAGCAGATAAAGGAGTGATAAGAAATTTTTTTGTCCAGCAAGGTAGACTTGTTTTCTTCAAATTAGGACCAGAAGCTCCACCAGGTCCCTTCTTCTGCATGTTCCTCTATTCGGAATAGTTTGAAAAACTTTCTTCATGTGTTTTCCAAATAGGGCAATCCCCTTTAAGATGGCTATTTCGACCACAATATAAGCAAAGCAAATTGTCAGTAACTGAAACATATTTGCTGTGGGGATTGTATGGGGGATCTATCTTCTCACATACCAGCCCTCTTCTACTGCTTTTACCCTGACTAGTTAAATTTGTAAGCATTTTAGAAGAAGTGATCCATTTGAGGGATTTGTTTAATTCCTCTTTTACACGGACCAGGTCCCTCTCTAACACAAGATTTCTTTCTAGAGCAGATTGCATCTTCATTTCAGCAGTGCTCAGCTTATTTTCAAGCTCAAGCTGTAAGATGTTGGCCTCGTTCTTTCCTTTAGAAACCGTAGTAGTCACCCTTCTTATCTTTTCCTCCAGTTCTAGACTTTCAGCTTCTAGAATGGCCATTTGTTTTTCTATATCAGATATTTGGGTAACTAGAGTAATTTTTTCATCTTGAAAGATGTCTAGGCTATTGTTCAAGAGATCCTTCTCAGTGGTTAGCTCAATGATCAAATCAATTAGTTATACAACTAGCTTTCTCAATTTTCTAATGGAAAAGATATTCACATTTTGCTTGAAGTCAGATAAGGTTACCTCTTCATTAGCATCTTCATCATCCGACTTTGCCATGAAAGCAAGCATAGAGTCGAAAGGTTCTTTGTCATCTTTTACTGCGAGCATGGAAGCACCACCAGGGCGTTCAGAATCATCTGAATCACGTGAGGTATTTTCCTAGACGGCCAGAGCTTTCTTCATCACACAATCAATAGTTTCTGTTCTGCTTGACTTGTCATTGACGTAGTCCCTTCTTTTGTTTTTGCTTTTGAAAATGATACTGTCCTTTTTTCTGTGCATCTCATGAACTTGAAGATGTTCAAATAGTGCATCCAACGACAGTACTTTAGGATCCCCTGCCTCATAGACAATATCAACTTCATCAGTCGAAGATCTGGGAAGAATCTCCAATATCTTAGTGACCTGCTTCCACGCAGTGATAGGTTCTTCCAGGAACATAAACTCATTTGTAAGAGTGGAGAATCTAGTACACATTTCTTGAATAGATTCACCTTCTTTCATGGTGAAGCTTTCAAACTGAGTAGTGAAGAAATCTAACATAGATTTCTTTGTTTGCTCAGTGCCTTCGTACACTGTTCTCAATCGATCCCAGATTTCCTTGGCTGATTCACAAGACGAAACCAGATCATATTCATTTGTTCCGATTCCACACATTAACAGCTTCCTGGCTTTGTGATTTTTCTCAGCTTTTCTTTTGTCAGAGTCATTATATTGCTGTCGGGTTTTGAGAACGACTCTTGGATATCCCCATCTTTCACTTCAATAGTTGGCACATAGGGACCCCCACAAATAACATCCCACAGTTCACAGTCCTCAGCCATTAGATACCCTCACAAATAACATCCCATAGTTCACAGTCCTCAGCCCTTAGATAGTCATACATACACGTTTTCCACCATCTATAATACTGACCATCAAACAGAGGTGGCCTTGTTGGAGATCGACCTTCTTGAGGGTTTAGTGGAGCCACCATTCTTCACACCAATCACTCTCTTGGTGTTAACAAGATAGAGAGCCCGTGCTCTGATACCAATTTTTGAAATGGATGTATCCACCAGTGATCACTGGACCTGGTCCCTCAACAAAATAAATGTGTGGAAAATAAATAAATCAAGGTAGATCAAACACAATGATTTTATGTGGAAACCCCCTTGCTCAAGGGTAGTGAAAACCACAACCTGTATTCACATGATTTCAACCCAAACTCTATTTCACTCAAAATGGAGCAATGCTTCAGATTACAAACTCTTGAATCCCTTCCACCTTACTGTAGCAACTCTACTACAAAGGAAACTAAGCAATAACTCTATTGCTCACTAAACCAACTAACTCTAGCTGATCTAGACTTCAAGATCCCAAGACCGCTAACTCTAGCCACCAACTTTGATCTTCGAAGATAAGAGAGGAGACAAGCCGCAACTCTGATGCACCCACACATCAACTAACTCTAGTTGACACTCCTAGGCAACTCTACCCAAGAGAAACATCAGAACAATGATGTAAAGAAGCTTGACTAAAACATAGATGATTCGACTAACTAACTCTAGTTAATCCGACTCAAACTAAGACTTAGACAAGCAAATGATCTACTATCCTTTATAACTTAGGAGTAGATTTACAGTGTAAGAACACAAGACACAAAGCTCAAAATATAACAAAATGCTTCAGCACTCTATCAGGACCCTTGTTGAATATGAGCAGTGTTCTTCCTTGAAGATGGCCTTTTCTTTGTAAGCTTGTGAATTTTTTGAAATTTAAAACTTTGTTTGCCGAATCTTGGTTATGTTTTTGGAGAAGAAGCTAATATAAAATGGACACAAACCCTAGGAGCAACGCCATTGGTTGGGAGCCTGCTGTTCTGAAAAGGCGTGCACTAACCACATCACTTTTGACAGCTTTTAGACAGCTGTCTTCCACCTTTTCATGAACGCAGTCTTTCCTTGACCAGGTCCCTTGTTAGATCTGGAAGTTTGTTAAGTTATCAAAACTTCAAATCAACTTTAAATAACAATTTCCCCCTTTTTGATGATGACAAACTAATATCCACCCGCTTCTACTACAATGTGACAGGAGAAGTGTCTCTAAGTTATACAATACACAAATGGAATCTGGCAACTTTTCAATCTGTGCTCTAGAAAGGTCCAAAAATCTTAGGAGTTTTAATTTGATAAACAAGTCATTCAGCAACTCCTTAATCCAGTAATGAGACAATGATAATGCCCTTAAGGATCTTAGTCTTGGCAGTATGTTATGCAACACCCTCTTGCTAAGTGGAGCACCGTCTTGGAAACTGATTGGAGGCAATGTCCTCAGATGCTCCAATCTGTAGAAGGGTGTCAATTTCTCAAAGTCAATACTTTCCATTGAATATGATAAGTGTCGACCTTTTTCCAACGTATGAGATCCTTGGCTCTCTTCCAATCCGATACAAAGTTTTGAAGATGCAATTTGGGCTAAATCACTGACAAGGTCATGTATTAAAAATTTCTCTGTGTTCCCTTGAGAAGGATTTGGGACCCTTTCGAATAATGATCTTGATCTCAACTCGAGAAAGTATTGGTTGCCAGAATCTTGAATTATTTTGTCTTCCTGCAGTATAAGACCATTAGCAATCCACAAAAAAATAACTTGTTCTTTCCTACATGGATAATCTTTGGATAATCAACATCAATGCTGGTAATATGTCATTGTCTGGCAGCTCCCATAATTCACTTCTCAAAATATGTTTCCACCTTTCAACCTCTGATTTGGAGCATAACATGCAAGAGAGCGTCTTCAGAGCTAAGGGCAGTCCTTTGCACTTAGCTGCAATTTGTTTTCCGACCTCTTTAAGTTCCGGATGTCCCTTAGGATCCGTGTTTTCAAATGCATGTCTTTAAATAAAGACCAATAGACTTCAATAGACAAATTGTCCATGCTAATTTGCTCATTTCCCATCACCAAAGAAACTCTCTCTTTATGTGTCAATCTTACTTCCTGTATCTCCTTGTACAAAAAGATTTCTCAAGTAATCCCACTCATTGTAGTTGTCATTCCACACATCATCCAGAACAATAAGAAACTTCTTTCACTTTAAGCTTTCCTTCAATTTGACTTGTAGCTGATTAAGATTGTCATCAACCTTTAAGTCAAATGAGCCAATTTCTTGAAGAACCCTTTTGTTATTCTGAAAGCATCATATGCCTCAAAAACACAAAACCAAGCTTTCAAACCAAAATGTTCCTTCACCCTCTCATCATTGTAAACCGCTTTAGCAAGTGTTGTCTTACCCACCCCGCCCATTCCAACAATAAGAACTATAGTTGGCTTTTTCTCACTTGCATCTTCAGACAATAAACGGTCCATCAATTCCTCTATATCATTCTGTCATCCAAAGATATCAGAATCATCAACCAAAGAAGTTGAAGGTCTTCTAATTTTTTGTTTAGTCGAACCAAAATGCTTCTTTAAGCCAAGGAGACCAATTTTCTTTTGCAAATCCTCCAATGTTTCAACAGTGTCTTCCAACTTCTCCTTTATGTTAGGATAAGAATCATCACTCAAGCACAGATTGAGGTCACTTACTTGATGGTTGCTTGTTTCTGTAAGATTTTGATGCTGACCTTCCACCTTAAGCCTCAAAGCTTCATAATTGACTTCTTCTATTAAGTTTTCAGCTCTATGCACAACACTATGAAGCTTACTAAACCATTGGATCACGTGTCGATTTGATGCCTGCTTATTCTGTACATCACTTAGCACAATCTGAAGACTAAGCAAAATGTCCTCCAGCTTCTTGAAGAGATCAACATGATGCTTATGCTTCCGAAACATCTTCAATAGCTCACCCTGAGGAGAAAGCCTATCAAAAAGAACTTACAGGCCTGAAGAGAGAAATGCACCACCAACTGCTATGACAGTCTCCATTTCTAAAATCTGCAAGCAAAACAAGGAACTACAAAATGATTTTAAAAGAATTTTGAGAAGATAAATGTTTCTATCTTCAATTACTAAAAACTTCTTTATCTTACCTGTTGAATTCTAAGAGTAGTATGTGATCAAGAATGATTTCTCTCCCTACAAAAGAATAATGGAGTTTGGTTTCTTGACTATTCATTACTTTCTCAATTCAATAATTGAAGCAAGAGAGAAGGGTATTTAGTGATGTAGAAAGGGGGTCCCACCCCAGGTGGGGGACTCAAAAATAAAAGAACTTAAAAGGATAAATTTCTACACAGCTCACTATCGTGCTAAAAGGGACCTACCATATCATGAATATGTTTACTCTACCTTCTTGAAAATTTCTTTTTGTTTTATTGAAAAAGAAATCATTCTTGAAAATGTTATTGCTGAATTTTGAATTTAACAGAACTAGATTCCTTGTTTGAATGATACTATACATTTTGGTAAATCTGTACACTTTCTTTCTTATCATTTTCTCTGTTTTAAGTTTTCTTTTCCTTAACATCATCATGTTCTTAAATACCATAGAGTTTGAGAACAGAAGAATTACCAGTTCATTTTTTCATTTCTCATTATAGTGTATTAATATTACTTGGAATCTGTTAAATTGTTGCTGAAGTTTACCATAATTATGCTATATTTTACCCATTAATTGTTACAAAGACGATATACATTTTCTTCTTTCTAAATTTTGCTGGAGTTAGAAATAAGTGAAGATAGTGATGGAGAGAACATGTTCTCTGCAACTGTAGGTCATTCATTACAACGTTTGTCTTGTTTTGTATAGTTGACAGTTCTAGAAAAGAAAAGTTGAAGTGGATATCTCCTCAAGATGTAAGCTGAATATATTTAAAATACCAAACAATTTCCCTAACTAACAATAATTAAATGAGGGATGGTGAAATGTCACATATCTTATCCTAGTGAAAAATTAACATTTATTTCCCTCATTGATGTTTGACGATCATGCAAAATAAAGACTGGATCACGAATTAAAACTGATTAGCAAGAAAGGACAATGATACTCAAAATCGAGATGAGAATAAGAAAAATCAGACATGACATTTGATCCTCAAAAGGCAAAAACGGAAGCGCATGTTTTAGTGAAGAAAGACGCAAATGAAGAGTGTTTTGAAAAACATATATATAATGCAAAATAAAATATGCATGGACAATGAAATTGAACTAATTGTAGGTTTTATTCTAGTTTCATTTTTGCTCCATCATAAGTCATACTCAACTACCACCACAGTATTACAGATTTCAATGTTGATAACAAATGAGCAGGACACAAAATGGAAATTGTCCAACCTCCTAATTCTATTGTGCTGTGGCAAAATCTCCCTAATTGTTAATACTATCCTCACCTTCATAGTTTTCTTCTCCAGCGTGGACATCTTGTGTTTCCATTTTCTAACACAAAAGGGATTTGGGGAGGGTGGTATATACGCAACCTTACCCCTACTTTGTGAAGGTACAGAGGTTATTTCCAATAGACCCTTGGCTCAAGTAAAACATATCAAAAACAAATTTGAAAAGAAAATACAATAGTGATGCAATTCATGCTGGTCATAAGTTATACATTATAAAAAAAAAATCACATGTATAGATATTAGACTTCATATTGGCCTTGGATTTTGACCGTACACCAGAGAGATAAACACATATGATGAGCTAATGATATTTCTTTAACAATTCTGAAGCATGCCAGAGGAGGAAATTTCATTTTCCAGTTCCGAATAAGGTGAAACTCTTAGGAGATACGCACGGGTCCCAAAGCTAGGGACGTGTAATGGGCTGTTTAGGTAACAATCTCTCCCAACCCTTACATACGGGAAAAAATAAATATAGCAATAACCTCAAAATTACGTATATATCGACATTATAAAAAATCTAATTAAACTAACAAAATAATTCTAAAGCTTTTCCTAATTATTTCATGCATTTGGAAAATAATGATAGAAATTAAACTACACTTTAACATATTAATTAAATTTTGTTACATGAAAAAGAGATGAGAGCCGTTTTCCATTTATTAGTTAGCCTTTCCAGAAGTTAGTTAGTCATTTCCAATTGACAGTTGAATAGTTAGTTAAAGTTAGTTACAGCCAGTTAGTGCACAATATTTGAGATAACCGATTTAGTTAGAAATCAGTCAATTCCTATTCAATATATAGTTGTAATACACTTCTTTACAATCATATATGATATTACACTCTTCTTCTCTAAGAATCTATCTCTCTTCTCTCTCAACTACTCTTCTTTAGCTGATCTTCTCAAGGTTGATCTTCCTGAATTCAGCCACTTGATCCTCAAATCCTTTGTGATTCCTGCAATCAGGTAACATTGGTATCAGATCCATTCTTTCCTTGACTGCAATGGCAAAGGGTACTCGATCCAAATAATGATGCATCAGATATAGTTGAATTGTGTGATATGATGCAACAATTGCTGACAGAAGTAAGCACTTTGTCTGGGAAAGTTTCTTTTCTGGAAAGGTTACATCAAGCAATGATTGACTTGAGGAATCCATTCAAGTTACAGCTGAGGAAATCAGAAGGGAGAAATCACCATTAGAAATGGAGGGTGATCCTTCTCGAGGGGAATAATCATAAGAAAGAATACGCAAGGAAAGAGAGAGCAGTTTTCACTCTCACCATTCTAATTTCAGTCGATGGTCAAGGATGGAGTTCTTGAGGTTTAATGAGAAAGATCTCAGATCATGGCTGTTTAAAATCGAAAAGTTCTTTTCGATGGAAGGAGTTCTAGTAGAGGAGAAGGTGAGAGTAGTTGCTAACAATTAGAGGGTGAAGTTATTCAGTGGCACCTATCTTTTATGAGGTATGGACAGTTTCTTTACCCTGCTACTTGGAATGAATATGTGATGGCTATGGTCGAAATGTTTGGGAATGATTTTGATGACCCTATGGAGGAAAACAAAAAGGTTAAACAGATGGTCAGTGTGAAGGAATACCAAGATGTGTTTGAAAGGAACTTGACAAGGGAGAATTTGTCACAAGAAAATGCTATCAGTTGTTTTATTGGAGGACTGAAGCATGAGCTGAATATTGCTGTGAAGGTGACCAATCTCACTACAATAGCAAGCCTATTCTACCTACTCATGGAGTTAATAGTTCAAAGGGTTCTAGAGGAGTGAATAGGAGCACTGATTCCAGAAGAGATGAATGAGAAAAGATCAAAAGGATTATGCTACTTATGCAATGAGAAGTACATTCCTACGAATAAGTGCAAGACTTCCAAAGAGTTGTATCTGTTGGAAATAGAGGAGCCAGAGGAAATACAAGAGGGGGAAGATCTGATGGAGGAACTAGAAAGACAGTTACATGAAGATGGCCTTAGTTAATTGGAATTGCTCAAACCTGTAGAACAAATGGAGATCTCTATGCATGCACTAAATGTATCATTAGGGTAAAAAACTTTGGAAGTGACCGGTTATCACTCAAATAAGGGGTTAAACATCTTGTGATAGACACCGGGAGTTCTCACAACTTGATTGATCCTGAGTTGTTTAATCAATTAGGATGTGAGATCAGGTCTACTTCACCTCAGTTGGTTGCTACAACAAATGGCAACATGAAAGTGGACAAGATGCCCACTATTACTTGATTACTGCAAGGAGCTGAATTTTCAGCTGATTTCTTATTTTGCCACTTGGGTGCTATGGAGTAGTTTTTGGTGTCCAGTGGTTACTAACACTGGGAGATATAAAGATGAACTTTTGGAATCTAACCATGGAATTCTTGTACAAAGGAAGGAAGCATTTACTCTGGGGAGCTAGCAACCAGGTACTAACTGCTGGTGCTGGAAAGTTAGCAAGACATTTAGGTAATCAATCTCAACTCTGTATGATTCAAGTAATGCCAGCAGGAAGTGAAGAAGTTAAAGCACATGAAACAGTTAATGTGAAGGACATTGAATATGATCCTAGTCTCGTAGCATTGCTGTCTGAGTTTAACAAACGATTTGAAAAGCCTGCTAGTTTACAACCTTCAAGTGGTGTTTTTCATCATAGAATTGTGTTGCAGGCTGGGAGTGAACCTATTAACAAGATGTTAGGATATACTATTAACATTAACCATGTGGTTTAGCTATAGTATTATGTTTTTATCATTATGTAAACACTGATTATTTTATTTATTTGATTTAATAAAATTTCAATTAAATAGATCATTGTGCCTACATGTGTGTCCTCTACTTAAATAGTAGACAATTTAGTGTATGGAGTCATTTGGCTCATAACGGAAGATTAAAATTATCGGTCATTATAAGTTATAAATATACGTTCACAATCGAAGATGAAGTTGGGCAAACATCTTGATGATTGTAGCACAAGATTAGATATAATTTGATCTTTATTATGGGAGTAGTTCCATTCCAACTTCTTGTACTAGTACACTTTTCGTGTGTATTGATTGGACCAAGTAGAGAAGCTTGTTTATGTTCTGAATATGTATATAACGTCTTCTCAAAATCATTAAATGTACCTATACTCTGAATCTTGATATAATTGTTATGATCAACTTAATTGTTTACCATCTTGATCTGTCAAAAGGTGAGACCCTAACGTGGGTCAATATATTCCTGATAGATTGGACGATAACAAATCTCATTTATGAAATAATAATTAGTTGATAGAATCCATGTCTTGACCTTGACATTGATGATACCCCTTTATGATTGCTTATAAGTTTTCATGTGAAAATCTTGTAGGTGAATTATATATATCCGTCACATGAAATAAATTAAGCATAGAAATAAAGGATTAAATTAATCAATGTATTATTAAATTATTAAAGATTAAATTTAATTGATTGGTATCGGTAATTCAAACATGGGGAGTTAAAATAAGATTTAGTGTTGAATTTTAAAAATTAAACTGAGGAGTGGAATTACGAATTATTGGTGGAGTAATCTGTAATTTATTATGGCTCGATTAATTCATTCATTCACGAATTAATGCCATAATTGGTGCCTCTACTATTAAATCCGTGGTCCCTAGTATACCAGACTAATTATATATTTTGAAATAAATAAATGAAGTATTCTAGAAGCAGTTAAAAGTTTTTCTCTACTGAGCTTCTAGACACATTTCTGTTTTAGAAACGTGGAGAATCTTTCAGATGAGAGAAAGACTCCCTCACATTTCCAAATATCTGTTGAGAAGCGTGGATAAAAGGGAGTAGCCTCTCACAAAGAATTCACTTGTTTTTAATATCACAAAATATACTGCACCTACTGAATCAAAATATGGTCTTAGTAGAAGGTTAGTGAAGCATAATATGGTCTTACGACCTGGAGACTGTTGTTTTAGATGATCTTTGTGCATGCTTCAAAAGGTTAGTGAATCCTTTTCACGAATTTTGTTTATATTATCTAGTTAACTTGTAGGTTTTGTGATTCTGTGTATGCTTCCATTGCCATATTTTTATCAATTGGTATTAGAGTCAACCTACATATACTCGATAATGCATGTTAAAATTAGTATCCATACGAAATCAATCACTACTTATTTATGCATAAGAAATCTGTAGTTCATATATTTTATGAAAGATATATGGTTTAGTCAATGAGATATCTGCGAGTTCATATGTTATAAGCATGAATTGAAATTTCTAATAAAAAACTATAGTTCCATTTTGAGAATGAATTTGTTATTCTTGTTTTATGCTTATGAAATTTGTACCATTCTTTATTTAGATTATGAATCTGTATTTTTTTATTTTAATGATTCCGAATTAGTGGTTAAGAAAAACTATTCTGAGCATGTTATTTATTTCAGATTTTTTTTTGATTTTAAACATAAATGAAAAATATTGTAAACATATTTTTGAATGATTTTAGAATCACATATATTTAAATCTAATCTTTCCAACGCCTAGCTGATGTGCCATATTGGCCATGATAGAGTTTTCAAAATTTTTGACGAACTCTGATTGAGCTGAAATTTGGCCGGTTCATCGGAAACGGCCCAATTAACATTTAGATAGGTTTTTGGTTGTTTTTCTATTTTCAGAAAAATTTAAAACTTTTTAAAAAATATTTTTAAAATTCAGTGATATTAGTGATCATTCCTTATTGTACATGTTAGTTCAATAGTACATAGATTTATCA
Organism: Solanum appendiculatum; assembly: GCA_018342035.1. Taxonomy (NCBI): domain Eukaryota; kingdom Viridiplantae; phylum Streptophyta; class Magnoliopsida; order Solanales; family Solanaceae; genus Solanum; species Solanum appendiculatum. Next base: position 1,037,755 of record JAGDQO010001575.1, on the reverse strand, counting down.
ATAATATTTACCTAATTAATATTAAGAGTTTACTCTCTAACTGAGTTAGTTCTGTTTCATTTATGTGGTACATATCTTGCATGGCTCATATATTTGCTTGAAAAGTTAAGTTTCCCTAACAAATCTAACTATTCATATGTTGGATATATGTGTTATGTGTTTTTATTTCCTTATATATTTTGATGAATGTTTAATGATCTATTTTTTTTAACATATCTCATATTAACAATGACATTTTTTACTCCCTTACCCTCCATCTTGAACTAAAAAAAATTAAAGGCCCCAAATTATGTGGACTTAAAACAAAATTTGGACATTGTATTTACCGCTGAGGGTTACAAGTATGTGTTACTTGAAGAGTGCACAGAAAAATCAGAAAATGTGACTGATGATTAGGTAAAGGCTAATGATAAGTGGGTTAAGGTTGATGAGATGACAAGGTGTTCCATTCTTGCTTCTATAGCGAATGTCTTGCAACATCAATATCAGTCTATTACATATGCTTTCGATCTGCTCGAATCTCTCAAAGAGATGTTCGGAGAACAAAATCGAGCTAAAAAGCAGACGACCATGAAAACCCTCGTAAACACTAAGATGCCTGAAAGGCTCATCGGTTAGGGAACATGTTCTTAAGATGATGAGTCTTTTGAATGGGCTGGAGATACTTGGTACTGTGATTGATAAGGAATCTCAAGTTGAGATGGTCCTCCAGACTCTCCCTGACAGCTTTCAGCAATTTTACCTGAACTACAACATGAACAAAATGGATTTGTCCCTCGCAAAATTGTTGAATGACTTGCAAGCGGCTAAGACAATAATTAAGAAGTAAGCTTCCCCTATGGTATTCATGGTTGACAAACCTTCGTCTTCTAAGCCGAGAGGCGGACTTAAGAATAAGAAGCTCTGAAAGGTTCAGGCACCTAGAGTTACAAATGGTATCAATGGTGGTGTAGCTAAGCCTAAAGGCAAGTGCTTCACTACAAGAAGCCTGGTCACTATAAGAAGCAATGCCCTGGCTACCTAGCCAAGCTAAACAAACAAGGTATTTCTTATTTAAATGTCGTTGAAACTGTTTTAGTGGTTGTTTCTACCTAATTATGGGCTATAGATTTGGGAGCCACTAATCATGACTACAATTCTTTGCAGGGGTTTTAGGAAATGCAGCGGCTAATTTAGAATGAAGTTTGCGTGTTTCAAGCCAATGATGAACCAGCATAAACCTTAGCTTTAGAGAATATTTCATTTTCGTTTAGCGATTCTAGAATTATGTTTTTGAAAGACGTTTTGTTTGTTCCTTCTATTAGAAAGAATTTGATTTTTGTTTCTTAATTGATGGATGTTGGTTAGAATGTTTATTTTGCTAATAATTGTGTTGTATTAAGTTTAATAAACATTTTATTTATAATGCTCCTAGAATACATGGTCTTTTTGTATTTGATGTTTCTCATAATATGCTACAACAAACAAAACTAAATAACATTGGTAAATCACTTAAGATAAAACGTATTTTAGAATTTAGCAAAACTTATTTCAGGCACTTACGTCTAGGTCATATTAACATGAATAGGATTTCACGGTTGATTTCTGATGGACCTTTGAGTTAATTGAGAGTGGAGACACATCCAAATTGTGAATCATGTTTAGAAGGAAAAATGACTAAGATCCTTCCAAAGGAAATAGAGCCAAAGATAAGTTACAAATAATTCATTCCTACTTGTGTGGTCCCATGAATATACAAGCAAGAGGTGATTTTGACTATTTTGTGACCTTCACATATGATTACTCAAAATACAATTATATTTATTTATTGCATCATAAATCTGAATGTTTTGAAAAATTCAAAGAATTTAAGATAGGAACATAAAAATGACATAATAAATAAATCCAAACTTTATGATCTGATCATGGTGGTGAATACCTTTCTGCAGAATTCATAAAATATTTGTCAGAATAAGGAATTACCTCTCAATATTTTGCTCCGGGAACAACAAAACAAAATGGTGTGGCAGAAAGAAAAAATAGAATTCTTATGGACATGGTTCGATATCACGACCCGATTCCTCAAGTCGTGATGGCACCTACCATAATCTACCAGTAGATAAGTCAATCTGTTACCCAGAACGGCAAGTAATGAGTAATTGTAGAACTAATGGAAATAACACTAAAACAACAAAATGAGACAGAAGCGGAAGCAAACCAGCAACTATATACAAGAGATCCCTCCCAGAACCAAGAAGTCACAAGTACAGAGCTGTTTAAAATGAAAGTACAAGTCCCAAAAGTGGATCAAAAGCAAAGATTTCTCAAAAACAAAAAAACTAGCTAAATATGTACAGAAGGAGACAAGTTGATCCAGGACGCCAAGTGCTCACCCACATCTCCGATCCAAAAGCAGCAGAAGATGGCACGAATAGTCACCACAAGTAGCTGGTATTGGGACCTACATCACGAAACAAATGCAGAGTGTAGCATGAGTACCAAAACAAAGGTGCTTAGTAGGCATCATCGGCCGACTGAACAAGAAAGATAATTACACTAAAAAGATAGAACTACACACAAATAGAGGTCTAAGGGGATATGAAAGAAAGCACACGAGCGTGCCGAAAGTAAATCTAAGTACAACTAAACTAAACCTAACTGGACACCAGAAGCCTAGAAGGTACACACGTGTGCAAGTTTAAAATAAAATCCGAATGGACCCCTATAAGCTTGACAGGTACACATAATAGCTAAGTCTACTGAGAGAAGAGTTCCATGAATCTAAATTCAAGAGATGAAAGTCGGGCTCCCACTCTAAGTAACCACAATATCTAGTAAGACAGTCCACTCCCAGCCCAACTAGCAAGAGTGACAATTAATCTAGGCCACCCAGCCAGCCACTCTACTCCCAACCCAGCTAGCAAGAGTGACCCGAGGGCATGTCGACCTTGAAGAGGATCTCAGATACCAAGGCCGCCCAGCCAGCCAGTCCACTCCCAATGGCATAAGCCACCCAACTAGCAAGAGTGACCTGAGGGTGTGTTGACACCGAAGAGGATCTCAAGTACCAATACCAAGTCATCATGAAAGACCGTCCACTCATAAAGAATCAACCGAAGGCTCCAAGACAATAATAATCCAATCCTAAGTCGCCGCAAAATCACAAAACCTCCGGTAACGCATCAGAGCAGCAAAAATATAGAAGAGGACAGAAGATCTAACAAGCTGTGAAATCGCCTAAACTAAGGCTCATACTATCAGACTCAAGTTTGCTATTCAAGTCTACAAAGATCTAGTCCGTCCAAAATAACGTCGGATAAAAAATAAGGCTAACACGTCACGAGGATCGCAAGTCTAAGGAAACACTAGTCTAATCCTAGACTAAGGCCGAACATGCTCATTACCAATAAAAAAACACAATTAATACATAACACCATGCAACAACACACATAAACCTCAACTAGCATGGTACTAAACCCGAAACAATGCCGATAAATCCTAAAACATGTTATCTAGAAAAAGAAGTAAGAGAAACTAGGAACCCGCCCCCAATTCACTCTAATCAACATGAATTTATGCATTCAAGCTCAATCTCAATAGAAAGGAAGTGGTAGCCTACCTGTAGGTCGACCACGCACGCACCAAATCACAAGGCCGAAGCTTTTCCTTTCCGAATGACCTCCAAAAGTTGCCACACTATCAAAAATAGGATCACAACATTAATATGATTGTTTAGACACCAAAAACACATAAAACGAAAACGGGCCAATTTCAAAGTCAAATGGGAATTATGGGACCCACACCAGAATTTCTGGAATCGACTCCTTTAAGAGGTCCTAATCATAACCCTGAACTTGTGTTCAAAAATAGAATGCAATTCAGGGCTCAGAATGGCAAACAATAGCACTTGCAAGAAAGCAACAATTTAATTCATTTAAATAATCAAAACAGGCCCGAACAATAAGAATTTATCGTAAACGAGAGTCGCCCAACAACATCTGAACACTCCACAATGTAGCCTTGACAATTCCGGACACGAGGGACTTCAAATCACCCACTTTCGAGCTAAAGTGAGAAGAACATTACTGATTGAAGTTTGCTAATGACTGTTGATCAGTGGTCTGTCATTATTTAAAAGGACAGACCCCAAAAACTCCTCGCGATCACGGAGGACAAGGCCCGCGATCGCGGCGAACTCAGAAATTGGGCATCGCGAACGCGAAGGCAAGGGAAGCTAAGGTCCCGCGATCGCAACCGGGTGCCCCCAAATGTGAAGGCTCCCGAACGTGAATAGGGCCACACGAACATGGTGATCAGACGCAGTGATCTCCACGAATGCGGTCCACAGCTCACGAATGCAAAGGCCAAAAATGGCCTGCACCAGATGATGCATATGAACTGGTTTTGGCAAGTTAGAAATCTCCGACGGGGTATTCTAAATTTGTTCAAAACCCTGTGCATGCAAACGAGATATGAAACCCTACCAAATTCGATATTACAGACTCAATGGAGCAGTCGAAATTCCCATAAAGTGGGTCCCACTCCTAAACTCCATTTTAAGCAAAAATCTACAAGGGGGCTCAGAATTAACCAAAAAATCTCGAGATCCGAATAAAGGGTCGTTATAGACCCAACTCGACGCTGACAAAATTCTCATTCGAGCGCGTTTAATCAGAATGCTTACTATAGGCAAACTTAGGCCTTAACTTGAAAGTGAAAATAACTAATCACACAGACTCACAATGAAAGCCTCGGGATGCCACTAGCCTAAAATGGCCCTTCCAGAACTGACGAAATCGTCAGAATTGGATTGTTAGATCATCTTGTTGAACTTTTGAAAAAAAAATGATCTTTCAAAGTTTAAAAATTCAAAAAAACTGAAACTCGCATAAAAACCAAATGAACAACCAGGTGACAAAACTGTCAGTCCCAGCAAGTCATAGATGACTCTGGATCACTATTGGAATGTCCTATACAACGAACAGAGGACATAAACACAGAATGACCTGGAGGGTCATTAAAGCATCCACTAATAAAAATGACTTTCATTCGTAAAAGTAAGAGTCAAGAAGTACCTGAAGGCTCAAACAAGCTAGGAAACTGCTCCCGCATATCATGCTTGGTCTTCCAGGTATAGCCTCCTCAACTGGACAATGCCTCCACCAGACTGTAACCATAGGAGTGGCTCTCGAACGCAACCGCCGCATATCTCTGGCTAGAATGGCAACTGGCTCCTCCACAAAAGTCAAACAACCATCCAACTCTACTGCATCATACTGGAGCACGTGAGATTCATCAGGAATATATCGGTGCAACATTGATACATGGAAAACCGGGTGGATAGCTGAGAAAACAGGAGGTAGAGCCAACTCATAAGCAACCTCACCAATTGTCTAAAGGATCTCAAAAGGCCTAATATACCTGGGGCTAAGCTTTCCCCGCCTCCCAAACCTCATCACGCCCTTTATGGGTGACATACGGAGGAAAACTCTATCACCAACTGAAAACCTCAAAGGCTGCCGCCTACGATCAACATAACTTTGGTGCATACTCTAAGTTGTCTGAAGCCTGTCTTGAATCACCCTCACCTAGTCCAAATCCTCCTGAATCAAATATGTACCACGCGATTTAGGCTCTGTCGACTCAAACCAACCAACCGGAGAGTGACAATGCCTACCATATAAGGCCTCGAACGGGGGCATCTGAATACTATAGTGGTAGCTGTTGTTGTATGCAAACTTTATTGATGGAAAAACTAGTCCCACTAACCTCAAAAATCCAAAACACATGCTCGCAACATATCCTCAAGAACCTAAATAGAACGCTCTGAATGACCATCAATCTATGGGTGGAAAGCTGTGCTAAGGTAGACATGAGTACCTAACTCCTCTTGAAAGGTCCTCCAAAAGCTAGAAGTGAACTAGGCACCCTGATCTAATATAATAGAGATAGGCACACCATGAAGTTGAACCACCTTATTAATAGAGACAGGCACACCATAAAGTTGAACCACTTTTCAAATATAGATACGCGCTAACCACTCGATGGTGTGCTGACTTAGTAAATTGATCAACGATGACCCAAATATTGTCAGCACCTCTAAAAGTTCGAGGCAGACCTACCACAAAGTCCATGTTAATGAGGTCCCACTTCTACTCTAGAATGGGTAATCTCTGGAACTCACCACTAGGTCTCAAATTCTCAGCCTTCACCTACTGGCAACTCAAGCATTGGGACACATAGTCTGCAATGTCTCTCCTTATGCCACTCCACTAGTAGTGCTACCTCAAATCGTGATACATCTTCGCGGTGCCTGGATGGATAGAGTATCTAGAATCATGGGCCTCATGAAGTATTAGCTGGATCAAGCCCCTATCTCTCGAAACATAAATTCGGGTCGCATACCTCAAAACCCCATCTGAATCAAAGATCCTAACTGCATCACCCACTAACACCCGATCTCAAAGTGACACCAAAGCCTCATCCTCAAACTGACGGCTGCAGGTTCCATCAAGAAAGGAAGACTGAACTCCCACATAGGCTAAGACATACCTAGAATCTGAAATATCTAATCAAACTATTCGATTAGCTAAGGACTGAATGTCCAAAGCTAAAAGTCACTCTAAAGTAAACATGAAGGCTAGACTATCCATACCCACTGCCTTCTAGCTTAAGGCATTTGCTACTACATTCACCTTGTCCGGATGGTTGAGAATAGAGAGGTCATAGTTCTTTAGAAGTTCAATTCAACGATGCTGCTTCGAATTAAGGCCCCTCTTGCTCGTAATGTACTGAAGACTCCCGTGATCAGTGTAGATGTCACAACAAAATCCATACACGTAGCGCATCGAGATTTTAAATGCAAAAACTACCGCCACCAACTCTAAGTCATAAGTTGGGTAGTTGCCCTCATGTAGCCTAAGTTGCCTCATTGCAAAAGTAATAACCCGACCCCACTGCATTAATATACAACCCAAACCAATGACGGATGCATCACTATAGACCGTTAAGCCCTCACCCTCAATTGGAAGAGTCAATATGAGAGCAGTAGTCAGCAACCCCTTGAGCTTTCAAAAGCTCAACTCACACTCCTTAGACCACTCAAAGAAACATCAAGGAGAATCAACCGGGTCAGAGGTGCTGCAATAGTGGAGAAGCCCTCCACAAACCATTTGTAGTAGCTTGCTAATCTGACGAAGCTCTAAATCTCAGTAACTGAAGTGGGCCTAACCCAATCATGAATAGCCTCAATCTTCACCGGATCTACCATGAGGCTATCCTTGTACACGACATGCCCCAAGAATTCTACAGAATCAAGCAAAAACTCACACTTTGAGAACTTGGCATAAAGCCGCTGATCTCTCAAAGTTTGGAGCACAATCCTGAAATGCTGCTCATGATCACTCCTGCTCTGTGATTATACTAGAATGTCATCAATGAAAACTATGACGAACGAATCAAGATATAGCCTGAACATCCATGTCAGCAAGTCCATAAAGACAGAGGCATTAGTCAACCCAAAAGACATTACCAGGAACTCGTAGTGGCCATATCGAGTCCTAATGCGGTCTTAGGGATATCTGATGAGTCAAGAATTTTGACTAATTTAGGGCTTGATACTTACTGATTTAGTTTCCTCAATGCCTATTTTATGCTCAAAACTAATGTTAAATTTTTTATGCGCAGCCATAAAAGTTCAAGAACAAGGCAAGGACATTATTTTACAAAAAGAGGTGAAAAAATTAGAAAAGTTGAAGAAAAGGTAGGCTGAAGCTCGCAAAAGCCAAATAGCGATACACCGAGTGAGCCTCTGGCTCACCTAAAGATCCAGCATGATGGCCTATGAACCAAACCAACTCGGCGACTAATAGGAGCAATTCGACGTGTCACCGAATGGAACGGCGAGCCCGACTCATATTGCCTAGTTTTCCAAAACCCTTTGAGGTAGAAATGAGGCACAAAAAGGCGACGAAGAGTACTTCGTCCAGTCGCCGAGCCACTTAGTGACCCCGACTTATCTCACCAAAGGGACCCACGTGTTCAAATATGTGAAATTTTTGAGGAAGTATAAATTGGGTTTTTTTGAAAGAGAGAAGGCATCAGTGAAGCTAAACTAAGAAGAACTTTTACTTTTGTGATTTTTTTCTGAACAATTCTTGTGTGGTTTTGGGATTGGAGACTTTGGGTTTAATTCTATTTTGTAGCATTTGATCTTTGAAGACTTTGTTCATCAATGGAGAATCTCTTTGGTAACGATTTCTTCCCTTTGCTATGAGTGGCTAAAATCCCAATTCCTTAGGGGTGTGAATATGTGATCAATTATCTAAATTGAAATGGGTTCAAATGTGAATTCATGTTCTCAATTATGGTCTAAAGTTACAAATTCATATTTAGTTTAGATCTCTATGTTTGCTTGCAAAAGAGGCTTTAGAGTGGAATTTGCAATTGATAATTGTTTAGACTAATGTCTTTTCTTCCTAGCTTGTAAAAGTGGGTTGAATTAAGGAATTAGATTGTTTGTAATGCTATGCTTGTTGAGGTTCGTAAGAACTCACTTGATGCATAATGGATGATTGATAAATAGTTGTTACAACCTTAATCTATCCTACCCATTAAGATTCAACAACTTATAGCAATTTGTAATTATCCATCAGCGAAATTTGGTGATTGATCACTCACACACTCCTAAAGTCCCATCTCTAATTGCTAAAACCTCGTGTTGATCATTTTGTTACAATTGGCTACTAAATTCTCTCCTTATTGATAATTAAAATTTGAAGATTTACATTATGCTTCACTTAACTTACTTTTACTTACAAATGATTAGATCACTATAATATTTCGTAGTTGAATTCTTTACTAGAACACTCCTCGTGGGATCGATCCCAACTCGTCATTGGGTTTATACTTGCTAGCGACCACCTACACCTTGAATTATAAGAGGTGTAGTTGAGCGTTATCAAAAAAGGCGTCGTTGCCGGGGAGTGTTGTCTAGAATTCTTTTATCGAAGTGTTTTAGTAAACTAATTTAGTTGTGGTAGAATTTGCTTATTAGTCTTTTCGTTATTTGTCCTCAACAGGTGAAGAAATGAGTGTCAATGGAAGTGAAGCTGCTAGTGTTCTTGGGTCAAATGACAACATAGGAAACCTGAACGATTTTAATATTGATCAGGTGGTAAGCACTGGAGCTATTCAGTTGCCCCCAGCTAAGGGAAATGCCATCTTCCATGTGACTGAAATTATGCTTCAGCTGCTGCAAATCAAAGGGTTCTTTGGGGACTTGCTTATAAGGATCCTCATGACCACCTTCGAAATTTTCTGGATGTGTATGGCCCTTTCTCATTAAAGAACATTAGCCAAGAGTCGATTCGACTTCTCTTGTTTCCCTTTTCTCTAGTAGGGGAAGCAACAAAGTGGTTGGCTAAACTACCTAGAGAATCAATTACTTCTTGGGCGGAGCTCACAAGAGCATTCCTTGAACGTTTCTTCCCTCCCTCGAAGATGGTGAATTTGAGGGACGGCATTCAAAACTTCAAGCGGATTGATGGTAAGCCCATTCATGAAACTTGGCCGAGGTTTCAAAAGCTGCTTCTCCAATGTCCTACTCATGGATTACCAGAAAATGTGCTCTTGCAATATTTCTACTGCAGTCTCGATTTCATCAACAAAGTTATCGCTGATCATCTTATCCGGGGTGGAATCATGAGACAAACATTTGCCGTGGCATTGACTTTGCTTGATGAGATGACTAAGATAAATCAAGCATGGCACATGAGAGAGGATCAAGTGTCACCTCTCACTATTGGGCTGACTAAAGAACAAATGGAGAAGAACCAAGAGCGTGAGGAGAATATAGCCAAAATGATGACCTAAATGGATTTGTTGACAAAACATGTCATGGGAGGTGGCTATAATGCTGTGAATGCGGTTGGCGCTAATTGTTGATTGAGTCCGGATGATGCACAATTTGAAGCTATGTACAATGAAGAAGTACAATTTTTGTCGAACCAAGTGGTGGGTTCTTGTCCGAGCTATCTAAGGCAGGGCGGGAATCAAGGATGGAACAAGGACCATGATGGTGGTTGGAGAGATAGAGATCGAGATTGGTGTGATAGGGGTACCAATTGGAGAGATATAGATGGTGATAGAGATCGTTATGTACCTCCTCCTGATCGTCCAAAGCCGAAGGAGCCTCATGCCAATCCTGAAAGTTTTCGAATCGAGGATATGCTTGCCCATATTCTAAATAAGGTAGAAGGGTCGGACTAAGTGCTCAAGGAGATGAAAGCTGATTTTTCCTCGTTGAACCTAACAGTGACCTCTCATTCAGCTTCCATCAAACAACTTGAAATCCAAATGGGTCAGATCTCAGCTCACTTAAATCCAAGACCAAAGGGGGGGGGGTCTTCCGAGTGATACCTTGGCGAATCCAAAGAATGACAATGCCCAATGCATGGAAATCTCGACCCAGACTGGTAAGATTGTGGGAAGTGATGTGCAAATTAATGACAAAGTTGGTCCAAGTAAAAGGAAAGCTGTTGTTTTTTAGGGTGATAGACTTGCCGAAGAATTGAACAATGACACTTCCAATGAAGTTGATGATGCACCAAAGGATGGTGTGGCCGGTGAAGCTAAGAAGTCAAAGGTGGAGATTGTTCCTCCCTCAACATCTCAAAAGTCGTTGCTTAATATTACTCCACCATTTCCTCAAAGATTGAAGAAGAGGGACGATGATGCCAAGTTCCAAAAGTTTCTCTCCATCTTTGAAACTCTTTCTATTAATCTTCCACTGGTGGAGACATTGTTAGAAATGCCGGGTTATGCAAAATTTATGAAAGAGTTGGTCACGAAGAAGCGAAGTATGCATTTCGAAATGGTTGAAGTGTCCCATAGTTGTAGTGCCATTATGTCAAACATTGTTATCAAGAAGGATGATCCGAGGGCATTTACTATCCCTTGCACTATTGAAATGTTTCAATTTGCTAAAGCTTTGTGTGATTTGGGGGCAAGTATAAATTTGATGCCCCATGCCATTTACAAGCAACTTGGGTTGGGTAAGCCTAAGTCAACAAGTATGCGTCTTCTTATGGCTGATCGATCTATCAAGAGTCCTATTGACATTCTCTATGATATTTTGGTGAAGGTGGACAAGTTTATATTTCCAGCTGATTTTAGAATTGTTGATTGCGAGATTGATGTCGAGGTTCCTATTATTCTTGGTAGGCCTTTTTTGGCTTACGAGAGAGCTCTTGTTGATGTAGAAAGTGGTGATTTAAAATTCTAGGTAAATGAGGAGGAAGTCAGTTTCAACGTATGCAAGTCTATGAAGCATCCATGTGATCTCCATGTGCTATCAGCTATTGATGTGATTGATGAAGCGGTTGTTAGTGTGGGTGAAATTTCATGTGTTGGTGAATCTTTGGCCGCTGTCCTATTAAATTACGACGAGGTAGAAATTCAATATTATGATGAACTGGTGGCTTCTAAATCGGGTTTAGGGTCTTATTCTAAAAACCCTTTGAAGCTTGATATCGATTTGCAGAATAGGGAAACTCCCCCCCCCCTCTGCGAAGCCATCCATCGAAGAACCACCAAAGCTTGAGATGAAGGTACTCCCTCCGCACCTTCGTTATGTGTTCTTAGGAGCTAATAACACTTTGCCCGTGATTATTGCTGCAGACTTGCTTGACTGGCAAACCCAAGCACTTGTCAGTGTGTTGAAAAGGTTTATCAAGGCTATAGGGTGGACGATTGCCGACATTGTGGGAATTCCTCTAGGCATTTGCACCCACAAGATTCAATTGGATAGTAATTGTAAACCAAGCATTGAACATCAAAGGAGGTTGAATCCTCCAATGTAAGAGGTTGTCAAGAAAGAGATCATCAAGTGGCTTGATGCAGGAGTTGTCTACCATATTGTAGATAGCAAGTGGGTAAGCCCTGTTCAATGCGTTCCAAAGAAAGGTGGTATGACTGTGGTCCCGAATGAAAAAGGTGAACTTATGCCAATACGACCGGTTACCGGTTGGTGTGTATGTATGGACTATAGGAAACTTAATGCAAGTACCGAGAAAGATCATTTTCCAATACCCTTTATGGACCAGATGCTTGATAGATTGGCGGGTCGTGGATGGTATTGCTCTTTGGATGGTTACTCCGGTTATAATCAAATCTCCATTGCACATGAAGATCAAGACAAGACTACTTTCACATGCCCATATGATACGTTTGCTTTTGAAAGAATTCCTTTTGGGTAGTGTAATGCACCGGCAATGTTTCAGAGGTGTGTGCTCTCTATTTTTGTGGATATGGTGGAAGATTCGATGGAAGTCTTAATGGATGATTGCTCGGTTGTGGGGGATACATTTGAAACATCTCTTGAGCACCTTGGTAGAGTCATGCAAAGATGTGTTGAAACAAATCTTGTACTCAATTGGGAAAAATGTCACTTCATGGTCAAAGAAGGTATTGTGTTGGGGCACAAAATTTTGGGAGAAGGCATACAAGTTGATCAAGCTAAGGTTGAAGTTATCGCTAAGTTACCTCCTCCTATTTTGGTTAAAGGTGTTAGAAGCTTCTTGGGCCATGTGTGTTTCTACCAGAGGTTCATAAAAGACTTCTCCAAGATAACTCATCCTCTTTGCAAGCTACTTGAAAAAGAAAGTGTATTTGAGTTTGATGAAGCTTGTATGAATGCATTTGTGTGTCTAAAAGAGAAGTTAGTGTCAGCTCCAATTATTGTTGCTCCGGATTGGAACGACCCATTTGAGTTAATGTGTGATGCTAGTGGTGTGGCTTTGGGAGCTGTACTTGTCCAACGAAAAGGCAAGTTGTTTCACTCGGTCTATTATGCAAGCAAGACCTTGAATGTAGCTCAAAAGAACTACACCGTCACTGAAGAAGAGTTGTTGGCTGTGGTGTATGCTTTTGAAAAGCTTAGAGCCTACTTGTTGGGAACCAAGGTGGTGGTACACACCGACCATGAAACAATATGTTACTTGATGGCCAAAAAGGATGCAAAACCAAGACTAATTCGATGGGTGCTATTGTTGCAAGAGTTTGACTTTGAAGTTAAAGATCGAAAAGGGTTTAAAAATAAAGTGGAAGACCATTTATCAAGGCTTGAAACGAGTGTGGTTGTCTGTGGTGAAAAATATATTGAAGAAGCTTTCCCCGATGAGTCAGTGATGATTGTGTCAATGGGTACCACACCTCGGTATGCTGATTTTGCCAATTATGTGGTGTGTGGAATTCTTCCCGATGGGCTGAAATTTTACCAATGCAAGAGATTACTATTTGATGTAAAGAAATATTTTTAGGATGAACCTTACCTATTTCGGGAGTGTGCTAATCATATAATTAGAAGATGTGTTCCGGAGATTGAGGTGGATGCTATTCTTAACACATGCCATGCATCACCGGTTGGTGGACACCACAGTGGGGTGCTTACAGCTGCTAAAGTATTACAAAGTGGTTATTATTGGCCGACGTTGTATCAAGATGCGAACTCCTTTGTCAGAAAGTGTGTTCAATGTCAAAAGCAAGGAGGAGTGTCGTGAAAGCATGAGCTCCCTCTTACTCTGCTTTTAGAGGTTGAGTTGTTTGACGTATGAGGAATTGACTTCATGGGCCCTTTTTCTGAGTTCTTCTCGGAACAAATATATCTTGGTGGCCATTGATTATGTCTCTAAATGGGTAGTGGCTGTGGCTTTACCTAACAACGAAGGAAGAAGTGTGGTCACTTTCCTTAACCAATACATTTTCACAAGGTTTGGTACCCCGCGGGCAATTATTAGTGATGGGGGCTCTCATTTTTGCAACCAAACTTTTGCATCATTGTTGAGAAAATATGGAGTCAAGAATAAGGTTGCCACACCTTACCATTCGCAAACGAGTGGACAAGTGGAAGTGTCAAATCGGGAGATAAATGGGATTTTGGCAAAGACCGTTAATGCAAATCGATCTGATTGGTCCCGAAAGTTAGATGATGCCCTTTGGGAGTATAGAACCACATTCAAGACTCCGATTGGCATGTTCCCATATCAATTGGTGTTTGTTAAAGCTTGTTATCTACCGGTTGAACTTGAGCATAAGGCATTGTGGGCCTTGAAGGCCATGAACTTGAATTGGGATGATGCATCCAAGGATCATGTTTACCAACTCCATGCTTTGGAAGAGTTTTGGCTTCGAGCCTTTGAGAGTTCAGTTCTTTATAAGGAGAAAATGAAGAAGTGGCATGACGCTAAGGTCCTTCATCGTGAATTTAAAGTTGGTGATTGTGTGTTACTCTATAACTTTCATTTGTGACTCTTTTCGGGGAAACTCAAGTCTAAATGGTCTGGTCTGTTTAAGGTAAATCGTGTGTTTGATAATGGGGCAATTGAAGTTGAAAATGAGGATGGGTCGACGTTCAAGGTGAATGGACAACGACTTAAGCTTTACTTTCGAGAGCGACCCAATGTGACGTTGATTGATGTGGTGTATTTAGATGTGCTTGAAGGCATGTCCACGTTTTGCCACGATGTTAAATAAGGCACTTCTTGGGAGGCAACCCAAGTTTTACTTTTAGTTGTTCAAATAACATTTGTTGGTTTTGTAGGTTGGAGTTGTATTTCGGACAAAATGAGGAAAGGCGAGGGGGCTGGACTACTTGCCGTGTCACCAAATTGCCTCCATTATCGCCCAAATGCATCGCCCCTTGAAGGTCATAAGGGATGGATCTCGTGGAAATTTAGGCGAGCTGAAAGTCAACTCGGCGTGTCACCGAGTAGTTCGGTAAGCTCGATTTCTGTCGCCCTTTGGACCTGTTGAATGGCTGGCCTCTCTGTGACTTTTGACGAGCAAAGGCATATTCGACACGTTGCCAAACTGATCGGCGACATTAGTTCCACCGCCGACATGGGCGCGAACTGAACAGTTTTATTTCTTTTAAATTCAAATCTTTCATTTTGTTTGAAAATTTTGAATTCCTTCCGTTTTCCCACAAATCTTAGCACTTTAATTTCATACTTGTGTCGATTGCATTGCTCCCGGAGTGTTTTGTAGACTTGTCTCCTTTTCCCCGTTGCCGCACTTATCTTTTAGCCTATTTTGAGGTTGGTGTCTCTAGATTACTCAATTCTCGTTTAAATATTTGTTGCAATGATTGTTGGGCTTTAAATATTAGATAGTTTGATTAATTTGTATGCTTAAATTGATACCCTTAGATTCGTATTATATTGATTTCAATTCAAGCATGTTCCTATCCCTTTAATTGAGCAATTTTGTCCTAAATTCATGGGGTAGATGATCATTTGTGATTGTTATTCACTGGGGTGTGTGTGGGTGAAGTCTGAGTAACCCAAATTCAATCAAATGACTTGAATTTGCCCAATGATGGATTGAGTGATGACTTTCTTAAGGGCAAATAGTCGTTTGGTTGATTTCAATTCGATTAGGGGAAGTCTAAGTACCTCGGGTAGAAATTAGGTTATGGGTAACTGTTATTTGTTATTGATTAACCATAAATTGAAGTGTCGTGGGCTGTTAGTTAGAAATTGATACCAAATTGGGGAGGTGATGCGTTGGGTCAGTTTGGTGCGCTGCGTCGAGCTGACCGAGTTGATTCGGTGTGTCTCCTAAAGACCTCCCCATCTCCTATCTGCCTTGATTGTGTGCTATTTTGCACTGGAAGTTTCAGTGAACTCCAGTCTGCTCACCGAGTTGACTCGGCGACTCGTCGATTGGGTTTGTCATTGCCCTTTCTGCCTAGATTTTTGCATGTTTGATTCTGGAACTTTAGGCGATGCCCATGTGTCTCGCCTAACTGACTCGGCGACTCGCTGACCGGTTTGGCAAGCTTTTCTGCAACTTGATTAAAATCCCTGTTTTCTAACCCATTCAAAATTAAATTTTGTTTTGGTTTGTGTGTCTTTACAGGTATGCCTCGACAAAAGGTTCCAGCTAAACGACCACCCCGAAAGAAGACAAGAGGGATGGAGATAGCTTCAGAAATTGATCAACCCCGGCCCACTCACCGGCAAACTTCCCAGCAAAATGGGAAGGGGAAGCAGCAGATGGTCGAGAGCTCGAGCTTGGAGAGTTGTGAACTCTTAATAAAGTTCACATCCATGGAGTTCGAGGGTGAGGACGTAGGGGAGTCCAGAGCTCCCATTGCGAAGTTGATTAAAAGGAAGCCTTCCAAGCTGCATTCTAAAGCAGCTCATGATTTATTGGTTACAACATCAGCTCATGTAGCCCCATTTGAGCTAGTTCTAGCTCTAGCTCCAGTTCCAGCCCCGGTTAACCCTCCACGATTGATGAATAGACTCAAAGCTGAGGGTTTACAGACTATCCTCGAGGAGAAAAGGTTGACCATGGATGGTGTGGTGGACAGGTACCTTGTTGTGTGGGATACATTGAGATTCCATAAATTCCATATTTTCACCAAGCCTCAGAGTCCCTACGTGCCTAATTAGGTCCGAGAGTTCAATGTTGCGTACGTGAAGTTGATCCTGAAAGGGAAGAAGAAGGCACAATCAAAGGCACCGGTCGACTTTGTAATGGTCCGAGGCAAAAAGGTTCAGTACAGTCAAACAAAAATCAATGATGCACTCAACTGCACAGTCCGGGTTTGACATTCTTTGGTCGACAAAATCAAAACGAAGACCCTAGATGACTTGAAGGGGTGGTTGGCTACAATGCTTAGTCTTGCTACACCTTCATGGATCAAGCCGGGAGCTTTTATAGAGAAGAAGGACCTGAACATCGCAGCAAGGTATTGGTTCGGGTTCATAAGCATCTCCTTGATGCCATCACAAAATGAATCCATCATCCGGCACCCGAAGGCTACACTTTTAGGTTACATCATGGGGCGAGAAATGTTGAATATGGGTGCCATAATTGAGTAGGAGGTATTGATGAGGGCTACAAAATTAAACCTCCCTACCCTTCCCGATCTTGATTAGCGAGCTATGTCGGCATGTGGGTGTGCCTTTCGAGGCATCGACAAATGTTGAGGTCAACCCGACCTCGTCTTGTGACATTTGGAGTATTGAGGGAGAGTATCTCAAGGACGAGGCGGAGAGTAGGAAGAGACCCCTGGTGGATACTTCCTCGGTTGTGGATGTCGATGTTATGGAGACCGGTTCGTTGTCTTCTACTCCAGCAGTTACACGCTCAGGTATATCCGCTCCCACTTCTTCTACTGCCCATGCACCTACCCCAACCACTTCCTCTACTCCGATGCCTGTCCCCACTCCTAGTTCTCACCCCCATTGACTCAGGCCATGCGGATTAAAATGGGCCACCTGGCCCAGTCGACCGATGTTCAGGCTTCGAGAGTCGAGGCGACTGTGCCGGATATGATTGAGCGTGCCATTGCTGCAGCACTTGCTCCTATTAGAGCGGAGTTGGGGGATTAGTGCCAGTTGATCACGGCACACAGACTTGGTTTGGATGCCCTCAATGCCCAAGTTGTGGAATGTGAGAAGAAGGTGGGTAACACTACAGAGTTGATAGCTGTGAAGGCTGACATTGATGGCTTACGCCGGGATGTGGATGAGTTGAAGTCCACCGATATCACCATGTTATGGGGGTAGTGTTGATGTCCCCGAGGGCTCGAGTTCTGAGATCCCTCCACCTGCTACCACCGGAGCCAGTGCTACCGCTAATGATTACATGGAGGCTGCCACCCCCGAGACGGATGAGGAGGAGTTGGCTCGCAAGCGCGATGTCTATGCAAATTTAGAGGACTTGGAGAGTGACATGGTGCAGGCTGCTACTATGGCTTCCATGCGTGATACTTCGATGATTGGTTCGAGTGGGTCCAAGACTACCGTTGAGGATGAGCCGGGCACTGATGCCCTGGTCGAGGCTACACCACCTATCGACAGTTCACCTGAGGCCTAGCCTGACAGGGGATTCTTCTTTGCACTCCATTTTATTTCTGTTGATATTTTTTTTAATTCGCATTGAGCACATTGCGTACTCTTTTTGGTGGGGTGATGGCATTTAGGCCTACCCTTTTTGATTGTATGCTTGATTATTTTGTTTTGATGCTAAGACTGATGTTGCTATTTTGGTATTTAAAATGAATGTCGAATTCTCTCTTTCTATTGATGATTGTTGATGAATGTGGGCAATGTGAATGATTGGTGGGTGTTCTTTTGTACATTTGAGTATCGATTGTGATCGATATTGATGACTTGAATAGTGCTCTTGATGAACGATATGCTTATGTGAGTCCAACGAGGTAATTTGAGGTGCATAGTCTTGTGTGAACTATAAGCATCTCATTGTGACTAGTTGAATGTCGAAGTGAGTCCTGCAATGACCATTGCACGCTAGCCTGACTCATAGAGTTGTGATAGCCTGACTCGTAGAGTTGTGATCCACAATCGTGTTTGGATGTCATGTGTGGTGAGCTTTACTTGAAAGGTGTGCATGATGGTACCTAGAACTTGCCCCATTGGTCCAATTGATTAGCATTGGTAAATGAAGGAAATGATCTTAGGCATGAATTTTTTAGAGTGAACCTAATTGCTATACCTTTATTTGACCACCTTGTGAGTGTGTGAACCCAGCTTGGCACCATTTGAGCCTATCTTTTTCTTTGGTTGAAACTTGAACACAATGATTTTAGCCGGTCGTTGAAATTGCCATGTCTTTCCCACCTATAATATTCGTGAAGCATTGGTTTATTTAAATAGAGAACTTAGGCCAAAAGCCTAAGTTGGGGGTGTAGTAAGAATGAAGAAAGAAATTGAGCAAGAAGTTCATGAACTCGATCCTTGGAAAGAGATGTGTGAAAAAGATGGAACCCCTCCATATAAAAAAAAGAAAAAGAGAAAAGAAAAGAGATGAAAAGAAAAGGAAGAAAAGATTTGAATAAAACTTTGCCATTATGTAGTGTGTGGAAATAAAAAGGGGTGTACCGAAAACTTTTGTGTGCTATGAACATGTCAAGGATGAGTTGGGAATTTGAAAAAGTATGAAAGAAAAGGAAAAGAAGTGAAGTTTGAACCATGCTTCATGAAGGTAGAGTCACTAAGCCAAAATGATCATACCTTGCACTTCAGCCTCATTACAAGCCTTGAAAGACCTTTTTGATCCTACATAAGCCTTGTGTACGTTGGTTGGAAAATACGGGCAAGCCTATGGGTAAAGTCGTGCATATTTTTCTCATTTGAGAGTGAGCGTTGTTTCCGATTCCTTAATGATGGTCTTTGATTGACTTTGTGAGAGCATGGAATCATTCTTGATGTGAGGGTATTCAAAAACTTTTGTTGGACATGAATTTGCGTTTGAAGTGAGCATTTGTGAGCTTGAACTCTAATTGATGATGGCTAGTAAGAGTTTGAAACTTTGAGTGCACATTTAAACATTGCATGTTTGAATTGAACCTTGTGTGCATTCTCATGTGGATTCTCAAAGAGCACTTTTTGTAGACATTCCTGTTGAACTGATTGATCTTATGTCTTACTTGACGACAAGCAAAAGTTTAAGTTGGGGGTGTTGATGAGTCAGGAGTTTTGACTCATTTAGGGCTTGATACTTAGTGATTTAGTGTCCTCAATGCCTGTTTTGTGCTCAAAACTAATGTTAAATTGTTTATGTGCAGCCATGAAAGTTCAAGAACAAGGCAAGGACATTATTTGGCAAAAAGAGGCGAAAAAGTTGGAAAAGCTGAAGAAAAGAGAGGTTGAAGCTCGCAAAAGCCACTCGCGCCGAGTGAACCTCTTGCTCGCCTAAAGTTCCAGCATGATGGCCTATGAACTAAACCAACTCGGCGACAAATAAGAGCAATTTGGTGTGTCACCGAACAGAACGGCGAGCCCTACTCATATCGCCTAGTTTTCCAGAACCCTTTGAGGTAGAAATCAAGCACAAAAAGCCGATAAAGAGCACTTTGGCAAGTCGCCGAACCACATGGTGACCCTGACTTATCTCACCAAAAGGACCCACGTGTTCAAATGTGTGAAATTTTTGAGGAGGTATAAATTGATTTTTTTTAAAGAGAGAAGGCATCAGTGAAGCTAGACTAAGAAGAACTTTTACTTTTGTGAATTTATTTCTAAACAATTCTTGTGTGGTTTTTGGATTGGAGACTTTGGGTTTAATTCTAATTTGTAGCATTTTATCTTTTAAGACTTTGTTCATCAATGGAGAATCTCTTTGGTAACGATTTCTTCTCTTTTGCTATGACTGGCTAAAACTCCAATTCCTTAGGGATGTGAATATGTGATCAATTATCTAATTAACTTATGAGAATTGCTAATTACTGAATTTAATGTTGAATTGAAATGGGTTCAGTTGTGAATTCATGTTTTCAATTATGGTCTGAAGTTGCAAATTCAGATTTAGTTTAGATCTCTATGTTTTCTTGCAAAAGAGGCTTTAGAATGGAATTTGCAATTGATAATTGTTTAGATTATTGTCTTTGTTTCCTAGCTTGTAAAAGTGGGTTGAATTAAGGAATTAGATTATTTGTAATGCTATGCTTGTTGAGGTTCATAAGAACTCACTTGATGCATAATGGCTGATTGACAAATAACTGTTATAACCTTAATCTATCCTACCCATTAAGATTCAACAACTTATAGCAATTGGTAATTACCCATCAGCGAAATTTGGTGACTGATCACTCACACACTCCTAAGGTCCCATCTCTAACTGCTAAAACCCCGTGTTGATTGTTTTGTTACAATTGGCTACTAAATTCTCTAATTATTGATAATTATGCTTCGCTTAACTTACTTTTACCTACAAAATATTAGACCACTATAGTACTTCGTAGTTGAATTCTTTAATAGAACACTCCTCATGGGATCGACCCCAACTCATCGTTGGGTTTATACTTGCTAGTGACCGCCTACACCTTGAATTATAAGAGGTGTAGTTGAGCGTTATCAATATCTGTTGCCTTAATCCTTAGCTGATGGTAATTGGACCTCAGATCAATCTTCAAGAACACCATGACACACTAAAGCTAATCAAATAGATCATCAATCCTAGGCATGGGGTAACGATTCTTCACCGTCACCTAGGCATGTACACGTGACAATTAGGTTTTGAGAGTTATATTTGAATTATGTTATGTTATCCGCATTATTGATAGCATGTTAGTCTTTTATTTGATTACTCTTCAACTTTTCCTTATTTCGTTTGGTTTAGGCTGACCTGTGTTGGTTGAATAACGCAGGTGCCATCACGTTCAGTTTTTTTTCATGACAGTTATAGCACTATTAGTTTGTGTTAGCTCTATCTCTCTTTGAAGAGACTTCAGGTGATTCCCTGTCAATTTTCCTTCTGGTGTATACCCTGCCTTAATCTATCTACACATAATCTTTTTCATTATCATTACAAATGTTAGCTCATAAGAATTCATACCCATCAAACTTCCCTGCATAAAATTTTACTAAGTCCCTCTAGAAAGCCAAAGAAACAGTATCATATCACATTTAGTTAGATGACACATAAACAACCCAACATTAAAATGCATTCACACTTAGAAGGTTGGAAAAAATGTGCAGTGGGAGTAATAAAATCCCCTATGAGAACACACATCTACTACATTTTCTATATAGTAAAACATTATTGGACTCATTTCTATACAGGCCCATAGCTAAAAAAATAAACACTACTTATTGGAACTAATAATATTAAGGTTCAGAACAAAGGAAAGTGTCTCTATTTTTTCTTCATTTTTTTGTGTGTGTCTCCATCACTAACATCGTTATCGTTTCTGAAGAGGTTCCTTTTCTTATTGAAACTCTTCTCGCTAAATTTGAAACACCTTGGACATCCTGGACATGGTCTTAAATGATTTCAGTGTTAGATCCTTCGGCTTTCTGATGAATTATAGATTTACACTCATTTGAGGCCTTTTTAGTTCAACAATTAGTGTCCTTGATGCCTAATTATGTCCTATTCTAATGATATTTTGATGATTTGCAGCTACGAAAGCTAAAGAATAAGGCAAGGATGAATACTTGAAAGAAAGGCCAAAAACAGTATAAGAAGTGTAAACTCCACGCTGGTAGTCGCCTAACCAAAAGGGCGGATCACCCAAATGGCTTGACTTCGCCTAAGGTGACAATGCTCACAATTGAAGATGTTCAATACAGGTTGGCAAACTGAAAAATGAAATGGCGACTCGCCGAACGAAAAGGGCAAACAAGATGACAACCACCAAAGGTGGAAGGACTTGGACGAAAAATAAAGGCTTAAAAGGCAAACAAAGGTGGTATTGATGAACCACCGAATGCGAAATGTGGGCTCAAACGAGTTTGCCGACTGAGGTTCAAACACCTGAGGCTTGAAGCAAAAGAAAGGTGAGCTAAGGAACAAACGATGATCCGCCGAATCTGCTTGGAGAGCCCGACTTATGTCATCGAGTTGGTCACACAGTGAATTTTGGGCCTAATTTTGGAAAACTATAAATAGCCCAAAGGAGAGAGAAAATAGAGAGCTTTTTAGGAGAGTTTTTCAAATTAGCTTTTGGAGAAGAATTTTTAGTTCCTAACTTTGTAGTTCTTAGTAAAATATATTCTTAGTTTTGGAGTTTTACATTTCACTCTTGAAATTGACAAATGGAAGCTCAAATCGAAGTGGGTGTCGATTATAACTTCTTAATTTTCATCACATCCATGTCTGCTCTCACGATAGGTATAATTGCTTTACTTTTTGTGATGGGTCGCTAAAACCCCAACTCTAGAGGTGCAATTATGGGGTTGAGTGTTGATTTAATGTAGTGAATACTGTGTTTTCTATGTTTTATGGCTGATTTTTCATGGATTTAGGCTTATTACAATGGAGTTAATTTATGAGTTAAGGTTGCAAACTTAATCATATCTTCAATCTTTGATTGATGCTCGAAAGAGATTAATTGAAGTGGTTAATTAGTCTAGTGGTTACAATTTAGATTTGATGTCTATAGTTTGCTCGAAAGAGAGATTATGGGTCAGATCTATTTGTTTAAGTATGTTCGAAAGAGAGTTTCGGTAAGGTAGTGGGTTGATTTGTAATTCACATAGATGAGACCAAAATGAGGTTCTAAGAATTGGTACTATGAGATCAAAATAAGATTTGTGACATTGAAGATGACCGAGCCTATCCTTGATTGTTTAGCACTATTGAGCAACATAAGCACCCCTATATGACATCAATTCTAATCCCTGGACCCCTAGATTATTTCCTAATTGTTTGATTTTCAAAAATATTTGGTTAATTGTGACACTTGATATCAAAGTCCTTCTTCGTAAATTTGGTGGAATCATCCACCTTTCTCTTAATTGCTGCAAATAAATTTATTTACAATCTAAATTTCCTAGTTGACATTCTGCATTATACCATTCTCTGTGGGATTTGACCCCGACTCCTAGTTGGGTATTTTTTATTGACGATGACTGCTTATTCTCTTAATTGTATTGAGGATAATTTGAGCTTAAATTTATCAAAATTGGCACCACTTCCGGGAAATGGTGGCTAAGATTTCAATTTGTGAAGTTAGTTTATAAATTTGTTTAGCTATAGTAGATTGTTGTTCGGTGTTGTTGTTTTGTCTTAATTACAGGTTGAACAATCAGTGACAATAGAAGTGATGACGCTAGCCACTTTGGACAAAACGATCATATGGGTGATATGAATGATATGCATGTAAACATTGTCCAAAGCATGGGAGCAATCCGGTTTCCTCCTACCACCGGGAGGGGAGACTTCAATGTGATCGGAACCATGCTTCAATTGTGAGGAATATTCGAGGGCCTTGCCCATGAAGACCCTCATGAACACCTTAGAAATTTTGTGGATGTTTGTGCGTCGTTCACCTTCAAAAACATTTCACAATAGTACATTCAGCTGAGACTATTTCCATTCTCCTTAACGGGGGAAGCTACTAGATGTTTGCCGAGTTACCTAATGATTCTACCACTTCGTTGAATGAGATGACCGATGCATTCCTTGAGAGAGTTTTTCCTCCCTCGAAGATGATAAAGCTTAGGGGTAGCATCCAAAACTTCAAAAGGGTGATTGGTGAACCTCTTCAGGAGATATGGATGCAATTTCGAAAGTTATTATTGCAGTGTCCAACACATGGTGTTCTAGATAACTTGTCGCTGCAATACTTTTGTTGCAGCTTGGATTTTGTTAACAAAGGGCTTGTTGACCAACTAGTTCAAGGTGGGTTGATGAGGCAGCCATATGAAGTAGCAGTCTTGTTACTTGATGACATGACAAAAATTAATCGTGTATGTCATACTAGAGAAGATCAAGTATCTCCTCTACACTTGGGTATGAGCAATGAGCAAATGGAAAAGAATCAAGAGCGGGATGAAAATATGGCTAAGATGATGACCCAACTCGACCTACTATCCAAGCATGTCATGGAAGGTGGACTTAAGTCGGTGAATGCGGTTGGTACAAATAGTAGGCACTGCATGGAGGATGCCAAATTGAGGCATTATACACTGAAGAAGTACAATTCTTGGGTAATCAAATGGGGGGTTCTCATCAAAACTACCCAAGGCTGGGTGGGAACCAAGGTTGGAACAAGGAGCGAGCCAATGGTTGCAGGAGTGATTAGAGAGATCGAGGTGGTAATTGGAGAGAGCGTGAGTTTGAAAAGGATAGGTACGTACCACCTCATGATTCACCCAAACCAAAAGAGCAAGCTGGACTAAAGGCAAACCGAACGGATGAAATGCTAACAAGGATCTTCAACAAGGTTGAAAGGTCCGACAAGGTGTTAAAGGATTTGAAAAATGACTTCTCCACCTTAACCCAAACGGTTACTTCTCACTCCGTGTCAATCAAACAGCTCGAGACTCAGTTGTGTCAACTCTCCTCCCATCTCAATCCAAGGTAAACGGGAACGTTGCCTAGTGACACCATCCCAAATCCCAAAAATAATGGTTTTGAGTAAGAATTATGTCATAATACGACGTTAAATAAGGCGCTTCTTGGGAGGCAACCCAAGTTTATTTTATTGCTTTCAATAATGTGTGTTGTGAGTGCAAATTGAAAAGAAGTTAGAAGGTTGAAAAGGTAAAGTCGGTGATGCGCGGACCTCATTGTGCGGACATCCTTATATCCACTTTCTGGGCTAAAAATTGAAAAAATGGTACTTTCAACTTTTGCAAACAGGGATCCAGTCAGCTATCTACCGAAGTGTCAGCTATCTACCGAAGTGCTAAGAGGACTTTATCGAGTCTACCGAGTTGACCTATGGGTTTGGTATTTGTTTAGGCCTCATCGGTGAACTTAAGCTCCTTCGGTGATTCACTGAATACGTTCCATGATGTTAGTCGTAGTCCACCGAGTGTGCCTGATATAGAAAGTCCAAGAGTCCTTTCAAGTTTTAAAAGAAAACCTTTCATCTTTTTGAGCTCCATTTCTTCCTAAACTCCCTATACTAATGTTTCTTTGATTTTGTGACCTCATTTGTGTGATTTAACTTGCTTGGAGTGTATTGAAGTGTCGGATTCTCGATCCTAGTCAAGTGTCCCTCAATTTTGTGTCCAATTATCATCTCTGAGGTTGGTTTTTTCTATCTTGTTATTTTAGCTTAAAGTTGATGATTTGATGTGGGCTTAATATTTTTATTGATATCTTGCTATTTAATTTGCATGGGTAGTGCTGAATGTATCGTATTGAACTGTTCCTATGAGTTCGATAGTTGATTTGGTGCTTTAAAATGTGAAAATTTACTATGAAGGCTAAAATTTGAAATTGTTTCTTTGAATATGCTAGGTCTTGCTTAATTTGAGTGTGGGTGAAGTTTGATTAGCCGGTGTTGTCCCGAGGCCTATATTTGTCAAATGATAGATAGATTGATGACTTTCTTAAGGGAAAATCGTCATTTTGGGCAATGCTTTATGAAATTTGGGGGAAGTCTTAGTACCCATAGGTAGAAAAGTATGTGGGTAGATTGTAAAACTGATTGGGTAATGGGTATTGTTGCGTATTGGTGCTGAACCTGTAAAAATTTGGAATTAGGTTGAAATTACTATTCGGTGGGCTTGTCTTTGCCCGCCAAGGTGATTAGGTGAATCACCGACTCAGCCCCAAATTGCCTTTTGTGTTTGAATATGTGATGTGGGCCCTGTCTCAATTGATGAGCTTGTCTTAGTCACTGAAACCAACTAGGCGGATCGCCAAGTTGGAGTAGACATCACCCCTTATGCATGTATCTTTGGGTTGAACTCTGTCACTTTTGGAAAGCTTGTCTTAGCCCATCAAAACCAACTCGGGGAATCGTTGAGTTGGAGTTGACTCTGCCCATCATGCCTGAGTAAAATTGAATTGATGTCATCAGCTTTGGCAGCTTACCTTCCCATTAGGTGAGCCTCAGAACTGTGTTTGTTTTGTGTTTGATTTCAACTAACCTTCACCCAATCTATGTTTTGAATTGTTGTGCCTAGCTGGAAATGGCTAGAACAAAAGGGAAACAAGTGGTGACTTCTGACACGGAGTCTGAAAGAGAGTCTCCTCCTCCTTCCCCTTCAAAAAGGAATAAAAGGATTTCTATAAATGAGCCATCTGAGGCTCCACAACAACAACAACCCACTCCACGCTCTTTTACGTGTGTGAGTGAGAAGCCAAAGAAGGGGATTGTCAAGAAGAGGACGAACATCAGGTTCAAGTTTGCATAGAATCCTCAAAATTAGTCCCCTGCCTCTAGAGTTCTCCCTTTCAAAGCTCCAAGGGCCCTAAATGGGCTCAAAGCTACTGAAGAGCGCACAATTCTTGAGGTGAGAAGACTGTCCATTGATGGGGTTATAAGCGATTACCTGGCTATCTGGGATACGCTCAAGTTTCATCAATTTGAGAGGTTCACAAGACCTCGGCCTCTGTATGTCCTTGCTTGGGTACGAGAATTCTATGAGGTCTATGCAACGACCTTACCAAAGAAGAGAAAAGGCATTAGTTGGAAGCCTTTGGAAGATGTAAAAGTTTGTGGCAAGATGGTACAATGCTAGGCATGTGCCATCAATGATATTTGTGCACAAAAGGTACTCGGGCGGATTACTATAAGCTCCGGATGATACATGGCTTAGATGCACTAACGGAGTGGTTCACACCCATTATTTCTGATATCTCTTATCCATGGATGGCTGAAGGAGCATGCATAGAAAAGAAGGATATGAATATCCCCTCTAGATATTGTTACGACTTTATTAGTAGCAATCTCATGCCTTCACAGAATGAGTCCATCCTCTGACACCTGAAGGGAGTTTTAGTTAGTAGCATCATGGACCAGACAGAGATCCACGCTAGAGGGATTATTTGTGAGGAGATATTGATGAGAGCTCATCAGGAGCAGACTTCTCTCCCCTTCCCAGTCTTGATAACACAGCTGTGTGAGGCTGCGGGAGTGCCTTTCTAGGAGAGGAATGATGTTCTCACTCCCGCCTCCTCTAGTGACATTCGGAGGATTGGAGCAGATTATTTAAGGGATGATGCAGCTTGGAGGAACCTGCCACCACCAAACATTACACCTGTTATTGACCTTGCTGGCCTTGAGGCCGATACTGCTAGCCTGCTCCATCTATGGAGCCATTAGGTGCACCACAACCTTCTTCTATGCCATCTACTTCCACACTTGCTGCTTTTTATCCTGTTTCTTGTGCCCCCTTTACCTAGGACATGATATGCTAAATGGGCAATCTTGCGTGGTCTGCAGATGCGAGAGTTGCGAGGGTTGAAAAAGAAATGCCTAAGGTGATTCAGAAGGCGATTGAGGATGCTTTGTGTTCGGTTAGAGGCCAGATGGTTCAGTACATGGAAACCTTAGTGTCGTATGGTGAGAGGTTAGATAACCTCATGGCTTGGATGGAGGTCAGGAAGAAGAGCAAGGGTAGCTCAACTGAGTTGACTGCTATGAGGGCTTAGCTTATGACTCTTAGTGCTAATGTGGACCAGCTGAAGTCCACCAATATTTATATGCTTTAGGGTGAGGTTCCCTTGCCCGATGCCCCCGAGTCTGTGCCTACCTCTGTGCCGAGTACTGAGGTTCTTAGTATTGTGGCTGAGCAGCCCGGTGTTATTGATACTGTTGATGATGGTGCGGGAGTTGAGGATTAGACTGATTATGATTTTACTGAGGAGACAAATGAGGAGGAGATACGGAGAGAGGAGGATGAGCAGTGGATTGCTATGACACTGACGAAGCTGCAGGATATCAAGGAGACTATGGTGCATCATACGATGGAGAGATCTTGGAGGAGACTCCACAGTAGGCACTAGTGGGGTGTCTTCAGACCTCATTATTCCTCCTTTAGATGTGTCAGGCACTGATTCCTCGGTTGATACTACTCTGCTGCCTCCTATTCCCACTTTGTCGGCCACTGATGGTGCCCCCTCTGACACTCCAGATTTGAGCACTCCACAGGCATAGTCTATTAGGGGGGCTTTTATATCTCTCTTCCCATACTTATTTTATTCCGCATTGAGGACGTTGCGTACTTTATTTTGGTGGGGTTAGGGCACTTGTGCCAATATTCTCTTTTTTGGATTGTATTTTGTTATTTTCAGTTTTAGTTTGAGATATTTGTAGTATATTTTGGTATTTTAGTTTTTATTATGATAGTTGTTGGTTTTGCTCATTTTGTCTCTCCTTATTTTATTTGCTCCATGAGTTTGGAAGTTTTTGAGATGGTTGAGCTTTCATTGTTAATGTTCAAGGATTGATTGTATTCAATATCGATGTCTTGAATAATACTTATGATGAGAAATGTGTTTATTGTTTATGTTGCAAAAAGAAATCGTTGTGGCTGCACTTTTAAATGATCTTTTTGATTCTTGTGTTGACTAGCTATGTTTTGATATGAGCCTTGCAATGAACATCACACATAAGCTTTTGATCTTGTAGGGCTGTGCTAAATGATTGTGTTTGAAGTTCCTTGTCTGGTGAGGTTTTACTTGAAATCATGCTTGTTGAATCCTAGAATTTGTCTTGTTAGTCCAATTGTCTATCTTTGGTAAATACAAGAAATGATCTTGGGCACACATGTTGAGAAAAAACCCAAATGCCATCCTTTTTGTGACTACCTTATGAGGCTGTGCAACTATCTTGACATCATTTGAGCCTAAAGCGTTTGTTAGCAACCTTGCTGAAACCTCTTGAGCTAAAGTGTCCCTAACTTCTCACCCATAAATCCTTTTCTAAGCATTAGTTTGCTTGAATAGCCAACTTAGCCCTTGGGGGTGTGGAAATGAAGGGGGAAAGAAAGCCAAGTAGAAAGAAAAGAAATAAAAAGGGAGACTCAACTTTGAAGTGTCTTGCAAAAAGAAAGAACCCCTCCTTATAAAAGAAAACAAGAAAGAGCAAAAATTTTGAAAATTGAAATGAAAGAGAGAAACATGATGAAATAAAAGGGGTGTCCAATAAAATGATTCACAAGTTGAAGTTTGAGTTTCCAAGTGAAAAGAACTTGAGAATAGGTGAACATGAGTACAACAATGCTTTGAGAAGATGAAGTCAGTGAGCCAAATTGACCATACCTATACCCTCATCCCCATTACAAGCCTAAAAGACCCTTGAGATCTTGCACGAACTAGGTTGTGTGATGATTAGAAAATATTGGGCAAACCTATGGGATGAAGCATGCATGTATTTGTCTTTTGGAGAGTGAGAATTGTATTGATTCCTAACATTTTTATTAAATTGCTTTGTGAGAACATGAAATCGTTCTTGATGTGAGGACACTTGAATTCATTTGTTGAAACATGGTTGTGCAATAGAAAAGAAGCTATAGTGAGCTTGAGCTTGGATTGATACTTGCTAGTCATCATTTGAAGCTTTTTTTTGATCATGATTGAGTGTTGCATTTGCTTGAGAGTAGTATTTTAGTGGCACTTGCATGTTAACTCTCATTGAGAATTGTTGTAGACACCCTTGTTGAACTAACTATGTTCTTGATTTACTTGAGGACAAGCAAAAGTTTAAGTTCGAAGTGTTGATGAGTGGTAGATTTACACTCATTTGAGGCCTTTTTAGTTCAACAATTAGTGTCCTCAATGCCTAATTACGTCCTATTATAGTGATATTTTGATGATTTACAACTATGAAAGCTAAAGGAGAATGCAAGGATGAATACTTGAAAGAAAGGCAAAAAAATAGTGAAAGACGTGTAAACTCCACGCTGGCAGTCGCCTAACCAAAAGGGCGAATCACCTAATTAGCCTGACCTCGCCTAAGGTGATAGTGCTCACCATGGAAGATGTTCAATACAGGTTGGCAAACTGAAAAATAAAACGGTGAATCGCCGAAAGAGAAGGGTGAACAAGATAACCATCGCCAAAAGTGACAGGAGTTGGATGAAAAATGAAGGCTTAAAGGACAAACAAAGGTGGTTTCAAAGATCTGCCGAATGTGAAAGGTGGGTGAAAGGTGGGCTCAAATGAGTTCGCCGATTGAGGTTCAAACATCTGAAGCCTGAAGCAAAAGAAAGGCGAGCTAAGAAACAGACGGCTATCCGCCGAATCTTCTTGGTGAGCCCGACTAATGTTGCCAAGTTGGTCATGTAATGAATTTTGGGCCTAATTTTGGGAAACTATGAATAGCCCAAAGGAGAGGCAAAATAGAGACCTTTTTGGGAGAGTTTTTCAGATTAGCTTTTGGAGAAGAATTTTTAGCTCCTAACTTTGTAGTTCTTAATAGAAAACATTCTTAGTTTTGGGGTTTCACATTTCACTCTTGAAATTAACAATTGGAAGCTGAAATCAAAGTGGGTATTGATTATAACTGCTTAATTTTCATCACATCCATGGCTGCTCTCATGATAGGTATAATTTCTTTACTTTTTGTGATGGGTGGCTAAAACTCCAACTCTAGGGGTGCAATTATGGGGTTGGGTGTTGATTTAATGTAGTGGGTATTGTGTTTGCTCTATTTTATGGCTGATTATTCATGGATTTAGGCTAATTAGCATGAGGTTAATTTATGAGTTAAAATTGTAAACTTAATTCTATTTTTGATCTTCGATTGATGCTCGAAAGAGATCAATTGAAGTGGGTAATTAGTCTAATTCTTGTAATTTAGGTTTGATATTTATGGTTTGTTCGAAAGAGAGATTATGGGTCAGATCTATTTGTTCAAATCCGCATGAAAGAGAGATTCCATAAGATAGTGGGTTGATTTGTAATTCACATAGATGAGTCTGAAAGGAGATTTTATGAATTGGTACTATGAGATCGAAAGAGATTAGTGTCATTGAAGATGACCCAGCCTATCCATGATTATTTAGCATTATTGAGCAACACAAGCACCCCTATGTGACATTAATTCCAATCCCTGCACCCTTAGATTATTTCCTAATTATTTGAATTTCTGAAATTTTTATTTAATTGTGACGCTTGATATCAAATCCCTTTTTTGTAAATTTAATGGAATCATCGACCCTTCTCTTAATTGCTGCAAATGAATTTATTTACAATCTAAATTTCGTGCTGAAATCTCTGGATTATACCATTCTATATGCGATTCGACCCCGACTCTTAATTGGGTATTTTTATTAATGACGACCGCTTATTCTCTTAATTGTCTGGAGGATAATTTGAGCGTTATCACTTTCTGGTCTTTGGTTCCATTGTTGTCTTCCACTTTATCTTTCCCTGTAGAAGAAACTATAACCCAAACATTAATGCCAGTGTACATGTAACTGATTATTTTAACGTGAAATAATGCATCTGCCGAGAAAATGTGTATTACCTAGGGAATCAAACTATAGTACTGACCTTTTTTCCTTTACTAGTTTTCGGACACGTGCGTTGCACGTGTATTTCAAGTGACTTAGTATAAAATTTCTTATAATCACATAAGATTGTTAAAATTATGTTACCGCTACATACACTATATAAGTAAAGTAAGAATTTCATGAATGTGGTACTTTGTTTAACAAATTAAGAGTTGAGCTTCAAATAAGCCATTACGAAATCTGACTAATAAAACAAAAATAATTCAATGCTCATGTTTGTAACACCACTGTCATTATTGCAACTCTAATGATTATATATCACAAAAGAAAAAAAACAATAAAAATAAATTGGAAGTGAAAATTGTGTTGAAAGTAAAGACATTCTAAACTATAGATCATAATATGATAGATGTACAAACACCAAAAATAAAATGTAGCCCCATTGTAAATTGAAGCATTGAAATGATAGGAGAGTGAAGAAAAGAAGAGGAAACTCATAGTTAAATTAGATAGCTATTCTTCTTCTACACGAATGACAATCCTTTCTTTTTTCCTTTACTTGAATTCTTCATGTTCCTTGCAAATGGCAAGACTAATCATCAAAAGACATCTAAATGTGTATAGTGATTATAACTGAGATTGGTTTTGAATGAAAACAAAAATTACAAAAAGAAAAAGAAAAAGAAAAAGAAAAAGAAATCTTGCATTTTTGGAATTTTTCAGTAGTGTAAAAGGAACAAATAATTTTGAGAATATGGCAATTTTGGATAGTTACAGAACAAGGCCTTTGGATATCCTTTTATACTATCAAAAGAGCATACATCACTTCAATTGAAAATTTAGTATTATTTATAGTCTTGACCCTTAACCTTCTATATTCATTTGTTGATGGACAAATCAATTTATAGGCTTTAAATAAGTGTTTTGATAAAATTGTTGTCATTTCATATTTGCTTAGGATAAGCTACGAGACAGTTTCATTTTTTGTTTAATATGGAGAGTTGTGGGCTTTTAATATAGTGAATGAATGGAATGAATGAAGGGAGAAAAACAAGGAAAAGAAAGTTAATCAACTGACTTTTGGACTTCATTTAAAACATAAGGGTGAAGAATTAAAGTGCAGTTGTTGGATTTTATATTCAACCATTATATAATTAAAATATTATTATTTAATTAAATTTTAATTTAGCATAGGGGCAAAATGGTAATTCAACTTTTAATTATACGAGCTTCCCACTTTTAATAATATATGATGATGATATATGATATGATGATAAAAATAAGAAGAAGTAAGCATTAATTTCTCATGTAGGAAATAAAAACTTTCCCAACTAATTTTATTTTTTCACCAATAAATATTGTTTTGATCTTCATTTGAATTTGTGGCTAGAAAATTTGATCGTCTTATTATTATTGTTGTAATTATTTGTATTGCTAGGGACATAACTAGAAATCTGTGGAATTCAATAGTTTTTATGCAAAATAATGTATTTGTACTTTAAAAAATTATTATTATATATATATATATATATATATATATATATTAAATTTAGAATTCAATTATAATTAGCGATTGAAATCAATGACAAAGTAAACAAAGCGATTATCATTTTTCTCCTCCACTTAATTAAAACACGATTAGAAATAAAAAGCTACTTAAAAGAAAAAAAAAAGGAATAACTTACATTTATTAGAACACCACTTGTTTTAATCATTACAGGTATTAGCAATAGACCTTTGGTGGTGGACTAACAAATTTTAAGGTATAATAGAAAAATGGATACTCATATTTACACAAAATGAGATTGTATTTATTGGTAAATTATTTTCAAAAAGACTGTCATACTGTTGTCAAGACAAAATAGAAAAGTTGTTTGTTAGTTTGCCATAGAACCATTCTAGAAATGATACTTCTCATAACATACATGCAAAACTTAAAAAGAAGTGTCGTCTTTTATAAGGAAAAACGAGTCAAGACTAAGGTAAGGGTAATGTAAATTGTAACAGCCTATTTGGTTAGTCCTCTACTGTGAAACTCCCTATACCAATTTCAATTGTATTTTGAACCTAAGATCACTTGCAGTCCAGATCCTATAATGTAGCATGGACCTACTTGTTAAGAAAAACACATGAAAATTAGGAGTGAACTTTAGAAAGAACAAGCAAAAATATGAAGATAGACTTCTGAATACGCTGACCTCTAGCATAGTCTTAATACATCATGATACATACGTCTATTCCTTTACTAGCCTTAAATTCATCTCTATTTCTAACCATTCATGATTTTAGTTGACTGGAATTTAAGAACAATGACGACAAGATCGAACAACTACTACAATAACAATTGATCAACAACCAAATAAAGCTAATAGACAAGCAAAGAAGAATTTTTGTCAAGTTAATAGGAAAGTAAATTGCAACAAAGCGTGGTAAGTAAGACAACAACATATTTTGAACAACCTATAAAACTGGAAAATTTAATAAGAGATAGCTCACCACCACAAACACCACCACCACCACCACCACCACCACCACCTGCAGAAAGGCACTCAACTAATAGTTCTTTTTACAGAAAGTCACTCAACTTTCTTTTATAGCCTCAAAGTCAATCAACTATGGATTTTTCTCACAAAAAGTCACTCAACTTTTTTTTACAACCTCAAAGTCACTCAACTAGGGATTTTTCAACTTTCTTTTATAACATCAAAATCACTCAACTATGGATTTTTTTCACAACAAATCACTCAACTAATTGTTCTTTTCACAGAAAGTCACTCAATTTTCTTTTATAACCTCAAAGTCACTCAACTATGAATTTTTCTCACAGAAAGTCATTCAACTAATCCGCTCTTTTCAGAGAAAGTCACTCAACTTTCTTTTATAACCTCAAAGTCACTCAACTATGGATTTTTCTCACAGAAAGTCACTCAACTAATTGTTCTTTTCACAGAAAGTCACTCAACTTTCTTTTATAACCTCAAAGTTACTCAACTATGGATTTTTCTCACAGAAAGTTACTCAACTATGGATTTTTTTCATAGAGAGTCACTCAACTTTCTTTTATAACCTCAAAGTCACTCAACTATGTATTTTTCTCTCAGAAAACCACTCAACTAATTTTTCTTTTTACAGAAAGTCCCTCAACTTTGTTTTATAACGTCAAAGTCACTCAAGTATAAATGTTTAACCTGCAAAGTCAATCAACTATTGATATTTCAATTAGAAAGTCACCCAACTAATTTAAATGAATTTTTGATTAAATATTGTCGAAATACAATTTTGTTTAAATAATTTTTTTAAAATAATAAGAGGCTAATTTTTTAAATAATTTTATCATATTTTATTGAAACATAATGTCATGACCCAAAATCGGGCCATGATGGCGTCCACTACAACCCACCAAGTGGACAAGCCTAAACCCAAATAACAAGATGCAGAAGACATAGTTTGTATCAAAAGAATAATAATAAGTGGAAGACCAGAATAATATATAGGGAAAAGGGGTCATATCATATATATATATCTGTAGTACGATACAAAATGTACAAAATAGGCTCAAAAGTGACCGAAAGACAAACTAACACAAGATACCAATCCCCTGGACTTGGTGTCACCTATATAGGACCTACTACGAATAGAAAGTCATATATATATATATATATATATATATATATATATATATATATATATAAAGAGAGAGAGAGAAAACTAACTTATCCAAAAATACAAAATGAGAGTCAGTACAAAAAGGACAGCAACAAGCCTCTAAACGCCGGGAACTCACCACAATCCAAGCTTGTAACCATAACAGGAGATCCAATGCTCACTGAGGGTGGCTCAAACTGGGAGCTGCATCAGAAAAAGATGCATAAGTGCAATATGAGTA
Source organism: Solanum appendiculatum (assembly GCA_018342035.1). NCBI lineage: Eukaryota > Viridiplantae > Streptophyta > Magnoliopsida > Solanales > Solanaceae > Solanum > Solanum appendiculatum. The sequence continues at coordinate 1,002,214 of JAGDQO010001575.1, read as the reverse complement.
ATAAAACATAGGGTACTCATGCACCCAGAATAGGGTAAGATACCTGTCACGCCATGAGAGTACTAACTTGGAACTCCTACCAATCCAGGCTCATGGCCTCAGGCCCAATAGTTTAATAAACAACAAAAAATCACAACTCAAGGATCCACATCATCAACAAAACCAACCAAATCAATCAAACACAATGCAATCCTAAGTTTCATGCCACATATAAGTAAAGTCTATGGATACTACTCAAGAAAACACAAGGATCACCTAAACTAAGGCTCCTCCAACTAAAACTATGCTAACCAACCCAACTTATGGCCATAACTATACAAGGATCATTAAAGGCTAACACAACCTAAGAATTCAACCTAATCATGCATTACTACTCAAATATAACCAATCTAACTAAGCCAAGTCTAAGAAAATGAAGCCATAACCTACCATAGGGTTGAAAACCACACACAAACTATAACTCAGGCGCTTTTCCCTTCCGGAGTGCCTCAGATCACTGCCAAGCTATCAAGAACCCAAAGAGAAAGTCAATATGGATCCAACGATACCCATATCACTAACATAAATTTCACACCATAATTGGATCGAAAATTGACACTCGAATCAATGTTATAGAATTACAAAAAGAAAACCATCATTATATTCTCCCTAGAGTAAGGATTACATGCTCGGAAGATGGTCGCAAAAGTGACTCAATTCGGACCTCAAATGGTCAATTTAGCAAACTTTAAAGTTTAGAAATTAAGGATTTTAAGGTCAAAAATGAAATTGAATTATGAAATTAAAGCCGTAGAAGAGTAGATGAGAGGGAAAGGAAGAGAATTACCTTTGAAGTATTTAAAATGACCAAGGATTTCTCCAAATCGCCTAACGCCAAGCTCTATTCAAGTTGGGTTTGAGTTTGAAGAAGAATGAGGGAAAAGGGGATTAAATCCCAGCGATCTTCACAAAAGCTGACAAATATTCGCAAAAGTGAACATCGGTTAAGTCAACATAGGCTTCAAAAAGCAAACCCCGCCTAAGAGGCTCCCTTCGCTTAAGCAAGCCTATGGTCACTTAAGTGGCCTTCACAAAAGCCAAGGGCTGGTCGCTTAAGCAACCCCAGCCCCACTGATGCCCTTCTCTTAAGCCGCTCCTTGGTCGCTTAAGCCAACTTCCTTTACGCGATCAAGGGTTCGCAAAAGTTGACGCACCAGACACTAGAATTCAGAGAAAAGGCTAAGTGTCAAAAAAACATCGAACAAGCCCTCAGAATTCATTCGGAGTCCAAATGAAACAAACCAAAAATGCAAATCCCTTAAAACGACATTACAGACTCAATGAAATCAATGAAACAGCCATTTGAGGTTGTTTCATAAAGATGTTGACCAAAGTCAACACTAAAGAAAGAAACACAAACCAAAATGCAACAAAAGCAATAAACTCATCCTGATACCCTCGAAGACCACATTAAAGGTCGTTCTAGACCAAACTCGACATTCTAGAGCTAACCTTGCTGACAGAATTTGATTTTGAGTGCGTTTACCAAGAATGTTTACCCAAGTTAAACTTTTGGCTAAACTCAAAAGCTAAATTGTCTAATCTCATCAACTCCAAACGAAAGCCTCAAAACCCGAACCTATTAATATACTGGACCAAAATGACCATTTCGGAGTTGATGGAACCGACAAAATTTTGATTCGACGTCAGAATCTCCAGATGTTGACTGGAGTCAATTCTTTCAAGCATTAAATTTTTAGAACTCAAAACTCGCACCAAACTCAACCAAACACCTCGGGGAGCATTCCATCTAACCCAGAACCACACAAGAGCTATAAGAAAAATATGGGAAAGGGAAAAACAGGAAAAGCATGCATAAAACATAGAATTGACCCTGAGGGTCATTACAAAAAATATCACTAAAAGGACTTTTGTCCACGAAAGTAAGGCAAAGGCAATACCTGAAGGCTCGAAAAGATGAGGATACCGGGTCCGCATATCAAGCTTGGTCTCCCAAGTAGCCTCCTCGACTGGATGTGCCTCCATTGAACCTTCACTGACGGGATCTCCTTAGACCACAACTGCCTAACCTGCGTGTCTAGAATGGCTACAGGCTTCTTCTCAAAACTCAAAGTCTCATCATGCTGAACTGGCTCCCACTAAAGCATGTGAGACTCATCAAGAACATACCACATCAACATAGAGACATGAAATATAGGATGAACACCAGAAATAACTGGAGGTAAGGCAATCTCATAAGCCACCTCTCCTACCCGCCTCAGAATCTCTAAAGGTCTAATAAACCTGGGGCTAAGCTTGCCCCTCCTCCCAAATCTCATCGCGCCATTCATGGGCGACACCCACAGGAGCACACGATCACTAACCATGATCTCTGAAGGTCGTAGCCTCCGATTTGCATAGCTCTTCGGCCTACTCTGGGTAGTACAGCGACGCTCCTGGATCACACAAACACTATCCATAGAATTTCTCAATAAGTCAGTGCCCCATAGCCTAACCCTTAAGGCATCAAACTAGCCCACCGGAGAATGACATCTCTTACCATATGGTGCCATCTGAATTCTCTAATGGTAGCATTATTATATGCAAACTCCACCAAAGCCAAAGGCCGATCTCACGTCCCCTCAAAATCAATAACACAAGCCTGTAGCATATCCTTGAGAACTTGAATAGTCCTCTCAGACCGATGTACTGAGCTCAACCTGGGTACCTAACTCCCTCTGAATAGACCTCCAGAAATGCGAAGTGTACTGAGTACCACAGTCTAAAATGATAGAGACTGGCACCCCATGCAAACGGACAATCTCTATATGGTAGATCTGAGCTAACCTCTCTGATGTGTAGGTAGTCTGAACTGATAGAAAGTGAGCTGACTTGGTCAATCGATCAACCATGACCCAAATAGAACTAAAACCTCAAAAAGTATGTGGCAAGCCTACCACAAAGTCCATGGCTATACGCTCCCACTTCCACTCCGAAATGGACAGCCGCTGAGTCAAACCACCTAGGCTCTAGTGCTTGTACTTCACTTGCTGATAGTTCAAGAACCTAGCCATGAATGCTACAATGTCCCTCTTCATCCCACACCACCAATAGTGCTTCCTCAGATTATAATATATCTTCGCAGCACTAGGATAAATAGAATATCTAGAATAATAGGACTCCTGAAGAATCAGCCCAACAAACTCACCAACTCTAGGAACACAGATACGACCCTCGATCCTCAAGATGCCCTCGGGATCTAAGGTCATCTTCCTAACCTCGCCTCTAAGAACCTTTTCTCGAATCATCCTCAACTACGAATCTTCAAACTACTGTGCCCAAATCTGATCCAGTAAGAATGATCTAGCCTCCACATAAGCAAGTACTCTACCCGACTCAGAAATATCAAGTCTAAACATCTGATTGGCTAAGGACTAAATGTATGAAGCCATAGGCCACTCCTTCCTAGCTAAGAAAGCCAAACTCCCCATACTCACTACCTTCCGACTCAAGGCATCTGCTACCACATTAGCCTAGCCCAGGTGATAAAGGATATAGATGTCGTAGTCCTTTAGTAACTCCAACCACCTGCGTTGTCTCAGATTAAGGTCCCTCTGGCTGAAAATATACTGAAGAATATGATGGTTGGTGAATACCTCACAGTGAACTCCATAAAATAGTGCCGCCAAATCTTCAGCATGCAGACTACCGCCGCTAACTCCAAGTCATGAGTGGGTTAGTTTTTCTCGTGAAGCTTCAGCTTCCTGGAAGAATAAGCAATAACTCTACCCTGCTTCATCAAGACATAACCTAGGCCAACACCAAAAGCATCATTGCAGATCGTAAACCCTTGGCCCTCAACAGGATGAGTCAGAATCGGTACTGAAGTCAACAAGGACTTGAGCTTCATAAAGCTCTCCTCACACTCATCCGACTACTGGAAGAGAACATTCTTTTGAGTCAATCTAGTTAAAGGTTCCACAATAAAAGAAGACCCCTCCACGAACTGTCTGTAGTAGCCTGCTAACACAAAGAAACTATGAATCTCAATAGGAGTAGTAGGTATGGCCCAACCACGGACTACCTAAATCTTCGCCGGATCCACCATAATGCCATTCTTGGACACTATGTGCCCCAAGAATGCTACAGACTCAACCCAAAACTCACACTTAGTGAATTTGGCATACAACTGCTGCTCTCTTAAGGCCTAGAGTATAATTCTCAAATGCTACTCATGTTTCTCCCTACTACTAGAGTGGACCAAGATGTCGTCAATGAACACTATCACAAATGAGTCAAAAAAGGTCCTGAACACATGGTTCATCAACTCTATAATTGCTGCTGGGTATTAGTCAACCGAAAAGACATGACTAAGAACTCGTAGTGGCCATATCGAGTCCTAAAGGCAGTCTTAGGGATGTCCACAGCCCTAATCCTCAACTAGTTGTAGCCCAACCTCAGGTCAATCTTAGAGAACACCACTACACCCTAAAACATGTTGAATAAATCATCAATCCACATTCTTGATAGTTACCTTATTCAGCTCCGTGTAGTCAATGCACATACGTAAGGTACCATCCTTCTTCACAAACAAGATAGGAGCACCCTAAAGAGATACATTAAGTTTGATGAACCCCTTGCCTAAGAGGTCTTGGAGCTGTTCCTTAAGCTCCCTCAGCTTAGCTGAAGCCACTGATATGGCAGAATAGAAGCTGGTTGTGTGCCTAACTCAACAACAATCCCAAAATCAATATCACGGTCAGGAGGGAGACCCATTAGATCAGTAGGAAACACATCATCAAACTGTCTAACCATTGGAAGTGACTCAAGAGGAGGGATGTTGACATTAGTATCACAAACATAAGCAGGATAGGATAGACACCTCTTCTCTACCAATCACCGCACTGTCAAAAAGGAGATTATACCCCTCAGCATATGTCCATCTGAACTGGTCCATACCAGAAGAGAAATACCACGCATGCACAAAGTAACAGTCTTGGAGAAATAATCTAAGACCACATGGTAGGGAGACAACCAATCCATGCATAGAATCTCATCAAAATCCACCATATATAACACAATAAGGCCTACCCAAGTATCATAACCCAAGATGGTGACCACACAAGCTCTGTAGACCCGATCCACTACCAAAGAATCACCTACCGAGGTAGCTACACACATAGGCACAAATATCGGCTCAAAAGACAAATCCAATCGCACAACGTAATAAGCATCCACATATGAAAAGGTAGATCCTGGATCAAATAAATCATAAGAAGGATGATAGGAGATTGAGATCATACCTATAATAACAACATTCTATGTCTCCTCCTCTGTCCTTCTTAGAAAAGCATACATATGGCCGTGTCCACCTCACGATGGATCTCCTAGATGGTGCATGAAGGATCAACTTGCTGTAAAAAAGAGCAGCCCGATGACACCATCTGCTCTGTCGCAACTCTAAGTGGAAATTAGAGCCCTTTGACAAACCTACGAACTCTCTCCTGCTCTATCGACATGAGAATAGACGCATGTCTAGCAAACTGTAACACCCCAGTTTTTGAAAAGAAAGAAAATGCAGTTTTAAAATTTTTCTGGTGCCAGTGACGACGGAGGCCATCTACGGACCGTAGGTGGAGTGACGAGCCGTAGATGGTAACTGTCGATGGCCCTGCCAGCTTTATAAATTTTGTGTTTCTGAACCTTGACCTACGGATTAGCAGGACGGTTCATAGTTCGGTTGACGGGCCGTAGATGGGTTCTGTAGATGCCATCCAGACTTGGCAAATTTTAAGTCCAAAACAAACTTTCTGAATCGATTGACGGAAGAGTAGGACGGTCCGTCAGTGGATGTACGGATCGTAGGTCCTGTCCGTCGATTGGCCTCGACAGTTTATTTAAGGGCTTTTTGGACTTTTTCCCTAAATGTTTATTCCTTATACTAGATGATTTTTCCCCTTAACCTTGGCCCTATTTATATTTTCTAAGCCCTAACCCCTTCATTTTCCAACTCTCATCTCCCAAAATATTTCTCTCTCTAGAAGAACAAGAAGGAGAAGAAGCGAGCTAGGGTTCTCATCAAGGTCATCAATCCCCTTTTGTATCAAGGCACTGGCATTGAGGTACGATAGTATTTACCATTTGGAGTCTTTCCTCCAATGGGTCCTCTTTTCCTTAAGGTTTTCAAGGTATAGTCTTGCCCAAGAGAGTTAGGGTTTGACAAATTCTTATGGGTTCTTCATTATGCTTTCCATTGTTGATGTTATGGTTGATAGTGCACGATCTAGCGTGGTAAAGTAAGCTAGTGCACGATTTAGCATGGTTTACATGCAACTTGATGAATCCCATGAGCTTATGCTAAGTATCCCCCAAATTTATGATTATGCTTATGATTGAGAAAAGATGAATTGCATGAACTCTTTGTGAAGTGAGCTAAGGATTATGATTATCAAGCTATGAATTCCATGTAAGACTATGAAGGATGAAAAGAGAATATTTTATGAAAAGATGCATGTTGAATCAAAATCTATGATTTTCTTCTATTATGTGGATTCCCTCAATTATGACTAAATTGCCTTGATTTTTGGCTTTATAAGTAATTGCTTGCATTGAATTGCATGTTTGAGGAGAAGCTTATGAACCCATGATTTATGAGTTAAGAGTGTGATGAGCTATGTAAATATGAAGCTTGTGAACTCATGCATGTTTTATGAAGTTTATGATATGTTAGTGCATTTTGTAGAGTTGTGAAAGGGTTTCTCATGTAATGCTCAACCTATGAGTGTGAAAGGTTTTCTCACACGTAATGATTCATAACTTGTTGAAAGATTTTCTCAACCAAACTTGAATCCATGATTAATGAACTATTCTATGAAGGGACAAGAGGCTATTACCCATGTTCCCTAATGTAGACAAGAGGCGATTACCCATGTCTACTAATAATGAAATCATGACTAATAGAAGAACAAGTGGCGATTACTCATGTTCTTCAGGAGCTATTCTATGAAGGGACAAAAGGCGATTACCCATGTTCCCTAATGTAGACAAGAGGCGAGTACCCATGTCTACCTAAGATAAAATGAACTATGATAATTCCGTGGGAAATATGCTTAGTACCGAGTGGACAAGTGGTGATTACCCATGTCCCATAACCTATGTGCCACCATAGGGTGATGGTCTATGGTAGACACAATCTAAGCAGTTCATGGTCTTACCTTGGCAAGTAGGACACCCCTTTTCGGTGTGGGGCAGACACCGGATTCCATGTTGATAGCTCACATGGTCTTATATGTCGGTTAAGGCTATTTCCCCACAAGTTAATGAACAAGTGTTCTCATGATGATGGCCTAAAGTAAAGTAAAGGAAAGATGAATAGCTTGTCTTGGCCATGTTTTATGCTTCATGTTTCTTATGTTCTATCATGTTTTAGCTTGGCCATTACATGTTATGATTATATGTCATTCTAGCATGGTTTATATGCCCTTTTATGCATTGCTATCATACTTGGTACTTGATTGTACTAACGCATACTTTTGCCTACATTGATTCTATTGATGTAGGACTTGGCAGTTCTTCTCATCCCACTCGTGGCTAGTCAGTTCCAGTGATAGTGAAGACTATGTGAGGCCTCCTATGTCCGAGGACCTAACCTTGTTACATTTTCATGCTTTTCGTTATGCTTTTGGATATTGTACTGGGCTGCATCACAAACCTTCATTTCTATTCTGTTATGTTAGATGGCTTGAGACATAAGTTGTAGAATTATGCTGTTTTGTTATATAATGCTCTTTTTAATTCTTCTCTCTATTATCTTGTATGTTATGTATGCTAAGGGCTTGTGTGAAGCCTCTCGGGGTCTTGTACACCGTGTTACATCTAGGGGCTACCCTAGGTCGTGACGCCAACTCATGGAATCGTGCCTCATATTCTACAACTAATCATGACCCCTGGATAAGGTCTGTGAACTCATCCCTCAAACATTCCCTCAGGCTACGAGGTATATACTTCTTCAAGAAAGCCTTAGAGAACTGAGCTCAAGTCATCAAAGGTGACCCGACTGGTCTGTAATCAAACTAAAATCTCCAACACTGCTTCGCCAGACCCTCAAGCTGGTAAGTAGTGTAATCAACCCCACGGGACTCCATTAACTTGATTTTATGCAACATCTTCTGGCGGCTAACTAGAAACTTGTAGGCATCCTCGCCCCCAACATTGGTGAACCTGGGAGGACCCAATCTGATAAAGTTCCTCAACATCTTCTGCTCCTCAGAAGTCATAGTTGGCCTAGGAGCCATAGGTGGAGCAAAAGTAACAACCTGCTGAACCACTAAATGAGGAGTCGCAGCAACATGATGCGCCTGTGGGGCTTGAGTACCATGTGCCCCTGCCTGGGCTTTAGTCTGAGCATCGCCTCTCATATGGGGTCCAGCTAAAGTTCTAGGCATACTACCTACCTAGTACATACCTTCTATGAAGCTGAGGATCTTAGCCAAAGTATCTTAAAGCAGTAGTGTGGCCATGAACTCTGGTGGAGGCTGGGCTGGCTCCACACCCTTAGGTTGTCGCTAAACATTCTCAACCTCTATCTCGGGCTTTAGTGCTGGTGCTCGCTCCTAACCTTTAGGTCGACCTCTAGCTCGTCCTATTGCTAGGGCTCTACCGGGAGGTACGGGAGGCTCTCGCCGGCCCTTAGTCGATCTTTTCCTATCCATCTGTGAAAGGGTACAACAAATGGAGTTTAGATATTGGTACAACCATCAACGCATGACAAGAAACAAGAAATAGTGACGTATTCCTAATAATGCCCTATAGCCTCTCGAAGATTGGATACGAATGTCATCGTACCAATCCATGAGACTCTACTAGAATCTTGCTCCTGTACTGGTGAGACCGATGAACCTAAAGTTCTGATACAACACTGTCACGACTTGAAATTGGGCATGATGTCGTCCACTACAACCCACAAATTGGATAAGCCTAAACCCAAATAACAAGATACGAAAGAAATAATTTATATCAAAACAATAATAATAAGTGAAAGACCAGAATAATATATAGGGAAAAAGGGGCCATATAATATATATCTATAGTACGATACAAAATGTACAAATAGGCCCAAATATGACTGAAAGACAAACTAACACAAGATACCAATCCCCCGGACCTGGTGTCACCTATATATATATATATGCATATATATATATATATATATATATATATATAGAACTGACTAATCCAAAAATATTAAATGAGAGTCAGTACAAAAGAACGACAATAATAGGCCTTTGATCATCGGGAGTTCACCACAATCCGAGTCTGTCACCGCCACGAATTATCCAATGCTCACTCAGGATGGCATGAACTGAAAGCTGCATCAAAAACAATGCAAAAGTGCAATATGAGTACCAAAACACGGGCTACTCAGTAGGCATCATAAGCCGACCGAGCTAAGAAAGATTAAATATATAAAAGAAGCATGATGATACTAGCAAGTCAAGGGGAAATTTAAAACACACAAACATAAGATAGAGGTCAGGTAAATAATATCAAGATTCAACCACAAGTTACACCCAAGTCACAAAACAATCAGCACACTCAAAGGACAACTCACACAATAGTAATGTGTAAAACACCAAGTAAGGAAAAGCCATCATCCAGAAGAGAAATCGAGCCGCCTGAAATGATACCTCAAGCTTAATCGATTGCCAATACCCAGATAGATGTATCCACGGGCCCATGGGATGGCACGTCAAGCTTACCAATAACCCGAATAAATATATCAATAGGCCACTTGGGGTGATGCATTAAGCTTATCAACAATGTAAATCTAAATAATAGAATGTAGCCTGAGTCTAAGCCAATGGGCCGCCTGGAATGGTACATCGAGATTATCAGAGTAAAAGTAGCCGAAAGGTGCGATAAATTGAGAAAAGGGGCCTTTTTACTACTTTTAGGACAAGACAGGTCTCAAGGACTTCAAACTCATTAAGGAAAAATTCCTTCACAAACCAAGTCATTTCCGTCGAAAATCAATCACGTAATAACTCCTCAAAGGCATCATCACAATCAAATCATGTCATACACCCATAACCGAGTAAGATACCCATCACGCCACGAGAGTACTAACCTGGAACTCCTGTCAATCAAAGCTCACGGCCTCAGGCCTAAAAAATTAATAAACAACCAAAAATCACAACTCAAGGATCCACATCATCCACCAAACCAACCAAATCAATCAAACACAATGCAATCCTAAGATTCACGCCACGAATAAGTAAAGTCTAAGGATACTACTCAAGCAAACAGAAGGATCACCTAAACTAAGGCTCCTCCGACTAAAACTATGCTAACCAACCAAACTTATGGCCATAACTATTAAAGGATCATTAAAGCCTAACACAACCTAAGGTTTCAACCTAATCATACAATACTACTCGAATATAACCAATCTAACTAAGCAACATCTAAGAAAAGGAAGCTATAACCTACCTCGGAGCCGAAAACCACACACAAACTACAGTTTAGGGGCGTTTTGTTTCTGAAGAGCCTCAAATCAGTTCAAAGATATCAAGTATATACGGATCTAACGATACCCATATTACTAACACAAATTTTGGACCAAAATTGGGTCAAAAATCAACCCTCGTATCGATATTATAGAAGACAAAAAGAAAACATTCATTATACTCTCCCTGGAGTGAGGATTACATGCCCGGAAGATGGGGAAAAATGGGTCTCAATTCGGACCTCAAATGGTCAATTTAGCAAAACTTTAACGCTTAGAAATTAGGATTTTGAGGTCAAAAATGAAATTGAATTATGAAATTAAAGCCGTAAAAGAGTGGAGGAGAGGGAAAAGAAGAGAATTACCTTTGAAGTGTTGAAAATGACCAAGGATTGCTCCAAATCGCCTAAGGCCAAGCTCTATTAAAGTTGGGTTTGAGTTTGAAGAAGAATGAGGGAAAAGAGGCTTAAATCCCAGCGATCTTCGTAAAAGCCGACAAATGTTCGCAAAAGTGAACATCGCTTAAGCAAACATAGGCTTCGCAAAAGAGAACCCCGCCTAAGAGGTTCCCTTTGCTTAAGCGAGCCTATGGTTGCTTAAGCGACCTTCGCAAAAGCCAAGGGCTGGTTGCTTAAGCGACCCTCACCCCACTAATGCCCCTTGCTTAAGCGATCCCTTGGTCACTTAAGCCAACATCGCTTACGCGATCAAGGGTTCGCAAAAGCTGGCGCACTAGACACCATAATTCAGCAAAAAAAGGCCAAGTGTCCAAAAACTTCGAACAAGCCCTCAGAATTTATTTGGAGTCCAAACAATGCAAACCACTTGAAAATAACATTCCGGATTCAACGAAATAGTTATCCAAGGTTGTTTAATCAAGATGTTGACCAAAGTCAACACTAACAAAGAAACACAAACCAAAATGCCACAAGCTAAAAACTCATCCCGATAACCTGGGGGACCAAACCAAAGGTCGTTCTAAACCAAATTCGGCATTTCGGAGCTAACTTTGCTGTCGAAATTTGATTTCGAGTGTGTTTACCAAGAAAGTTGACCCAAAGTCAAAATTTTAGCTAAACTCAAAAGCTAAAATGACTAATCGCACTAACTCCAAACGAAAACCTAAAAAACCCAAACCGAGCATCATATTGGACCAAAATGACCCTTCTAGAGCTGATGAAATTGTGAAATTTCGATCCGACGTCAGAATCTCTAGATGTTGACTGAAGTAAACTCTTTCAAGCATTAAGCTTCCAAAACTCAAAACTCGCACCAAACTCAACTAACATCTCGGGGAGCGTGTCACCCAACCCAGCATCACACAAAAGCTATAAGGAAGCTAAGAAAAGGGGCAAAACAGGAAAAAATGCATAAAATATATAAATGATCCTGAGGGTCGTTAGACATAATTTTTGTTTTAAACTAATTTCTTAAAAAAATAATAAGATTCTCATTTGAATTAATTTATTGAAACCAAAATTTTATTTTAAACATATTTCTTAAGTAATAATAAGATACTCATTTAAATTATTTTATTTAATTTTGTTGAAATATGAATTTTATTAAAAATGATTATTTTTTAAAAAAAAAAAGAAGTTGTGCTACTAGCACTAGTAACAGTGGATACCAATGCAATGCATCATTTTTTATTAAAAAAAAGCTACCGCGTAAACCTTAGTATTTTTGTATTGAATACACAATAGTTATTATTTCTTTAAAAAAATTTAGTTTAAAATAAAATTTGTATTTCAAAAAAAATTAATAAAATAATTTAAAACAAAATAGTATTTCAACAAAATTTAATAGAATAATTAAAATGTGCATCTTATTAATTTTTTTAAATAATAGTTTAAAAAAATTGTGCTTCAACAAAATTTAATAAAATAATTAAATGAGTATCTTATTATTTTTTTTAAAATTAGTTTAAAACAAAAATTGTATTTCAACAAAATTTAATAAAAAATATATTTAAATTGGTTGGATGATTTTCTAAATGAAATATGAATAGTTGAGTGACTTTGTTAGGGAAAATATTCATAGCTAAGTGATCTTGAGGTTATAAAAGAAAGTTACGTGACTTTCTGTGAAAAAAACAATTAGTTGAGTGACTTTCTATTAGAGAAATCCATTGTTGATTGACATTGAAGTTATAAAAGAAAGTTGAACGACTTTAAGTGAAAAGAAAAATTAGTTTAGTAACCATCTAAGATATTAACTCCAAATTTTATCACTTGTAATAAGATAAAATTTTAAAAATGTGTAAATGAAGCATCAGTATTAGGAGCTACAGAAAACATTTCTAAACAGGGAAAATGGAAATTAATACCTCAGAAAAAGTTCTCAACGGTGATCCATATCGAAATTAATACCATCAAAATTTTCAATCTTTATCGCAACTTTGTATTCTTAAAAAAAAATAAAAAAATACCCATATCATTCGAGATTTTTTCTTTTCAACATTTGACCAAACATATGCATAATCTTGGATCAGAAATTAATCCAGAGGAATCTGAATTAGGAGACAAAAACTTAGCAAAGGCTTCATAAAGGCATTTTACAATTTCTCATCTTCTATAGAAGCGAGGCATGTATTACTAACTCAATCAGAAAACGTGTAAAACAAAAGATAGAAGAAGATAACATGAAAAATAAAATTTTGGATCAACAAATACCAATAGTATGTTAAACAACTTTCGAACAATGAAAATGATATTTTCGATATTATCTAAATTAACTTATTAGAATTCCCATGTCCTTGTTAGTGGAAAAATCTGTTTTAATCATGTGGGTAGAAGTTAGAACCTGTCATCACTGGTATGGTTTTAAAAGTGTTTCGAAACAATTATATCCAAATAGCCTTCTACCGATATAATGGTATTTGCTGAACAACTCAAAAAAACCAACATAAGAAAATTCCACGAAAAAATCTAATAATAAAAATGTTTCACTATTTCTCCAATCAAATTCATTATTTTCAACCTCAATCTAAAGTGAGAATTAAAAGAACCCTTGATTTTACTGCACATTTAGAAATACATAAATATTAATACTTTATTAAGAAAACTCATATTAAATGAGTCTCATTTGGCAAACGAAAACTCCAAGTGTTTGCACTTTACATCAAAACATTTTCTTCTGCAACTTTCAACAAATGAAATAAAGCTTTACATTATAAATAAATTAAAAAATTAAAACTAATATAGTAAGTATCTTTTAAATATTTTTAACCCGATCATTAAAATAGTTTAAATAGATATCTTTTTACTTATTTATTTTTTAAATCTTTTTATTTCTTGAAATTTTGATTTTAAATAAAAATTCCATATTAGCAAATTTTAATGAAAATTCAATTAAATAGATTGAGTGACTAAATTGTACGTACAATTTTCACAGTTGAGTGACTTTCTGAGAAATTTTTTTTGAGTGACCATCTAAGATATTATCTCTTCAAATAATTATATTGTGTTTCACAAAAATGAACAATACCAGTTAGGCTGGACACAAATACTGTAGCAGCAAAAAAATTGCAATAGAAAAAATTCAGGATTAGATTGGGTGCGTTGTTGTGAGAAATATATGAAAAAAATATTATTGAGTTGTGTATCTACATTTTTACATTGAGAACATATTTATAGACACTATGTTAGACTCCTTTTCTAACTAGGACACTACAATACAATCCTTTTCTAAGTAGGATTCTATATACTATTTCTATTCCTATTCCTATTCTAAGTGGATTGTATATATGTTAGTCCTGTTCCAATTTCTATTCTAACACTCCCCCTCAAGCTAGTGCATACAAGTCACATGTACCTAGCTTGTTACAAATATAATTAATACGAGGACCGATGAGGGGCTTGATGAGATAATTGCAAGTTGATCATGCGACTTCACAAAATTGACTGTCAATCTCAATGTGCTTAGTCTTCTCATGAAATATTCATTTGATGCATAATGTCGATAAAACACAGAGTGTTAAATTCCTGAATTATAGTGTTGAACTTCCCAAACCAAGCTTGATAAGACTATTTTAGACCATAGAGTAACTTACATAATTGACATACATGGCTACTAAACTCCCCCTGAGCAACAAAATTAAGTGGTTGCTCCATATAGACTCTTCAAAGTGCAGTGGTCATTGGAAAGTGCTCAAAATCTAGTATAAAATATATGAATCATCTTGGAATCAATAGATGAGTCGATATTAAACAAGAAAGTTATTGAAAAACTAGTCGGAACATGCTCATGCATCGGAGTATTAGATTTGATGGCTGAAAGTGGTCACAATCTAAGAATTAAAATTATATGAGTAGGGTCGAAATGATGGCACGACCTTATTGAGAAAGAGAATTATATGGGTAGGATCTGAATGATGGCACGACCCTACTGTAAAATAGAAACTATATGGGTAGGGTCGATCTGACGGCACGATCCTACTTAAAAAGAAAAATTATATGGGTAGGATCAGAATGATGGCATGGCCCGAAACAAATAAGAAAGTAGTCACCGAAAAGAATGGTGCTACACTAATCAGATATGAAAAAATAATCACCGAAAAGATGGCAAGTTGCTACACAAATCAAATATAAGAAAGTACTTACCGGAAAGATGGCACAGTGCTACACAAATAAGATAAGAGAAAGTAGTCACAGAATGATGCACAGTGCTACACAAATCAGATATGAGAGAGTAGTTCGAAAAAATGCACAGTACTATGCAGATTATATATGAGAAAGTAGTCACCGAAAAAATGCACGGTGCTAAGCAACTTAAATATGAGAAAATAGTCACCAGAAAGATACATGGTGACCCAAAATTTTCTAACATAATCATTGTGAAGGGCGACATATATGGGTATAACCGTCCGCCGACAGTGGAAGCTCTTTGATTATCTACCGAGATCTTAGAGGCTCGGATACCATGTGAGAAATATTGAAGAAAAATATTATTGAATTGTGTATCTACATTATTATATTGAGGCCCTACTTATAGACACTACATTAGACTCCTTTTCCAACTAGGACACTACAATACAATCATTTTTAAAATAGGATTCTATATGCTATTCTATTCCTATTCCTAGTCTAAATAGAATTGTATATATTACTCTTGTTCCTATGCCTATTCTAACAATTGCTGATGTAAAAAATTCACGTTTAGATTTTAAGGAAAAAATTCAAAATAATTACAATAAATATAAATTTAAAGATCAAATCAGAAGCAATTTCTCACTGTAAGTATCTGAATACCAGTAGAAAACTGATATACTCCGATATCATTGTGATGCAAAGCAGGGAAAAACCAATATAAGCGCTGCAGTGAGAATGAGAGAAGAAAAAATATTTGGACTTTTGGATCTTTCTCATCCTTAAACTTCTTCTCATCAGGTGAAGCAAGAATCGGAAACTTGGGTTGAAATGGGTGTGGAATTGAATTCTTGTACTCCGTTGATGTCTTTTATATCTTGGTTGTCATAGGAATTTTGAAACCATTGGTTTCTTTGTTTCGCTGGCTGATGACTGATAAGTGTGCCAATGAAGAAAATCTATTTTGCTGATTTATGAGAGTGCAAAGTATTAATACAAAATAAGCATCTTGGTAACTACAACATGAATAAAGCATTATTTTGTTATCCAACCTTGAAGTCATCCCGAGCAAGATATACTTCCTTGACTTTCCGCAAGCTCTGAGGTGTCACTCGAGGTTGAGTAATGGACATAATTTGAAGAAAACTTCATAATCTCCAAAGTTCTCTAAATATCAAAACCAAAATCAATGTGGTACAACTATCACGACCCAAAGTACACCCTAGACGTGACATGGCATAAAAGACCATGAAAGGCCCTACACAAGCCACTTAATATGCATATACACAACATAATAGACAAAGTAGGAAATCTCATATTAATAGAGGAGTTTTACATAAAAGCGGAAGTCTAACATAGTCTTGACACGCCATCTAGTACATCAAAAGAAGTGGTCTGGACGTAACCCGTACACCACGTACAAAATCTGTAAACTAAGACATATAAAAGCAATAAAGGTGGCATGGGCCTCGAAACATGAGGATTCACCAAGTCTTTGGACATCAAGTGATCAAGCAACTAGCCACGAGCGGGAGGAGAAAGATCATTGTACCATACATTAGTGAAACAATGTAGGCACAAGTTTGCATTAGTACATGGAATGTACTAAGTATAAGGGATATGCATAAAAACATGAAACATGATCATAAGAGGACTTAATAAAAAACGTGACATGCACGACCAAGTTAAAAAAGTAAAACCTAAAAGAAGACATCATAAATCATGGAGATGGTCAATGCATCTTAAAATCACGAGTAATGCTTCATAAAACCTGTTAAGAACAACTTAGTTCATTTTGTGGTATATTAACAATTAACCGACATAGACCACGTGAGCTATAACTTGGAATCCAGTGTCTTGCTCCGACACCGAAAAAATATGTCCTTCCTTGCCAAGGCAAAGACCTTAATCTTCTAGCTTAGGTGGATCCACTAGCTATGTCACTTAAGACAAATCTACGGGGGCACGTAGTTAGGGACAAAGAGATTGCTACTAGAGACCCGACCTCTACTAACAAGAGAGCCTCCATCTCAATATCCTCACGGTGCCATGTAAAAATCCCAAGGAATAGTCATAAACATAAATATATCATCATCCATGGAAAGGTACAATTAAGTTACTAATTTAAGATAAAACATCAAAGAGTAGCTCCTTAAACCATGTGTAATAAAACCTTTCACAATTTCATTGATGCTTGTTTTAAAGAAACCTAGATCATAAAAGCTCTGTTTATAATAAATCATGCATAACTTCATGAAAACATCATTCACAAGTTCATAATTCTTTTATCAATTCATGCCTTTAAGAGTTCATAGTAAAAATCATGATCAATGCATGGGTTCATGTGATTTGAATTGAGAAGCATGTAATTGAGTCAAAACATTCAAAATAAGATCAGATTCAAGCAATTGAATCAACACAAATAGAACCCATTAAAGATTGAATGAAACCTAATCACTTTGATTGAAATTTGACTTGGAGAATTGAGAAAGCTTGGGGCTCAATGGGTGAATGGAACCCATTCATGAAGCCTTACATACCTTGATCTTGAAGCCCAAAACAATGGAGGAATTGAAAACTTGACTTGGAAACCTAGCTTCTTGGAGAATTGGAGGGGATGAATGTGGATGGGATTAGGGGGTTTGAGTGAATGAGGGAATTGGGGAGCTTTCAAAGGGTGAAGGTAGTTATAGGGCTTAGAAGTTAGGGTAAAATGACATAGTATAGGTATTAGAAGCATAGGAAAAGACAAAAACACCCTTAAAAGTAACTGTGGGATGGTTCCTATGGCTTGGACCTACGGTCCGTAGAAATTTCTACATCCCGTACTAGTCAATTGTAGAACTAACTTCAGAAATCCAATTTCACCTTACTTTCTACGAGACCTTTCTACGGTCCATCTAAAATTGTGTAGCCAGTAGACCTCATCCCTAGAATCCAACGTTTGGTTCAAAATTTCACTAAGTCTAGAACCTTCCTACGGAACCATTCTACGACTCATCAACCTCTCTATGGCTTGTCCTGTTTATCCGTAGGTCATACTTCAAAAACTAAATTTTCCAAGACTCAACTCATGTTCATCGACCCACCTTCTACGGCCTGTAGGACCTTCTATGGTCCTTAGATGAGAGTCCTAGATCAGTGCATCAGTAAATTTTATGTAACTTTTCCTTTCAACTTGACCTTTTCAACTTTCGAGGTGTTACAACAATATGACGTAAAAATTGGAAGTAGACTTTCAAAGTCGTTTTCAATTTCCTTATATTTCAAGCTTGATGTAACTCTTATCAAGGTCTTGGCTACTTGATTGAGAAAGTGCGGTTGCATTTCTTTAACCCTTTTATCTATGTAGAAGAGACAAAAAATATAGAACAACTTTCATGAGGGCGAATAATGTTTCAATCCGTAAGATTTGAGAGTCTAAATAGACAGGAATAGACAAGAAAAGAGTCTTAATAGTGAAATTAGATGAAGAGTGAGATTTGTCACAAGAATATATGAATTGCTATTGTGATGAATTTGCAGAGGAGATAAACATCCTGTTGACATATATTAAGCAATCAACTTTCTGGAGCTAATTCTCTCAATTCCTACCTATACTAGATTTTTTTTACAATGTTTCAATGCAAATATAAATATTTATCCTGATCTAAATATGCTTCCTCGACTTCATTGAGGCAATAGATGCTACATAATGTTCAAAAATATTTACAAAAAATAATAATGAAGAAACAAGCAAAGAGAAATAACAAAATATCAAAGATACCAAAGAAATAGAATAACTTTCACCTATCGGAGTACGAATCGTTTTAATCATTATAGGTTCTCCCAATCAACATTTATAGTGGAAATATCAACAATTTTTTGTCTGTAGCCATGGTTTGAGCAATAGACTTTCCACACGGCTCAACAAGATTTCAAAAAGGAAAAGAATTAACAAAAAAGCAAAGGAAAGTAAACAAAAATAAAAAAACTTCTGAGGGAAAATAATAACTTCCATATGTTGGAGAGCCATTCGTTTTAATCTTCACAGTCATTCCCCATTGATAAATATGATGGGAATTTGAGCAATATTTGGCTAGTATTTCCCCTTGTCAAATTCTAGCAGTGGTGTGAGCAATGGGCAGTCGTCAAAACCAAGTTTAGAGAGGGAAGAGGGTAGTGCTGATTCTGAAAGTGATTGGAGATTACGACAACACTTGATGGTCAGCTCAGAGAGGGCGGACGGCAGTGCTTATTTGAAAAGTGATTGGAGATTAGGACAATTCCTAATGTGTAGACATAGAAGCGAAGTGAGGTGCAAAAGACCTAGTGAATGGAGCTCATGATGGTTATGTAAATGTAGCTTAGAAAGAGAGAGGGAAGCCGGTTTTCTTCCAACAATGACTGAGTTTGAGGTAAATTATAAGTACAAAGATATTGATGAGAGGTGAGGCTTTTGAGAACTTGGGTGCTTAATGTTTTTAGATTGGACACCTCAAGTCTTCGAATAAAGCAAGGCAACTCCCAATGGTCCATCTCTTCGTCATTGCTTCATTCCCTCAAGTTGGGATATAAACATATCAGCCTCATTAAAAAGAGGAGATTTATAAACATCAAACATTTGTAAACCCAAAAGTCAGATAGGTGTCTCCAAATTAAGTTCAGGACATTCTGAAATTCTCAATTCTGTCAGAGAACAATGATTTTCAGGCAACTTCATCAACTTCAGACAATTTTCAATTGAAAGCTCCTCAAGAGTAGGAAACCCTCCATTTCCTAGTTTCGTGCCATTGCTTCCACTCAAGCATATGTTTAAATTCAAGATTCTCAAGAGAGTTAAAAGGTTTTTTGGAGACGAACTGCCATAGAATTCTTCAGTCACCTCTATTATTTGATGCAACCCTCTAATGGAAAGGATTTTAAAAGAAGGAATCACAGTCATTGCAGTTGACAAGAGACAACTCCACTAGATTAAGAAACGAAGGATCAACTAGCCAATTTGGAAATTTTGTTCCTCTATATTCGGTGATTTAGAGTTCTTTTATGTTTGTGTGTGGGCATAGCTCCTCAAGTATGTCTCTTTCAATTTGTGAATTGTTGGCAGTACTTTCACTCCACTCAATATATAACTTCTAGAGATGATTCTTCTCCCTCATGTTTGCCTTTAGAGCTTCCCTTCTATCAACCGCATTATTCAACTCTAGAATTGGTAGAGATCCACCACTACCACCTAGAAGAAGCTTGGCTCCCACTAGCACGTGAAGGCTTTTAGATGTAGTGGCATCTTCTGTTATTTCCTGTATTCAGGTTAGCTGAACAGAAATAGTAAAGATGAAAAATAAGGATAAAAAATTATCCGAGTCCACAAAATTGACTGTGTGTTTTAAAGAAATTTAATCCCCTCAAGTACCCGAGGTTGTAGATTAATTCCTCCCAAGATAAAATGGATTAACCATTAAAGAAGTGGTGCTACCTCAAACTTTGATAATTTCAACAAACTAAAAAAGATAGCAGTGAGAAATACACATAGACTCGATTGATTGATTTTGATCATAAGAAATGTATGCAGAAGAAGGAAAGAATTATATTTCAAAATATGAGAGAAAGCCTCTCTATTTATAGCCATCAAAAGGTAGTATGAAAATGTGCTAATTGTGCCTTATTGGATAGGGCACAACTCATTGGAAAAGGAACAACCTTTCAGAAAGGTCATAATCCTTTGGAAAAGGCACAACTTTTCAGAACGATCATAACACTTTAGAAAAAACACAACCTTTCGTAAAGGTCACAACTCTTCGACAAAGTCACAACTCTTCAGAAGAGTCACAACCCTTCATTTCCTATTCACACCTTTAAAAAACAACAAACCCCCACATGAATAGGTAATGGCTATGGTTAAAACATATGCAAGAAAAACTTTGTGATTTGTAAGTAAGGATTGACTACATCTGGATATGTGAGTTTCCCTTTGAACTTTCCATAGTGAACATACATCGGATATACTTGGTCAATGAGTAGATTTGGTATCTTTGAACCATCAAACTTTAGTGTATACCTAGACAACATAAGTCACACAATCAACCCTTTAACTATTTTTGGTTCTCATTGTTTTGTTCGTTTCATCCATGAATACTTCTTGATTTATAAGTGCGTAGAGAATTGGCCTTACTGGATTCTCCTTGAAGCGGCTTACACTTCACACTTACATAGGTGATTTCTAAATGTGTTACTCCATAGATACATCATTTGATATACCAAGTATCAATCTTAGAAATCATTAAAAAATCCTAATGCCTATATCCTTGTTACTGAACATTGTCTCATTATAAGAATGGACCATAAAATAATTTTGACAAAGTTGAACAGTCGTCTATGACTTTGTTTGATCTCTTTGAACCTAGATCTTGGGATCTTCGGTCTTCTAGGTAGAGTTACCGCTATGATGACTTGTCCTCATCCATAGTCCCATTCCCATTGATGATCTCTCAACTCCTTCTCTAGTTAGGCCTTTTGTAAGTGAATCCGACACATTATCATTTGACTTCACATAGTCAATTGTTATAATTTCACTATAGAGTAGTTGTCTAACAGAGTTATGTCTTCGTCGTATGTGACGAGACTTGCCGTGATACATAACGCTACTAACTCTTCCTATTGCAGCTTGACTATCACAATGTATGCATATAGGGGCCATTGGTTTGGGCCAAAATGGAATATCTTCTAAGAAATTCCAGAGCCATTTAGCTTCTTTGCCTGCCTTTTCTAAGGCTATGAACTCAGACTCCATTGTAGAGTGAGCTATACACGTTTGTTTGGATGATTTCTAAGATATTGCTCCTCCACCATTGTTAAAACATATCCACTCGTGGATTTAGTTTCAGTTGACTCAGTAATCTAATTTGCATCACTATATACCCCAACACTTTGAAATATTTCAAGTTGGGATTTCTACCTTTCTATTTCTTATATTGGATAACATGTGTCTTGTTGTGGGGTACTCTATTGAGTATTTGATTTGCTGTAAAGATAGCTTCCCCCCCACATGTTTTGTGGTAAACCTGAACTTATAAGTAAGGCATTCATCATTTTCTTTAAAGTTCGGTTTTTCCTTTTTGCAATTTCATTAGATTGAGAAGAGTATGGAGAAGTAGTTTGATGGATGATTCCATTTTCCAAACATATTTCTTGAAAAGGAGATTCATATTCTCCACCTCTATCACTTTTAATCATTTTTATCTTTTATCCAATTGATTTTCAACTTCAGTTTTGTATTGCCTAAATGCTTCTATTGCTCCATCCTTACTATTTAGCAAATAGACATAACAATATCTAGTGCAATCATCAATAAAAGTTATGAAATACTTTTTCCTACCATGAGATGGTGTTGACTTCATGTCACAAATGTTAGTGTGAATCAACTCTAAGGGGTAGGAATTCCTTTCAACGGATCTATAAGGATGGTTAGCATTCTTAGATTCAACACATAATTGACATTTTGATTTATTACACTCAAAGTTAGAAAACATATTTAAGTTGATCAGTTTTCACAAGGTTTTGTAATTAACATGTCCCAAACGTTCATGCCATGAATAGTTTGACTCAAGCAAGAAAGAAGAAGCAGAATATTTATTGCAAAATTTTTATTCATCTCAACTGCAATTAAATTGAGTTTGAAAAGGCCCTCAGTGTCGTAACCTTTTTCGACATACATTTCATTCTTACTCACTACAACTTTATTAGAAACAAATACACACTTGAATCCATTCTTGGTCAGAATTGGTATAGAAACTAACTTCTTTCACAATTTCAGAACATACAAGACTCGATTTAAAGTCACCACCTTGCCAGAGGTCATCTTTAAGTAAATCTTGCCAGTTCCTTCAACATTTGTAGTAGCGGAGTTAGCCGTAAACAACTTCTCATTCGCTGGAGCTGGAGCATATGATGCAAATAGTTTTTTGTTGGCACAAACATGGTAGGAGGCACCAGAATCTATCCACCATTCTCTTGAATTTCCAATCAAGTTGCATTCTGAAAGAATCGTACAGAGATCGTCCATCTCTTCTTTATATTCAACCTAATTTGCTTGATCCTTCTTCTTGTCCTTCTTATGAGCCCAATACTCAGTAGCCTTGTGACCACGTTTGCCACAGTTGAAGCAGTTTCCTCTGAATTTCTTCTTAGGAGGATTGCTTTTCGGTCCAGATGCTTTTTTTTTTCTTGACTTTGTGGGATCTTCTTCAACAATATTTACTTCAGATATTGCTGAGTTTTCACGTGGCCTCTTTTCCGCAGCCTTGTTATCCTCTTTGATTCTTAGTCTTACCATGAGATCTTCAACAGTCATGTCACGATCCAGGGTAGCCCCTAGATGTAACACGGCGTACAAGACCCCGAGAGGCCTCATACAAGCCCTTAGCATACATAACAGACAAGATAATAGAGAAATAAGAGTTCAAAAGAGCATTTTATATCAAAGCTTTACTCAAAACAGCGGAAGTCTACATATCATGTCTCAAAGCCTCCTAAAATCCTAGAATGCGAATAAAAGTGATAGGGACGTAGCCCAATACAATATCCAACATAAGGAAAGACATAAAAGTAAAATCCAACAAGGCTATGTCCTCGGATGGATGAGGACTCACCAAGTCTTCTTCTCAACTCCAAGTCAATGCTCTAGCCACGAGTAGGAGAACTGCCATGCCCTACACCAAAGAATTTGATGCAGGCAAGAGTATGCGGTAGCACAATAAAGTACCAAGTATGATAGCAATGCATATAAACTCATAAAACATGCTAGTAACTGAGATATAAACATGACATGCAATTGGCCAAGCTAAACATGATAAGGCATATAAGCAAATAGCATAAAGCATTAACCATGGCCAAAGCAAGCTAAATCATATTTCTTTTACTCTTCTTTTCTTTACTTTACTTTTAGTAACCCATGCACCATTGTGCAAGCTGAAGTGTGGGAAAAGCCTTAAACCGATCTGTAGACCATGGAATAACTCAACATGGAATCCGGTGTCTGCCCTACACCAAAAAAGGGCCATTCTACTTGCCAAGGTAAAATCCTGAACCATAGCCTACGTGGATCCACTAGCTAAGCTGATATGGGCCAGTTAAGACCACCTATGGGGGCACATAGGTATAGGACATATGGGGACTTGTCACCCGTTCACTAAGTTCTATGCATAATTCCCACTATACAATCATAAATATTGATATCCATGGAAAGGCACAACTAGGGTTGCCAATCCAAGCTAAACATGACTTCACATACCATGGACTAGTCCAAGATTACTGCATTAGGTGCTTCTTCTTTCATGGACTTGTCCTAGCTTACACCTCTAGAATAGCTTCTTTAAGCTCTTGATTCAATTTTAGGTAAGCAAACCTTTTAACAAGTTATGAATCCTTTAGATGTGAGAAAACCTTTCACAAGCTTAAGTTGAGCATTATATGACAAAACCCTTTCAAGACTCAACATCAACATATCATAGATTTCATATAAAACATGCTTGATTCTATAAACCTCTTTATTCATGATTCTATCATGCTTTTCTTCATAGCTAATGGCTTCATATTGCCTTTATTTTAAACCATGCAATTCAATGCAAGCTAGCTCTTAAAAGTCATAATCAAGGCAATTTAGTCATACTTGAAGTAACCCACATAAAAGAGGAAAATCATGCTTTTTACTTCAACATGCTAAATTCATGCACTTAACCCCAATTCATGCTCAATTTCATAGATGATCCATCACTTTCATCAATTCATATCTCAACCCAACAATCAAGGCATAGATTATCAAATTGGGGAGAATTTACTTGGGATCATGGGGGTTCATGCAATAATTACAATTAGACATGTATGTCATGCTAGATCGTGCACTAAATTACTTTACGCACGCTAGATCGTGCACTACAAAGCATTAAATCAGTAGTTGAACCCATACTAGAAGAACCCATAACAATTGATCAAACCCTAGCTTACTAGATGGGAATTGAACCTTGAAATTCATGAAGAAAAGGGAGGGCCCAATGGAGGAAGCAACTCCATTGGTCAATACCATCATACCTTAGCAAATCCCACTAGAAATTGGAGGAGATTGGGTGACCTTCAATGGAGGACTTAGCTTCTTCTTCTTCCTTAAGCTAGAGAGGATTTCTTTTAGAAAGAGAAATATTTTAGAGGTGAATTTAGGGAATGAGTTAGAATGAAGTGATTTAGGTATAAAAAACTATATATAGGACCTTCATTAAGGATAAAGATGACTTAGTTAATTAGGTAATTAACCAGGGAAAAGACCATAGAGCCCTTAATTAAAAACTGTCGGGGCCCATCTACGGTCAGGACTTACGGTCCGTACATCCATTGACGAACCGTCCTGTTGAATAGTCAAAAGATTCAGAGAGTTGGTATTTGGGGACCCTGCAATGACAGCTTAAATCTACGGTTGGTAGGTCTATCTACGGACCGTACACCTCAATCGTAGATCATAGCCTGAGGTTCAAGAATTTAACCAAGTCTGGGGGACATCTACGGTAACTATCTATGAACCGTCAACTGACTCACGATCCATCCTGCTACTCCGTAGATCACACTTCAGAGATTGAGAATTACTGAACTCGACAGAGCCATTGGCGGCTCCTGACCTACGGCCCGTCAACCTGACTACGGCCCATAAGTGGCCTCCGTAGGTCACTGCCTACAGGTAAATTCTACATTTTCATTCCTTGGAAAGCTGGGGTATTACAATATCTCCCCTTTGGGGACATTCCTCCTTGAATGAGAACTTGGGCATCATAAGAAAGGTGAAAGACTCTTACTAACAACCCAACCTAACATGCAAGCATATAAATGCACATATCCGAGGAGGAAACATCAACTCCAAGCTAAAGCATGCTTAAGACTAAATTCATGAAGACTTATGCAACTCATACTCAATGCACATATATCATATTAGACTCTTCATGAACATACATAAAATCAAGGAATCATGGAAATCAACTATGACACATGAGACCACAAGAATGAACCATGAGGAACTAGGTACCTCAAGCTAGAGGAGGATCGGAAGGAAAGAGATGAGGATAGCGAGACATCATTTCGGCCTCGGCCTCCTAAGTAGCACCCTCAACTAATTGATTCCTTCATAGGACTTTCACGGAAGAAATATCTTTATTTCTCAACTTCCAGACTTGTCGGTCTAAAATCTCATCCGGAACCTCTTCATAGGAAAGGCTATCCTTTATGCCAAGAGTCTCTATTGGCACTATAGAGGTCGGATCACCAACACACTTTTTCAACAATAAGACGTGGAAACCAGATGCACCGATGCAAACCCATTAGGCAAATCAAGCTCATAGGCAACCTTACCAACACGTCTCAAAATCTGATATGGGCCCACATAACGGGGACTAAGCTTCCCTTTCTTCCCAAATCTCATTAAACACTTCATAGGTGAAATTTTCAAGTAGACCCAATCCTCAACATCAAATTCTAATTCTCTTCTTCTAACATCGGCATAAGACTTTTGTCGACTTTGAGCCATTTTCAGCCTTTCTCTAATAAGCCAAACTTTCTCCATAGCCTCATGCACTAACTCGGTGCCTATCAAAGCAACTTCCCCAATTTCTAACCAGCCTATGGGAGATCTACCTCCTACCATAGAAAGCCTCAAAATGGAGCCATACCAATACTAGAATAGTAGCTATAATAAGCAAACTCGATCAAAGGCAAATGGTCATCCCAAGTACCCTTGAAGTCAATAATGCAAGCTCTCAACATATCTTCTAAAGTATGAATAGTACTCTCCGCTTGCCCATCGGTTTGGGGATGAAAGGTCGTGCTAAGCTTAACACGAGTACCAAGACCTTTTTGGAATGACTTCAAAAATTGAGAATTAAACTGGGCACCTCGATCGGAGATAATGGATAAATGCACTCCATGTAGCCTAACCATCTCCCTTATGTACAACTTAGCATAATCCTCCGCCGAATAAGAAGTCTTGTCGGGAATGAAATGGCTGACTTGGTCATTCTATCAACCACAACCCAAATCGAATCATACTGTCGCCTTGTGCGAGGCAAACCTACTACGAAATCCATATTCACATCTTCCTACTTCCAAGTAGGAATCTCTATGTCTTAGGTCAAACCTCCCAGTCTCTGATGCTCAACCTTCACTTGTTGGCAGTTAGGACACCTATCCACAAATTATGTAATGTCTTTCTTCATGCCATTCCACCAATAGATTTCCCGTAAATCACGCTACATCTTGGTAGCTCCCGAGTGGATAGAATATCTAGAACTATGAGCTTCCGACAAAATTTACCCTCTCAAATCATCAATGTCGGGAACACATAAGAGACCTTGGTAACATAGTACACCATCTCCCCCTTGGGAGAAGACCTATATGGAATTCTTGAGAACCGCTTCTTTAAATTCCACCAAATTAGGATCAAGGTCTTGCTTAGCTTTTACATCATGCACAAAAGAGGATTCAGAACCATTGTGAACGGTTACTCCACCCTTAGCGGAATCAATCAACCGAACACCCAATCGGGCTAAACTATGAACATCACGAACCAACTCTTTCTTGCCATCCTCAATATGCGCAACACTGCCCATGGACAATCTACTAAGAGCATCTGCCACCACATTAGCCTTGCCGGGGTGATAGAGAACACTTATATCATAATCTTTTAGCAATTCAAGCCATCTTCTTTAGCGAAGATTCAAATCTTTCTGCTTAAACACATACTGGAGACTCTTATGATCGGTGAAGACATCTACATGTACTCCATACAAGTAATGCCGCTATATTTTCAAAGCAAACACCACCGCTGCCAACTCTAAGTCATGAGTGGGATAGTTCTTTTCAAGCACCTTTAGTTGCCTCAAAGCATAGGCAATCACCTTTCCATTTTTCATAAGAACACACCCTAGCCCAATCCTTGAGGCATCACAATACACTACAAAACCATTGGGTCCTTCCGGTAGAGTCAATATCGGGGCTGAAGTAAGTCTTTTTTTCAATTCTTGAAAACTCCTTTCACAAGTCTCGGACCACATAAACTTAGCTTTCTTTTGAGTCAAAGCCGTCAACGGAGAAGCAATTGTGGAAAACCCCTCAACGAACCTTCGTAATAATCGGCTAAACCCAAGAAACTACGAATGTCCGAAGGTGATAAAGGTCTAGGCCAATTCTTGACCGCTTCGGTCTTCTTAGGATCTACCTCAATACCCTCACCGGAAACAATGTGACCAAGAAAAGCCACGGATCTCAACAAAAATTCACACTTGCTAAACTTTGCAAAGGGTTGTTGATCCTTGAGGACTTGCAACACAACCCTGAAATGACTAGCATGCTCATCCAAAATCCTTGAGTAGATCAAGATATCATCAATAAACACTATCACGAACATGTCAAGATATTGCTTAAACACTCTATTCATTAAGTCCATGAATGCGGCCGGACCATTTGTCAATCCAAACGACATAACCAAGAACTCATAGTGACCATACCTTGTTCGGAAAGCCATTTTTGAAATATCATCTTCTTTCACCCTCAATTGGTGATAACTCGAACGAAGGTCGATCCTAGAAAAGTAACTAGCCCCTTGAAGTTGGTCAAACAAATCATCTATCCTTGGCAAAGGATACTTATTCTTGATTGTAACCTTATTCAATTGGCGATAGTCGATGCACATACGGAGTGAACCATCTTTCTTTCTCATGAACAAAACCAGAGAACCCCATGGGGAAACACTTGGTCGGATGAAACCCTTATCCAACAAGTCTCTTAGTTGCTCTTTCAACTCTTTAAGTTTCGCCGGAGCCATTTTTTAACAAGGAATAGAGATAGGTTACGTATCTGGGAGAAGTTCAATACCGAAGTCTATTTCCCTTTCGGGAGGAATACTTGGCAAGTCATCGGGAAACACTTCCAGAAACTCACTAGCAACGGGGACTGACTCAAGAGTAGGGGTTTCAGAATCTACATCCCTCACCCTAACTAGATGATAAATGCAACCCTTAGAGATCATCTTTCTAGCCTTTAGATAAGAAAAGAATTGACCTCGAAACATAGAATTTCCCCCCTTCCACTCTAGGATAGGCTCATTAGTGAACTGAAAGTTGACCACTCTAGTCCTACAGTCAATAGAGGCATAACAAGCATGCAACCAATCCATCCCAAGAATGACATCGAAATCTAGCATATCTAGCTCTATGAGATCGACAAGAGTAACTTTATGGGATAAGGAAATGGAGCAACCTCTATAAACCCTCTTAGCTAAAATAGACTCTCCTATTGGAGTAGAAGCAAGGATAGGATCTAGCAACATGTCCGATACAATATCAAATCGCATGGCCACATGGGGCGTCACAAAGGACAACGTAGCACCGGGATCTAACAAGGCATAGACATCAAAATGGAAAACTTTCAACGTACTGGTGACCACATCGGGTGAGCTCTCTTGCTCATGACGAGCCTGAAGTGCATAAAATCTATTTTGTTTAGGAGCACCTGAACCCGAACTACTTGGGCCAGCTTGCTTACCCTCTCTTCCTTTAGCCAAGAGAGATGGGCAATCTCTCATCTTGTAACCAGCCTTATGACAAGTATAGCAACCATCCGAACCAGCTAGGCATTTGCCTTCATGCCTCCTCCCACATCTAGTACAACTAGGCAAAAAAGATCCACCACTGTTCCCTCCTTGAGGCTTAGTGTTTGGCACTCTATCATTGTTGGATCTCGGAGGAGCCTTGGAAGAACCTTGATTAGAGAACCTTTGGCGAACTCTTGAATGACCATGTCCATCGGATTTTTCATGAGAAAAGTTGTCATCTCTGGTTCTAGACTGCTTAGTCTCTCTAGATCTCCCTTTAAGCTTTTCTTCTTCAATTTGTTCGGCATAAAGCATGAGGTGAGAAATATCCATGTCATGCACAAGCATGGCGGTGCGGCACTCTTTCACTAACATATCGGACACTCCCGACACAAATTTGCTCATTCTTGCCCTTGGGTCGGAAACTATGGACGGAGCATATCTAGCCAATTGTGTGAACTTCAATGCATATTCTTTCACACTTATACTCCCTTGACGAAGATTAATAAACTCGAGCACCTTAGCTTCTCTCTTCTCAAGAGGGAAGAATCGATCAAGGAAAGCACTCTTAAACCTCTCCCTTCCTATGGGACCTTCCTCAATAGCCCTTTCACTCTTCCATTGATTGCACCAAGTTTGGGCAACACCTTTATATTGATAAGTGGCCAACTCCACCTTCTCTTCCGGTGTTACACCCATTATCAACAACACTTTGTGAACTTCATCAATAAACTATTGAGGATCCTCTTCCACCTTAGAGACATGAAATTCTGGAGGATTCATCCTTGTAAAGTCCCTCACTCTTGATGCTGTCGTACCCATATTTTTGTTCATAGGAGCCAACACTTCTATATTGGCTTGGGCCGTCACGGCTTGAGCCAACACTTGGAAAGCAGCCCTAAACTCCGCATTAGTAACTTGTTTCGCCAAAGGGTCGACCGGAACTTGAGGAGCTTGAGGAGGAGATTCTTGTTCCACATTCTCTCCCATGTTTCTTCTAGCGTAAGCTCTTCGGGTCGCCATATCCTGAAACACATAGGATAGGGATTAGGAGAGAGAGACTTATAGAGTTAAACTCTACGGCACGACTTAGGAGTACTGAAAGAAGTGAAGTTTCCTAAACATCTTGTAGCCTCTTATTCATAAATGTGGCGCACTTCACACCCATGAACAAGACTCTACTCGAAGTGGCTTATGAGACATCCTAGAATCTTTCTAAAATCTTGCACTCTGAATAGCAAGTTTGTCATGACCCAGGGTAGCCCCTAGATGTAACACGGCGTACAAGACCCCGAGAGGCCTCATACAAGCCCTTAGCATACATAACATACAAGATAATAGAGAAATAAGAGTTCAAAAGAGCATTTTATATCAAAGCTTTACTCAAAACAGCGAAAGTCTACATATCATGTCTCAAAGTCATCTAAAATCATAGAATGCGAATAAAAGTGATAGGGACGTAGCCCAATACAATATCCAACATAAGGAAAGACATCAAAGTAAAATCCAACAAGGCTATGTCCTCGGATGGATGAGGATTCAACAAGTCTTCTTCTCAACTCTAAGTCAATGCTCTAGCCACGAGTAGGAGAACTGCCACGCCCTACACCAAAGAAATTGATGCAGGCAAGAGTATGCGGTAGCACAATAAAGTACCAAGTATGATAACAATGCATATAAACTCATAAAACATGCTAGTAACTGAGATATAAACATGACATGCAATTGGCCAAGCTAAACATGATAAGGCATATAAGCAAATAGCATAAAGCATTAACCATGGCCAAAGCAAGCTAAATCATATTTCTTTTACTCTTCTTTTCTTTACTTTACTTTTAGTAACCCATGCACCATTGTGCAAGCTGAAGTGTGGGAAAAGCCTTAAACCGATCTGTAGACCATGGAATAACTCAACATGGAATCCGGTGTCTGCCCTACACCGAAAAAGGGCCATTCTACTTGCCAAGGTAAAATCCTGAACCATAGCCTACGTGGATCCACTAGCTAAGCTGATATGGGCCAGTTAAGACCACCTATGGGGGCACATAGGTATAGGACATATGGGGACTTGTCACCCGTTCACTAAGTTCTATGCATAATTCCCACTATACAATCATAAATATTGATATCCATGGAAAGGCACAACTAGGGTTGCCAATCCAAGCTAAACATGACTTCACATACCATGGACTAGTCCAAGATTACTGCATTAGGTGCTTCTTCTTTCATGGACTTGTCCTAGCTTACACCTCTAGAATAGCTTCTTTAAGCTCTTGATTCAATTTTAGGTAAGCAAACCTTTTAACAAGTTATGAATCCTTTAGATGTGAGAAAACCTTTCACAAGCTTAAGTTGAGCATTATATGACAAAACCCTTTCAAGACACAACATCAACATATCATAGATTTCATATAAAACATGCTTGATTCTATAAACCTCTTTATTCATGATTCTATCATGCTTTTCTTCATAGCTAATGGCTTCATATTGCCTTTATTTTAAACCATGCAATTCAATGCAAGCTAGCTCTTAAAAGTCATAATCAAGGCAATTTAGTCATACTTGAAGTAACCCACATAAAAGAGGAAAATCATGCTTTTTACTTCAACATGCTAAATTCATGCACTTAACCCCAATTCATGCTCAATTTCATAGATGATCTTTCACTTTCATCAATTCATATCTCAACCCAACAATCAAGGCATAGAATATCAAATTGGGAAGAATTTACTTTGGATCATGGGGGTTCATGCAATAATTACAATTAGACATGTATGTCATGCTAGATCGTGCACTAAATTACTTTACGCACGCTAGATCGTGCACTACAAAGCATTAAATCAGTAATTGAACTCATACTAGAAGAACCCATAACAATTGATCAAACCCTAGCTTACTAGAAGGGAATTGAAACTTGAAATTCATGAAGAAAAGGGAGGGCCCAAAGGAGAAAGCAACTCCATTGGTCAATACCATCATACCATAGCAAAGCCCACTAGAAATTGGAGGAGATTGGGTGACCTTCAATGGAGGACTTAGCTTCTTCTTCTTCCTTGAGCTAGAGAGGATTTCTTTTAAAGAGAGAAATATTTTAGAGGTGAATTTAGGGAATGAGTTAGAATGA
Source organism: Solanum appendiculatum (assembly GCA_018342035.1). Taxonomy (NCBI): domain Eukaryota; kingdom Viridiplantae; phylum Streptophyta; class Magnoliopsida; order Solanales; family Solanaceae; genus Solanum; species Solanum appendiculatum. The sequence goes on along the minus strand of JAGDQO010001575.1, from coordinate 969,419 downwards.
AGTGATTTAGGTATAGAAAACTATATATAGGACCTTTATTAAGGGCAAAACCGACTTAGTTAATTAGGGAATTAACCAGGGAAAAGACCAAAATGCCCTTAATTAAAAACTGTCGGGGCCCATCTATGGTGAGGACCTATAGTCTGTACATCCATTGACGGACTGTCCTGTTGAACCGTCAAAAGAATCAGAGAGTTGGTATCTGGGGATCCTGCAACGACGGTTTAAATCTACAATTGGTAGGTCTATCTACGGGTCGTACACCTCAACCGTAGATCACAGCCTGAGATTCAAGAATTTAACCAAGTCTGGGGGACATCTACGGTTACTATCTTTGAACCGTCCACTGACTCAAGATCCATCTTGCTACTCCGTAGATCACAATTCAGAGACTGAGAATTACTGAACTCGACAGAGCCATTGACGGCTCCTCACCTACGGCCCGTCAACCTGACTACGCCCCGTATGTGGCCTCCGTAGGTCACTGCCTACAGGTAAATTCTGCATTTTCATTCCTTGGAAAGCTGGGGTATTACAAGTCATCACCTTGCATTTATGCTTTAAGTAGTTTTTGAAGTCCTTCCACTGTGGTGGTAAACTTTTCAATTATGGCAGCCACTTGAAATGCATCGCTCACAACCAATCATACATTAAAGATTATGTGAGTATTTAGAAAAGACTTATTATGTTCAATACGAGTATTATATAAAATTGTACCTTTGGTAAGGAGATCATGGATTATAACCTGCAACTCCTGAACTTGGGTGACAACAGCCTTACTGTCTATCATCTTATAGTCCAGGAACTTTGCCACAATGAATTTATTCATTCCAACATCCTTCATTTGGTACTTCTTTTCAAAAGTTTCCTAGAGTTCTTTTGAGGTCTTCATATTATTGTACACATTGTACATGTCATCTTGTAGACCACTTGGAATGTAGTTCTTGCATAGAAAATTTGAGTGCTTCCAAGCTTCTGTTATTAAGAATCATTCTTCATCTGAAATTTCTTTCAACTAGATAGGAACGTTCTCATTGATGAACTTCTGCAGACTCAATGTAGTAAGATAGAAGAACATCTTTTGTTGCCATCTCTTGAAATCGACACAAGAAAATTTTGTAGGTCTTTTAGTCGGTGCAAGAGCAGCATTTGAACGATTAGTAGGTGCAACATATGTTGTTGCAACACTCATTGTTCCAATATTGACTTGATTTGAATTAGTCATTTCTTTGTCACAAATGGCAGATAATTTAGTATATGGAATACTAACAGTAAAGATTCAATCTTATACAACTTGTTTCCGACTTAACGATGAAGTTTTCATATTCCTATAATCGTTAACCGAATGAATCTTGAATTCTGATGAAGTTTTAAAATTCTTCGAATCAGGTTCAGATTCAAAAAGAGTTGAAAACCAGAAGGTTTTAATCTCCAGAAACCTCAAATACAAGAAACAAATGTAAAAAGTAAATTTCTTAAGCTTGTTATTTCATGTGTTCAGGGTAGCAAAATAGAAACAATAAAGATGAAAAAGAAAGACAAAAAACTATCCGAGACCACAGAACTGATTGTGTGTCTTTAAGAAATTTAATCTCCTCAAGTACCAAAGATTATAGATTAAATCCTCCCAAGATAACACGGATTAACCATTAAAGAAGTTGTGATACTTCAAACTTCAATAATTTCAACGAACTAAAAAAGACAGCAACGAGATCTCACACACAAACTCGATGGATCGATTTTGTTTGTAAGAAATGTATGCAGAAGAATGGAAGAATTCAATTTCAAAAAAATGAGAGAAAGTCTCTATTTATAGCCATCAAAGGGTAGCATGAAAAGGTGCAAATTGTGCCTTGTCGGAGAGGTCACAACTCTTTGAAAAAGGGACAACCTTTCAGAAAGGTCATAACCCTTTGGAAGAGGCACAACCTTTCAGAACGGTCACAACCCTTTAGAAAAGACACATTCTTTCATAAAGGTTACAACCCTTCAACAAAATCACAACCCTTCAGGAGAGTCACAATCCTTCATTTCCAATTCACACTTTTAAAACCCAACATTTTCAAGCGAGAAGTGTAGCTTATGTAATGATGATTCAAGTTAATCAACTTCTCCATCTGCAGTGGTAGCTCCTCAAGATCAGCACAGGATGACATGAGAAGTGTCTCTATGTTATACAATACACAAATGGAATCTGTCAACTTTTTGATCCGTGTCGTAGAAAGATCCAAATATCTGAGGAGCTTTAATTTGATAAAAAAAAGGCATCCGACAACTCCAAACTCTCAATATGTGACAACGTTAATACCCTTAAAGATGTTAGTCTTGGCAATATGTTATAAAAGACTCTCTTGCTTAGGTGAACTGAGCAAAAGATATTGACTGGAAGCAATGTCCTCAGCTGCATTGATTTGAAGAGTGGTTTCAATTTTTCAAAGTCACCATCTTCTCCTATTGAACAGGACATATGTGGACATTGTTCCAACATATGAGATCCTTTGGTCTCTTCGAACCCTATACAAAGATATGAAGATGCAATATGGGCCAAATCATTGACAAGGTCATACATTAAGAATTCGTCTGGTTTCTATTCAGACTCTGGGACCTTTCTGAACAGTGATCTTGATCTCAACTGAAGAAAGTATTGGTTACCTGAATGAAACTATTGTACAAGACCATTAGCAATCCACAGGTGAATAACTTGGTCTTTTCAAAATTGATAATCTTTAGGATATATTTCACAATAAGCAAAACATAGCTTCAAATGTGCTGGAAGATCATTGTAGCTCAACATCAATGCTGGTAATGTACCATTCAAATGAGTTGGCAGCTCCAAAAATCTTACTTCTTAAAGTGTCTCTCCACTCATCTATTTAATGAGCACATCAACTACATGGTCCGCCTCCAATAAACTTACTTAATTTCTTAGTTGTGTAGAGCTGCCATCAATTATAACATGCAATCAAAGATAAGAGGTGAGTAATGACCGGTGTCCGTGTGTGTGAGATTAGTTAATGCTTGTGAGCCGGCCTCAATATGTAAAGGGTAGTAATTTAGATCCCAGTAAAGGCAAAAAGCCCAACAAGAGTATTGCAAGTTCAAATTCAAACACAGTTGAGAAACAGAGATTAGTGGTGTACCCAAGCCTATGTGGCATTTCATATGAGACCATACAGTATTAAAGCCTGACTCGGATTAACCAGATGTACAACCCCCACTCGCTTCTAATTTTATTTGAGTGACAAATTGAGAAATAAATTTTCATTTTGGATCCTATTTCCTAAAATGTATTCTTTTTATAAAAATAAATGAATATTAATTTGTAATATGATATATACTTACTGAGTTATTCTTTTGCAACACGTTAACATCCCTCTTGATCCTCAATCCTTTATCAAGATGAAAGAAATTAGACTTCTTTATTTGATCCTTCTTAATATTGTGTGTTCTTCTAATTGGTATTGTCCCTATTGGACAACTTCCACTTTTATGTCATGGTTGTGTTGTCACACACTTGTATGATTCTTTTTGGTCATTTGTTTTTGTAGTCTACATCACTGTATTATAGATTGGTGTCATCTGTCGTAAAAAATTTAAAGTAAATAGGTGATAAAATTAAAGAATTAAATTTAACATATAATATCTATAAATGTCTAGGATACCAAACTGATCTTGCTGAGCTAGATTGACATATGCTTTAAATTATAGGCAAGATAAGGCGATAATGATACTCAAAATCTAGATGATAATGAGAACGATCATACATGATATCTAAATAGAACGCATCATAGAAATTAGAATCATGTGATAATACCAAAAAACACACTTGATTATAGGTAGTTACGAAACCCAACTGCATATCACCTTAATGCAAAATAAAATATGTATGGACAATTAAATTGAAATAACTATAGGTTTTATACATGCATAAAGAAAAAAATAGGTCAAATTTCTTAAGCTATTACTCAAATTTGATATCATAAATTGAAACAAATATAGTTTTTATACATGGATAAAGAAAAAAAAGTCAAATTTCTTAAGCTATTAATCAAAATTGATATTCACAAATTGAAAAAGATCCATCCCTTGACAACCCACCATAAGGGAGGTTTAAGAAGTAAAACCTCGTCTAATTTATTCACTCACAAGAACAATAAGACATTGTTGTTACAAAAGTCCCAGACATGCAAAAATCAATAATTAAACTAATCACGGTAAGGATTGTTGTAATATAAAAGGAAAATTTTCACATTGGTGGGAGAAGCCATCTTTTAGGTCCTTTTAAGGTCTAGCCCATTTAGTCTATTTAATTGAGTGAGTCTACTTATATATATATATATATAAAATAGGGAAAACTACACAAATTGGCCACAAATACAAACTAATTATCATCCCATAGACCACCCTTAAGTAACTCCCTAAATATTCATTTGGCAAAAGTTATTATAGAGTGTGCCTCCTTCCTAGCTTAGGCCCAATTCGCCTTTATGATAACATTACAATATATATATGGTATCATTCAATATTTGTGTAATTCTTCCTAAATGTCTGCAATGGTATCATTGAGGATTTTAGAAGTGTCTCATTAAGGATTGAGGATTGACTTGGTGAAACAGTGATTGCTCATCAATTATACAATTTCAATATCATGATAATATATGAATATATTGTGATAGTATCATTCATGTACCATCAAATGACTTAAGAGAACCTTTATGATACCATCACAGTATATATATGCTATGACGGTATCATTCATTATTTGTGCAATTTTATGTTATGCAATAAATTATTATGGTATCATTGAAGATTTCTGAAGTCCCTAATTAAGGATTAATGATTCATTTGGTGAAGCAGTGGTTGTTATTCAATTATACCATTTTAATATCATTATAATATATGAATGTACCATGGTAGTATCATTCATCTACCATTGAATGACTTAGAAAAACCTTAATGATATCATCACAGTGTATATATACTATGATGGTATCATTCAGTATTTGTGTAATTTTTCCTGAATGTCTAGTTGTTTGTCATGATACTATAACAGTATGTCATATACAGTTATTGTATAATTGAGGATTTATAAATACCACATTATGGATTGAGGATTGGCTTTATGAAATAGTGTTTGTTTGTAATGATTGGGTTGGTCATTTTTTGTATTTCTATGGAATTTACCATTTTGCCCCTCCCAACTTTTAGCTCGAGTTAGTTTTGATTGTATTTTGGGAGATGATTCCAAACGTGTAGTAAGACGTTGAGATTTTGGCAAGTTTTGAGTTTGAAGACTCAAGTTGCCTAAAAGGGGGTTTTGGTGTCATTCAGGTTTTGGATGCTCGGATCGGAAATCCGAGTATTCCGTTGGGTTCGAGGGATAATTTTGGGTTTAGAAGTAGTCTTGGTTAATTTTTGAGAGGTCCCGAGCTTGTTTTGGCCTTTTTGGCGCTTGTTAGTTTCTTGTTGTTTTTGCGAATGTCAAGTCAAGGAGACCTCGGTTTTATGTTTTGACGATTCCATTGAGTCTGAAACGTTGTGTGTAATTGATTTTCTTATCTGATTTGTGTGTACGAGGTTCTAAACAAATCTCGAGGGTCCTTTCGATGCTTTGAGAGTCGGCTAGATTTTCTGGTGCTGCAGGCCTTGCTTTTGCGAAGGTCCTGTCACTTAAGCGAAGGACATGTCGCTTAAGTGACCCTCGCAGAAGAAAATGAGGCTTTGCTTTTGCGTAGTCTGAGTTTTTAGCGGGGTTTGCCTTTGCGAGCCCTGGATTACTTTTGTGACATCAGAGAGGTGGTTTTGACGTGTCATTTTCGGGGTTTTAGCCCCATTTTCCATTTTGAGCTTGGGAAACCCTTGGTGGAGATATGTGAATGGTTTTATTATGCTTAATAATTTGGGTAAGCTTTTATGACCCTGGAATTTCTTTTCCTTTTGATTATTTATGGATTCTAACATCAAAATTTGGGATTTGATTTGGCAAATGGTAAGGTTTTTTCAAGAACTTGAGTTTTGATCTAAAATGATGATTTTGAAGTGGTTTTCAATCCTTTTTCGAATTGATTTACTCTAATGAGTTCCTAAAGTCTTAAACATCACTGTCAAGTATTGATTTCCAAATTTAAACCTTCTTTTTGAAATTGAATTTTTGAGATGATTGACCCATTTCTCTAAATAATTGATGTGGGTATTGTTGTTCCTAAGAGTGATTATGAATACTTGATTGTTATAGATTGTGTGGCTTTGGAAGTGAGTCGGAAAGGGAAAACTCAAGCTTCGAGTTTATTGATTGAGTATTTTAAGGCAAATGATCTCTTAAACTTTGCAATTTGGTTGAAATGTTACTTCTCTTCATTGCTTATGTGTTGGGGAGTAATCGAGAATGAGGTGAAGGGTTAATTGCTTCACTTGATTAGGGGGAAAATGAAAGGCTTCTTGATGATATTGATAAATTGAGAATTGCCTTATTTTGGGCCCCTATTTGATTGATTGGTGAATTGCTTGAAAGCATGAAAGTGTGACTTGAATTGTATGAAATGTTGTCCTTCTGTGTGGTGTGCATTGATTGTTGAACACCATGATGAGGCACTTTTGTGATAAATCTCGAAGGGAAATGGTTCTGGCTAGTGATATAAATCTCGAAGGGAAATGGTTCTGGCAAGTGATATTTTATGATAAAAGCCGAAAGGCAATGGTACCGGCTAGTGACATAAATGCCGAAGGGAAATGGTTCCGACAAGTGGTTATTGTGAAATCCGAAGGGAAATGTCTCCGGCTAGGGATATTGTGCCGAAGGAAAATGGTTCCGGAAAATGTTGACCTTTGTAATCAATCTACTTGATGTATATATTTGACTTATTTGATGCATGTGATTGAGTTATTTGATGTGTTAAATTGGTTATTTGACATGTGAGTTGAATACTTGGTATATGTGATTGAAATGCTCTATTTGTATTTGATCCTTGAGCCTTGAGACTTGTTTATTATAGAAATGTTAGGTTGGGCTGATTTTTATGCAGGTTGTAGTTTGTGAAGGTTTAGTTGAAAGGAGCATTCGATTTAGCTAGATTTCCTAGTTTATTAGGTTGTTTGTTGGGTACCTTGTTGGTGGTACTCACTCCTTACTTCTACATTTATATAGGTTCCGATCCTGGACCCATGTGATCTTCTCCTTCTTCTGACAGTCTGAGGCTTGTCAAGGACTACTGAGAGATAACTGCATGTCATCCCGTGGACTCTCTTTTCCTTTATTATGCTTGGTTCTATTTGAGAAGCAAAGCCATTTGAGACCTGTATTTATCTTTCAAATTCTGTATTTACTTTAGTGGCTTCTACACATGACAACCAGGTTTTTGGGTGTTGCTTAGAATGAATATGTTTTCCGCCTTTATCTTCTTGTTACTTTAGTTCTTTCCGCTTTTCTTTCGTTTCATTGGGTTGAGGCTTACTTGTCTTGGTAGGAATTGACAAGTTCCATCACATCCTTTTTTTGGGTTGTGAAAAATGGTATCAGAGCCCCAGGTTCATAAGTCTCACATATGTACAAGCCAAGTCCAAGTAGAGTCTCAAGGATGGCTACGAATACGTCTATACTTATCTTCGAGAGGCTATGAAGACTATTATAAAACTTCCTTTAGTTCATTCTTTCTTATCTGTACCGATGTATTGCTTTTGGTGTGGGGATCCAGATCACATGATTTAGCAGTGTCCTCTACAGACTCATTCATGACCCCAACTTACTTATTCAGTTGCTCCAACTAGGGATTCAGTGCCTCTGTCCTGGGGTCGAGGCAGAGGTCTGTTTATAAGAGGTGGCAAAACTTTTGCTAAGGTGCTTTAGCTCCACCGGGTGGAGGTCAGGGTTCTGCTGAGACTGCAGGTGGCTGAGATGGCAAATGTTATGCTTTTTCAGGGAGGCTTGAGGCTGAGACTTCTGATGTTGTGATCAGAGGTATTGTCCCAGTTTGCCATCGACCTACATCTATATTGTTTGATCCAGGGTCTACTTTATCATATGTGTCTACCTATTTTGCTGCTGGGTTTGATATGATATCAGATTGCATGCATGTGCCTATTCATGCTTCTACACCAGTGGGTGAATCCATAGTGGTAGATCGAGTGTATCGATCCGGTCTTGTTTCTTTGGTCGGGTATGAAACATGGGTAGACTTGATCATTTTGGGGATGGTAGACTTTGATGTTATTTTGGGTATAGATTGGCTCTCTTCGCATTATGCTATATTTGATTGTTTTTCTAAGACTGTGACCTTAGTGATGCTGGGTATCCAAAGGGTTGAGTGGATGGGTGCTAGTGGTTCCTACCCTAGCAAAGTTATCTCCTTCATTTGAGCTCAGAGATTGGTTAATAGAGGATGTTTATCCTATTTGGCTTTCATTCAGGATACTAGTGTCGAGCCACCTCCCATGGATTATGTGATCGTCGTTCGAGAGTTTGTAGCTGTGTTTCCTATTGACCTTCCAAGTGTTCCTCCAGATAGGGATATTGATTTTTTCATTGACTTGGAGCCGGACACCAAGCCCATATATATTCCTCCTTATCGTATGGCTCTAGCAGAGTTGAAAGAACTTAAGGATCAGTTATAGAATTTGTTGAGTAAGGGGTTCATTTGCCTTAGTGTTTCTCCGTGTGGTGCTCCTGTCTTATTTTTGAGCAAGAAGGAAGGATCCATGAGGATGTGTATTGATTATCGGCAGTTGAACAAGGTGACAGTGAAGAACAAGTATCCTCTTCCTCGTAATAATGACTTTTTAATCAGCTTCAGGGTGCATCTTTGTTTTCTAAGATTGATTTGAGATTCGGCTATGATCAACTTAAGATTAGGGCTTTGGATATCCCTAAGACAACTTTCAGTACACGTAATGGGCACCATGAGTTTCTTGTGATGCCTTTCGATTTGACTAATGCCCTTGCAGCGTTCATGGAGTTGATGAACGGGGTGTTCCAACATTTTTTGGACTATTTTGTGATAGTCTTAATTGACAACATCTTGGTGTACTCCAACATTTGCGGATTGTACTCCAGAGATTGAGAGAAGAGAAGTTATATGCCAAGTTCTCAAAGTGTGACTTTTGGCTTGATTTAGTTGCATATTTTGGATACATAGTGTACAAGGAGGGTATCTGGGTAGATCCAGGCAAGATTAAGGAGTTAGAGGTTGGACAAGATCCATGCCACTTACTGAGATTCAGAGTTTTGTGGGCCTTATAGGCTACTATAGATGATTTATTCAGAGTTTCTCAACTATTGCATCTCCTTTGACCAGATTAACTCGATAGAGTGTGAGCTTCCAGTAGTCTGCTGAGTGTGAGGAGAGCTTTCTAAAGCTCAAGACCTTGTTGACTTTAGCTCCTATTTTGATGTTACCCGAGAAGGGTGTAGACTGCACCGTTTATTGTGATGTTTCTAGAGTTGGGTTAGGAGGTGTTCTCATGCAAAAAGGTAAGGTGATTGCCTATGCTTCTAGATAGTTGAAGACTCATGATAAGAACTACCCTACCCATAATCTTGAGTTGGCAGCTATAGTGTTTGTGCTTAAGCTATGGCGACATTATCTCTATTAGGTTCATTGTGAGGTCTTCACTGACTATCTTAGTCTTCAGTACATCTTCAGTCAGAGGGATCTGAACTTGAGGCAACACAGATGTCTTGAGTTATTGAAAGACTATGACATCACTATCTTATATCATCTAGGGAAGGCCAATTTGGTGGCCGATGCTTTGAGTAGGAACACTCTTAGTATGGAAAGTCTTGCAGCTATCAGTGTGGAGGAGAGACCATTGGCTAGGGATGTTTAGAGGTTAGCCAACAGTCTTGTCCGATTGGAAATTTCTGAGGAGATGGGTGGCTTGATTGCTTTCATTGAGGCTCGTTCTCCCTTGGTTGAGAAGATTCGTGAACGCTAGTCTGATGATAAGAAATTGTGTCTCATTCGAGACAAAGTGTTGAGAAGGGAAGCCAAGGAGGTTATCCTTTATTCTGATGGTGTCTTGAGGACTGGAGGTAGGATTTGTGTGCCCAAGATGGGTGAGTTGATTAGATTGATTCTTGAGAAGGCCCATTGTTCTCGATATTCTATTCATCCGGGAGCGGCGAAGATGTATCATGATCTGAGTATGCATTACTGGTGGTGTGGCATGAAGAGAGATATTACAGAGTTTGTTTCTTGGTGCTTGACTTGCCAACAGGTCAAGTATGAGCACTTGTGACCCAGAGTTTTATCTCAGAGGATGCCTATTCCTTCTTGGAGGTGGGATTGGATTTTTATGGATTTGTTATAGGTTTGCCTACCATAGTGGGTGGTTATGAATACATTTGGGTTGTTGTTGATAGGTTCACCAAGTCTGGCCACTTCATCCTGTTTCAGGTGAAGTATACAATAGAGAAGTTAGCCTAGCTTTTTATTAGTCAGATTGTGTGACTGCATGGAGTCTCGGTTTCTATTGTTTCTGATCAAGGTTCCTTGTTCACTTCCCATTTATGTAAGGCTTTGCAGCATGGTTTGTGTACTCGGTTAGATTTGAGTACAACTTTTTCCCTCAGAAAGATGGACAGTCCGAGTGGGTGACTTAGATATTGGAGGATATGCTCTGTGTTTGTGTGATCAATTTTGGTGCTAGATGGGATCGGCATTTGCCCGTAGCAGAGTTTGCCAAAAATAAGAATTATCATTCCAGTATTCAAATGGCTCCATTTGAGGCGTGTATGGCTGACGGTGTAGATCTCTGATCGATTTGTTTGATTCGGCTGAGATGGACTCTCTAGATACTGACTTACTTAAAGATGCTATGGAGCAGGTCCATATGATTTAGGATAGACTGTTGATAGCCTAGAGTCGATACAAGAGTTATGCAAATCGGAGAGTTCGAACCCTAGTGTTTATGGGGGTGATCATGTTTGACTTCTAGTGTCACCCATGAAGGGTGTGATGAGGATCGGAAAGTAGGGCAAGCTTGGCCCTAGATTCATTAGACTCTTTGAGATTTTGAGCCGAGTGGGAGAGGGGGCATATAAGTTGGCCGTGCCACCTAGCTTGTCAGTTGTTCATCCTATGTTTCAGGTCTCCATGCTTTGAAAGTATGTCCAGGATGAGTCCCGTATGCTTTCTCTTGATTTAGTTAAGTTGGGTCCAGACTTATATTTTGAGGAGGAGCCTATAACGATTTTGGATAGGCAGGTCCGATAGCTTAGGACAAAGGAGATTGCTTCAGTGAAGGTGTAGTGGAAGCATCGTTTAGTTAGTGAGGTGACTTGGGAGATAGAGTCGGATCTGAGTACCAGATATCCTCATCTCTTCAAGGCTTGAAGTATTTCTTTCTGTTGTTTTATGTTCGAGGACGCACATGGTTTTTAGTTGTGGATAATGTAATGATCCGTTTGGTTATTTTTGGAAATTTTATGGAATTTACCATTTTGCCCCTCTCAACTTTTGGCCCGAGTTAGTTTTGATTGAATTTTGGGAGTTGGTTCCAAATCTTGAGTAAAAATTTGAGATTTTGGCAAGTTTTTGAGTTTGAAGGCTTAAGTTGCCTAAATGTTTGTTTTGGTGTCATTCAGGTTTCGGATGCTCGGAGAAAATATTTGAGAGTTCCGTTGGATTCAGGGGATGATTTTAGGCCTAGGAGTTCTTGGTTGAGTTTTGAGAGGTCCCGAGCTTGTTTTGGTCTTTTTGGGTGCTATTTAGTTTCTTGTGGTTTTCGTGGATGTCAGGTCAAGCAGACCTTGGATTCATGTTTTGACGGTTCCATTGAGTCCGGAACGTCGTGTAATAAATTTTCTTATCTGGTTTGTATGCACTTGGTTCTGAATGAAACCCGACGGTCCTTTCGATGCTTTGGGAGTTGGCTGTGTTTTTTGGTGTTACAGGCCTCGCTTTTGCGAAGGTCCTATCGCTTAAGAGAGCTTAACTTAAGTGAAGGACCTGTCGCTTAAATGACCCTCACAGAAGCGAAGGAGGCTTCACTTTTGTAAAGGCCAAGTTTTTAGCGGGATTCGCTTTTGCAACATCGGAAAGGGGTTTTGACCTGCCATTTTTTGGGTTTTAGCCCCATTTTCAATTTTTGAGCTTGGGATACCCTTGGTGGCGATTTTTGAAGAATTTTCTTGTGCTTAATCATTTGGGTAAGCTTTTAGGACCCTAAAACTCCTTTTTCCTTTGATTATTTATGGATTCTAACACCCAAATTTGGGATTTGATTTGCAAAATTGCAAGGTTTTTGCAAGAACTTGAGTTTGGATCTAAAATGGTGATTTTGAGGTGGTTTTCAATCCTTTTTCGAATTGGTTTTCTCTAATGAGTTCCTAAAGCCATAAAAATCATTTTTAAATATTGATTTCTGAATTCAAACCTTCTTTTTGAAATTGAGTTTTTGAGATGATTGACCCATTTATCTAAATAATTCATGTGGGTATTGCTGTTTTCGAAGAGTGATTGTAAATACTTGATTGTTATAGATTGTGTGTCTTTGGAAGTGAGTCAAAAGGGGAAAACTCAAGCTTTGGGTTGATTGATTGATTACTTTAAGGCAAGTGATCTCTTAAACTTTGCAATTTGGTTGAATTGTTACTTCTCGTCATTGCTTATGTGTTGGGGAGTAATCGGGAATGAGGTGAAGGATTAATTGCTCCACTTGCTTAATATTAAACAACAAAAAGGGGGAAGATGAAAAGGCTTCTTGATGATATTGATAAATTGTGAATTGCCTTGTTGTGGCCTCTATTTAGTTTTGATTAGTGAATTGCAAAGTGGACTGGAATTGTATAAATTGTTGTATCTCTATATGGTGTGATATTGATTACGTGCATTGATTGTTAAACATCATGATGAGACACTTTTGTGATAAAAGCCGAAGAGAAATAGTTGCGGCTAGTGAAATAAATACTGACGGAAAATGGTTCAGACAAATGATATTTTTTGATAAAAGTCGAAGGAAAATGGTTCCGGCTAGTGATATAAATACCGAAGGGAAGTGGTTCCGACAAGTGATTAATGTGAAAGCCGAAAGGAAATGGTTCTCGCTAGGGACATTGTGCCGAAGTAAAATGGTTCCTGTAAATGTTGACCTTTGTGATCAATCTACTTGACGCATATATTTTACTTATTTGATGCATGTGATTGAGCTATTTGATTTGTTAAATTGGTTATTTGATATGTGAGTTTAATACTTAGTATATGTGATTGAAATGCTTTATACTTGTGAGTAACTAATATGATACTTCTTGGTTGTTGAATCGTGACTATTGGTCTTTGATCCTTGAGACTTGAGACTTGTTTATTGTAGAACTGTTAGGTTGAACTGATTTTCTTTGCATGTTGTAGTTTGTGGAGGTTCAGTTGAGATGGAAAGGAGTATTCGATTTAGCTAGGTTTCCTAGTTTATTAGGTTGCTTGTTGGGTACCGTGTTTGTTGCACTCACTCCTTGCTTGTACACTTGTGTAGGTTCTAAGCCTGGACCCATGTGATATTCTCCTTCTTCTGACCTTCCAAGGCTTCTAAAGGACTATTGAAAGGTAGCTGCATGTTATCCTGGCAGACTCTCTTTTCCTTTATTATGCTTTGTTTTATTTGAGAAGTAAAGACATTTGAGACTTATATTTATCTTTTGAATTATGTATTTACTTTAGTGGCTTGTACACGTGACAACCAGGTTTTGGGGTGTTGCTTAGAATGAATAAGTTTTTCGCCTTTTTCTTGTTTGTGTTTTATTTCTTTCCTTTTTTTTTATTTTGTTGGGTTGAGGCTGACTTGTCTTTGTGGGAATAGACAAGTGCTATCACATCCTTTTTTTGGGTCGTGACATTGTTCCTCAATTATACTATTTTAATATCATGACAATATATGAATATACAATGTCAGTATCATTCATGTACTATCAAATGACTTAGAAGACCCTTTATGATACCATCATAGTATATATAGTATTTGTGCGATTTCCCCTGAATGTATGATTATTCCTCAATGTGCGCGTGCTTGACACAACATATGAAGAGGTTAATGCTTTGTTGCTAAATGCTAAATATCTACTTCATAATGTCCATGGTGAGTCCTGACCTTGTGTCTTAATTGAAATAACTATTCAAGATGTAACTTACTCAATCATATGCTGTGTAATTGACATTTTCCCCATTAACACTTAAGTCCTCAAGAATACTAACAAAGACGTTTCTTATGTTCCACAAGAGAAAAAAAATTCTTTAAAATGATCTTCTATGATGAAAGTTGTTTACTAAGTTTTCTACGTGAGAAAATTACAAATAAATGAATGCACATTGTATCACGTAGCTTTTAGTTTTCTGATTCAAAATTTATAAATAAAAATGGGGAAGAAGGAGGGAATCGAGTGTTGGTTTTAATTGGGGAAATAGAAAAATAAAGGAAGAATGAGAAATGGAGAAGAAAGAGAACGGGGGAAGAAGGGGAATTGGGAAAGGGGAACCAGAGAAGAAGAAGAAGAAGAATTGAGGAAGAAGGAGAACTAGGGAATAGGAAAATTTGGGAAGGGATTGTAATTGCAAAGGAGATCCTTTCCAGATATCAACAGTTTTGGGGTATAAATTGTAAAAGGGTATTTGTTTGTAAATATTTTACTTTTATGGGACATGGACTTAGTTTCCCCTATTTAATAATATATATCTAAATGACTTGGACTTAAGGCTTCGGCGCGAGCCGGGTTAGATCTTTAATTAAATTTAAAGATTTATTTTTTATAGTTTATTTTGAATAAATTGTTTATTTAAAATTTGAATTTAAATTAATTAAAAAGTTTTGTCTATTCAGATAAGGAGCAACACAAAGGTTTGTCTGTATAGAAAGGGAGCAACTAAAGGTTATGTTTGTTTAGAAAAGGAGTGACTCTTTCATGAAAAGTCATTTGTTCATGAAAGAACATGACTATTATGAAAAGTCATTTGTTCATGAAAGACATGAGTATTATGAAAAGTCTCATGAAAGAACATGATTGCTATGAAAAATCTTTTCTTAAGTTCTATAAATACGAAGCATTCCCAGATATAGCGTATTCAATTGCACATATGTTTCAAGCTTTGTTGTATCCTGATAAAGAATTGATTGTCATCCCTTAAAGAATATATAGGCAATAACTCTTGAATGATAGTGATCTTTCAAGCCTCAAAGCTATAATTTCTCTATTGTTTTTTCTTCTAACAATCACTGCGAGTAATCTCTCTCTCTTTTCTTCTTATTTTATTTTGGCTAAGCGAATGCCTTTTTTAATTACTCTCATAAACTTGAATTGAAAGTTTACATGAATGGACTGTTCATGTGAAAGGTGGTCCAAAATAGTCATTATTAAAAGTAGGGGTGTACATGATCGAGTTGGGTCAGGTTTTTTAAATATCAAACCAAACCATTATTATCAGATTTAAAAATCTATAAACCAAATCAAACTAATAAAACTCGAATTTTTAAACCCCGTGTATTTTTGGGTTTTCATATTTTATTTTTATTTTTTTGATAAAGTATTCTTACAAAACATATAATAAACTTGTACTTTAAATATATCTTTAGTCCTACCAAAATAAAACCATCTAAGGTATATTTTAAGAAAATAATACAAAATATGAGATGAATGATGACACAAAAAATTAACAAAATATAATAATGAAATCACGTAAAACAAATATTGTAAATTAATAAGTCATAAAAATGATCATAATTTAAAAACACTAAATCATGCAAAAATAAGTCTAATAAGTAGTTGTTACATGACCAAACATCAAAGAAAAACTAATATTAGGTTATGTATTTTAATTATCTAAACCAATGTAAAATTAAAGAACAAATATTCAACATTATCGTCATTATTAGTATTGAATTGATTTTTTTTTGTTAGCATTAGTATTGATTTGATTTTGATTTGAGCTTTATTGGAATTACTAATATATATGGATTATAAATTTATAATCTTTATTGAACCATTCAAAATTCTAAGTCTCAAATATGAAATAATATGTTAAAAGATAAAAAGGATGAAAAATACAAAAACTATTTATAAATTATATCATCGAAAATATTTTTATTTATAAAATAAAATTATATCATATAAATATTTTTATGTATATATATAATATCGGGTTGATTTGGTCTCGGGTTGACATTTTTTAGTTAAAACTAATCCAATCCAAGTATAGTCGGGTTTTTTCAATACCAAACAAAGTCAAATCAAACCACTAGTCGGTTTGACTCAGGTTGTGGTTTGGTTTGATTTTTGGTTCGATTTTGTTCACCACTAATTGAAAGTATTAAGAAATTAAATGGGGAACAATATATTGTACAGGGATCCAAGAGTGACAGTCATCCTTAAGAGTTAAGGTCGTGCCACATTTTGTGAGCACATCAGCTACATGGTTCGCCTCCAATAAACATACTTAATTTATGTCACGACCAGAAATGGGCGTGATGGAACTCGTCTATTTCAACCAAGACAAGTCAACCTCAACCCAACGAAACAAAAGAAATGCAGAAAGTAAAGCAAGAACAACATAAAAGTGGAAAAACTTATTCATTCCAAAATAACCCCAAAATCTGGTTGTCATGTGTACAAGCCACTAATGTAAATATAGAATTCGAAAGATAATTACAAGTCTCAATATCTTTGTTTCTCAAATAAAACAAAGCATAAAGTAAAAGGAATAAGAGGGTCCGTCGGGATGACAAGCAGCTACCTCTAAAAATCCTCTGAAAAAGCCTCAGAAATAGGAGAAGAAGAAGATCACATTGGTCCGGCCTCGGAACCTACCCAAGTGTAGAAGCAAGGAGTGAGTACCAAACAACATGGTACTTAGCAAGCAACATACTAAACAAAGAAAAACTAGATAGAAATCGAGTACTCCTTTCATCCCAACCGAACCTCCTTAAACTACAACCTGCACAGAAATCAGGCCAACCCAACAGTTCTACAATACGCAGTACACAATGCTCAATAATCACAATCCAATAGTCATAGTTCAATAACGAACAATTGTCAAGTAAGTCAACCACAAGTATCAAGTCATCAATCACATATTTCAAGGTCATCAACCACAACAATCAAGCATACCATACACAAGTATCAAGATGTAATGACCCTCGAGGTCATTTCTGTGTTAGTGCCTTCTTCCCGTCATTTAGAGCGTTCCTGTAGTGACCCCAAGTCATTTATGACTTGCTGGCATTGTTGGTTTGGTCACCTGGTCGTTCATTTGGGTTTTATGCCCGTTTCCCTATTTTGGAGCTTTTGAAACTTAAAAATTTGATTCTGGTCATAACCTATGGTAAAGGACCTCAGAAGGGAATTCTGACGGTTCCATCAGCTCCGTAGAGGCAAAATTAGGTTAGTAGCATGGTTGACTCGAGTCCCGAGGCTTCTAGTGTGACTTTGGGGCCATTTGGCACTTTAGACTTTGAAACTTGGCATAAGGTTGACTTTGGTCAACATTCTTGGTAAACACGCTCGGATGAGAATTCTGTCAGCACGGTTAGTTCTGAATGCTGAGTTTACCCTAGAATGACCCTTCGTGTGCTTCCCGAGGCTTCCGATCTAATTTTGAGGCCCTTGGTGGAATTTGGCTAAAATGATGCTTTGGGTATGGGACCCACTTTTCATATAAACGACCTCGTACGGAAATTTTGACTGCGCCATTGAGTCCAGAATGTCGAATTTGATGGGTTAGCATATCTCGTTTACGTGCACGGGGTTCTGAACAAATCCCGAGCATCCCGTCGGAGTTTTTGTTTAAAGCCCAAGTTCAACTGGTACAACAACTGATGCTGCAGAGATATCTGTTCTCCGCGTTCGCGGTCCTGGCTCCGCATTCACGGATCATTGTGTTTCTCTTCTCCGCGTTCGCAGAGGTCTGGGAGTTCCTTCTCTGCGTTCACGGATAGGGCTCCACGTTCGCGATCCCCTAGCCGCGTTCACGGAGGTATGGTTATTCTCTCTCCAAATTCATGGGACCCTGGCCACGTTTATAGAGGTCTGTGTGACTAACACTTATGAATAAAAGGGGCAGCCGTGAGTAACATTGTTATAAGTTTAAAAAGGTGATATATTTCTCGTTTTTCGTTTCTCATCGCTTTTCGGTGATTCAAAGTCCAGGTGTCCGGAATTGCGTAGGCTTCGTGGGTAATTGTTCGGGTAGCGTTGGGTGGCCTCCAGTTTTCATGAATTTGAGGCATAAATTGCTGCCATAGGCTTGTTCTGTAAAGTTTTGCATATTTTGGTTTCTTGAATTTTTGGCTGTTTCGAACCCCGCATTTTCTGATTTTGACTCCTAAATTGGTCCATCTCTAATTTTGATGTTTTTAGTGTCTAAACGACCGTACTGATGCTGTGATTCTATTTTTGATAGTATGGCAGTAGTCTGAGGCCGTTCGAAAGGGAAAAGCTCCGGCGGAGTGATTTGGAGCGCGCGCGAGGCCTTCTGTTAGGTTACGGCTTCCCTTATTTTTAGATTGAGCTGGATTGTGTGAATGCATGCTGATTTGTGTGAATCTGGGGTGGGTAAACTAGTATTTCTTATCATCTTCTCAGAAACCATGCTTTAGGCTTGATTTTCGGGCAGTTTTGGGGGTAGTACCATGCTAGCGGAGGGATTGTTTATGTACTATTGCATGTGGACTATATGTTGGCTGTTTTATTATGTTGGATTATATTTTTAGCCTTAGTCTAGGTTAGACTAGTATTGCCTTAGGCCTATGCACCCGTTGACTTTGGTATTATCCGACATTGATTCAAATGCACTAGGTCCTTGTAGACCGGAATAGAAGACTTGGGTCTGATAATATTAGCGTCATTTTTTCTTCGTATTGCTTGTGATATTTTTGTTACTCTCCCTAATTTTGTGGTGTCGATGTGTCATTGGAGGTGTTGTGTCTTCCTAGGTTTGGGTGTTTCTGGGTCGGTTATGTGGTGTCGTGGTTGTTTATGGACATCGATCCCTGATGACTTTGAATTGAGATCCTCTACGGAGTTGATATGCTCCACACGCTCTACTGGCTGGGCAGGGCCCTTGAGATTGTTAGTTGGCTGACTCTACTGTCTAGGGTAGGGCCCTCGAGAGAGTTAGCCGACTGGGCAATTGAATATGAGATATTTGATTTCCTCTTCGGAGTTGACATGCCCCGCGCGCTCTATTGGCTGGGTAGGGCTCCCGGGAGTGTTAGCTGAATGGACGATTGGATATCAGGGCCTTGGGAGGAATTGTTATGCCCCTTGGCACTCTACTGGCTGGGCAGGGCCCCCGGGAGTTGCTAGTCGGTTGGGCGGCCCGATTTGGAAGGTAGACTTTTGACTGGGTTTGAGCTGGCTGGTTGTTTCGATTGTGTTGGCTGGTTGTTTAGGTTGAGTTGGTTGGTGGTTTTGGTTCGTAGTTGGATTTTCCTTTGGTCTCCTAGATTCAACTTTTTTGTGTACCTGTCGGGCTTATGGGGGTCCATTCAAGTTTTGTTAGTTCTATGCTCAAGTGTATCTTTTGGGTTTTATGGGAGGCCTAGTGAGGTTTAGTTTAGGTGTTCTTAGATTTGCTTCCACCTTGTTTATGTTCTTATTTCGTTTGACCTCTGTTCTTGTTTGATTCTATCTTTCTAGTCTATTTTTACCTTTCTTGCTCAGTCGGCCTATGATGCATACTGAATACCTGTTGTATTAGTACTCATGCTACACTCTACATCTATTTTCGTGATGCAGGTCCGAGCACCTAGCTATCAGCGTTGAGTTCGAGCATGCTACAGTCTGTTCCAGAGGCGAGGGTGAGCACATGGCATTCTGGGGTTACCCATCTCCTTCTATTTATATTTTTTACTTGTATTTTACTTCTGAGACAGTCTTGTTTCTGTGGTCCACTTTTGGGACTTGTACTCCTTTTGCAGTAGCTCTGTACTTGTGACTTCCAGGTTCTGGGAGGTATCTTTTATTTGTATATGGTTTTTGGGTTGCCTCCACCTTTCCCTTATGTGTTCCTTTTATTTATGTTTTTGCCTGATTGAGGTTTAGTTTCCACCCTCAGTCCCATTACTATCAACTTCTACGACAGGGTTTAGCTTGCCTATTGGTGGATTGTTAGACGCCATCATGACTCGAGCAATTGGGTCTTGAAAGCTTGTTATCAGAGCCCAGGTTCATCGGTCTCACATGTACAGAGCTAGCTTATAATAGAGTCCTACGGATCGGTGTGAAGACGTTCATGACTTATCTTCGCGAAGCTATAGGATGTCCTTAGGGGGTTTTCCTATTTTGTATCATTTTCGTGCGTTTCTGTTCGATTGGTTTCATGATATCTTACTTGTTTCACTCTATCATAGAATGGCTCAAACACGCGGTAGAGCAGCCGGAGGTGATGCACCGGGACCCACAGATAGAGTGAGGACTCCGGAGCCGGAGGTGGAGTCTCAGAATGACCAGATTCCTGCTCAGCCGGTGGGGTCGGGACCAGCCTATCCACCGCCCGCAGCAGCTGCCACCCCTGACCTTCAGGCTACGCTTGCACAGATTTTTGCAGCGATAGGGGGTATGCAGCATCAGCAGCAGGCCCGGCACCAGTTCCAGTTCGAGAGATTCAATAGCAGAGTCAGCCTGTAGCGGCGGCTCCAAAGGACCCGCTGCCGCTAGCACCGGCTGTCGTTCAGTCGGATGTCTTAGATGGGGTCATGCCATTGAGGGAGCAGAAGATGCTCAGGGTGTTTCTGAGATTGTTACCACCGAGGCATTATGGGGCTATTGGGGAGGACGCCCATGAGTTTAGTACCTCCTGTCGGGAGCGATTGCATGCTTTGGGGTTAGTGGAGTCGAGAGGAGCCGATTTCACTCCTTATCAGTTAGATGGACCGACCAGACAGTGGTAGCACTCTTTCATGGAGACCAGGCCTGTTGGGTCCCCGTCGGTGTCGTGGATAGAGTTTTCGGAGGCCATCCTAGCTAGGTTTATCCCGCGGAGCATCAGAGACTGTCTCCATAATGAGTTATCATGGTTGGAGCAAGGCTCTATTATGGTATTAGAGTATGAGGTAAGATTCCATGAGTTTTCCCGTCATGCCACACTAATCTTGCCCACGGAAGAGGAGAGAGTCAGGTGCTTCGTTAGAGGTTTGAGGTTGTCGGTGCGTATTGAGTCGCAATCTATGGTTTTAGCGGGCCGCTCTTTTCTGGATGTGGTGGATCATGCTTGCAGGCTTGAGCAGCTCCATCGCGAGGCCCACAGGGGCAGTGGCAAGAGGGCCAGGAAGGATGATAGCTTTAATAGGCCCCGTCCTAAGCCTAGAGTTACTCAGGATCGAGTCCAGTAGAGGTTCCGGGCAAGTCATCCCAGCACCGTCAATGTGGTTATAGTGTCGGTCCGAGTCAGGGCCGAGGGGATATTCAGAAAGGTTCCTCAGGTCGGGGTGGCCGATCTCTAGTAATGAGCAAGGTGTCTCAGGGTTGTTTCATGTGCGGGTGGCTTAATCGTTGGTCCAGGGAGTTCCCTATCTCTAGACAAGCCTTACCAGCTCTTCAGGCAGCGAGACCGGCACTAGCAGCAGTACCTCCAGTTAGGGGAGAAGGATAGTATCAGGGTGTTTGGGGAGGTCCCCAGGGAGGCAGGACATGTGATGCGCGAGGTAGAGGCGCCCAGGGCCATTTCTATGCAGCTCTAGCAAGAGTAAAGGCCGAGGCATCAGATGATGTGATTACAAGTACGGTTCTCTTATGCCATCAGTCCGCTTCAGCTTTATTTGATCCTGGTTCTACATATTTGTATGTGTCTACTTATTGTGCTCCTCGGTTAGGGGTGAATCCAGAGCCCTAAGTGGTACCGTTGCATGTCTCGACCCTAGTAGGTGATTATTTAGTAGTGGATCAGGTTTGTAGATCTTGTGTGGTGACCATTCAGGGGCAGGACACTCGGGTGGATCTTATTGTGCTTAGTATGCTAAATTTTTACTTGATTTTGGGCATGGATTGGTTTTCCCCTCACCGATTGATCTTGGATTGCTATGCCAAGACCGTTACTTTAGCCATTCCTAGTATTCCACCGGTGGTGTGGCAGAGTTCTTGTAGTCGCACACCGGTTGGGGTGATTTCCTATATTCAGGCCCGTATGCTAGTGGCTAGCGGATGTTTGACTTATTTGGCTTATGTTAGAGATGTTAGTAGGGAGGGCCCTACGGTGGATTCAGTGCCTATAGTCCGATAGTTTGTGATGTGTTTCCTGCCGACCTTCCTGGCCTACCCCCAGAGTGAGATATTGATTTTGCCATTGACTTGGAGCTGGGTACTCATCCTATTTCCATCCTACCGTACGGTATGGCCCCCGTAGAGCTCTAGGAGCTCAGTGTTCAGCTTCAGGATCTCTTGGGTAAGGGATTAATTCGGCCTAGCGTATCGCCTAGGGGTGCCCCAATCCTGTTTATGAAGTAGATGGACGGTAGTATGCGGATGTGTATTGATTATAGGCAGCTGAATAAGGTGACGGTGAGGAACAGTTACCCTATGCCTCCTATTGATGATCTATTCGACTAGCTTCAGGGTTTCGTAGTGTTTTCTAAGATTGAATTGAGATTCGGCTACCACCAGTTGAGGATTAGAGCAGCGAACATCCCTAAGACAACATTTAGGACTCGTTACGGCCATTATGAGTTCCTAGTGATGTCTTTTGGGTTGACTAATGCCCCTGCCATTTTTATGGACTTAATGACTCGTGTATTCAGGCCATATCTGGACTCCTTTGTCATATTCTTCATTGATGATATCTTGGTATACTCATGGAGCCATAGTGAGCATGAGCAGCATTTGAGGAATAAAAAACTTTAAGAGACCATCGACTTTATGCCAAGTTCTCAAAGTGCGAGTTTTTACTTGAGTCTGTAGCATTCTTGGGACACGCGGTGTCCAAAAATGGCATCATAGTGGATCCGGTGAAGATGGCATTATGGTGGATCCGGTGAAAATTAAGGTTATCTATGATTTGGCAAGGTCATCCTTTGTGACTAAGATTCGGAGCTTCGTCGGATAGGCAGGGTACTACATCTGTTTTGTTGAGGGTTTTTCTTCTATAGCGGTGCCTTTGACTCAGTTGACTCGCCAGGATGTTCCCTTTTTATGGTCAGAGGATTGTCAAAGAAGCTTTCTGAGGATTACGGAATTGCTTACCACCGCTCCTATATTGACACTTCCAGTTGCGAGCGAGGGCTTCACGATCTATTGTGACGCATACGGCGTTTGTTTGGGTTGTTTTCTAATGCAGCAGGGCCGGGTTATCACTAATGCGTTGAGGTAGCTTAAGCTGCATGAGCGCAACTACCCTACTCATGGCTTGGAGTTGGCGGTGGTAGTTTTCGCACTTAAGATTTGGAGGCATTACTTATATGGAGTTCATTGTGAGATCTATACTAATCACAGGAGCCTTCAGTACATTACGACCAAGAGGGATCTTAATTCAAGGCAGCGTCATTGGATTGAGCTCTTGAAGGACAATGATCTCTCTATTCTCTACCATCCGGGCAAGGCGAATGTGGTAACAGACGCCTCGAGAAAGCAGTGAGTATTGGTAGTCTAGCCTTCCTTTCTTTTTCGTAGCGACCTTTGGCTTTAGACATCCAGTCTCTAGCCAACTAGATGATCATACTTGATGTTTCAGATACCAGTCGGGTGTTAGCCTATGTGGTCTCTGCTAGATTTGATCTGTAGTCATCAGTTTGAGGATGGGTCATTGGTGGCACTTAGAGATAGAGTATTGGCAGGGGATGCCGGGCAGGCTACCTTAGATTCAGATGGGGTTTTGAGATTTTTTGTACGTTTGTGTGATTCGAGAGTTGGGGATTTGATTCAGCTGATCCTTAGCGAGGCCCATGACTCTAGGTATTCTATCCATCTGGGCACCGCTAAGATGTATCATGATTTGAGGCAGTATTATTGGTGGAGCGGTATGAGGAGGGATATCTCAGATTATGTGTCCTGTTACTTGTGTTGTCAGCGGGTGAAGGCTGAGCATTTGAGGCCTGGTGGTGAGTTGTAGAGATTACCCATTCCTGAGTGGAAATGGAAGCGTATCACCATGGATTTCATTGTGGCTTTGCCTCGGACTTCTAGAGGTGTTGACATCATTTGGGTCATTATGGATCAATTGACCAAGTCAGCAGACTTCCTCCCAGTTCATACTTCCTTCAGTGCCGAGAGGTTAGCCCATATCTAAATTCGGGAGGTGGTTCGTCTTCATGGTATACTTGTTTCTATCATTTCAGAACGGGGTTCACAGTTCACTTCCAGTTTTTAGAGAGTATCTCAGGAGGAGTTGGGCACCTGTGTCGACCTTAGCACAACATTCCACCCGCAGACTAATGGCCACTCAGAGCGTACTATTCTTTTCCTTGAGGATATGTTGCAGGCTGTGTCTCAGACTTCTGAGGTCAGTGGGACAAGTTTTTGCTTTTGGCGGAGTTTGCGTACAACAACAGCTACCACTCTAGCATTCAGATGGCCCCGTTTGAGGCTTTTTATGGTAGGCGTTGTCGCACTCCAGTTGGATGGTTTGAGTCTACGGAGCCTAGGCCGTGTGGTACAGACTTGTTTCAGGAGGCCTTAGTACATGTCAGGATGATTCAAGATCGGCTCAGGACGGTTTAGAGTAGATACCAGAGTTATGCAGATCGCAGGCGTCGACCATTGAGATTTGTTGTTGGTGACGGAGTATTCCTCCGAGTATCGCCCATGAAGGGCGTGATGAGATTTGGGAGGCGGGGCAAGCTTAACCCCAAGTATATTGGGCCTTTTGAGATTTTGAGGACAGTTGGTGATGTGGCCTATGAGTTAGCCTTACCTCTAGCATTCTCAGCTATTCATCTAGTTTTCCATGTTTCGATGTTGCATCGGTATGTTCTAGATGAGTCTCATGTGCTCCAGTATGATGTCGCTGAGTTGGATGATTGCTTGAACTATATTGAGGAGCCAATTGCTATTTTAGCCAGAGATGTGAGGCAGTTGAGGTCTAGAGCCCTTCCTGTGGTTAAGGTCCATTAGAGGCATCGTCTAGTCGAGGAGACTACATGGGAGACCGAGCGGGAAATGCAGGACCAATTCCCCAGCTTATTTGAGCCCTCAGGTACTTTTTGACTATTACTTTCGTGGATGAAAGTTCTTTTAGTAGTGGATGTTGTAATGACCCTCCAGATCATTTTTGTGTTAATGCCTTCTTTCCATCATTTAGAGTGTTCCTGTAGCAACCCCAAGTCATTTATGACTTGTTGGCACTGTTGGTTTTGTTGCCTAGTCATTCATTTCGGTTTTATGCCTGTTTCCCTGTTTTGGAGCTTTTAAAACTTGAAAAGTTGATTCCGGGCATAACCTCTGGTAAACGACCTCAGAAGGGAATTCTGACGTTTCCCTCAGCTCCGGAGCTACAAAATTAGGCAAGTAGCATGGTTGGCCCGAGTCCCGAGGCTTCCAATGTGACTTTTAGGCCATTTGGCACGTAAGCCTTTGAAATTTGGCATAAGGTTGGCTTTGTCAACATTCTTTGTAAATGCCCTAGGATGAGAATTCCGTCACCGCGGTTAGTTCTGGAATGCCGAGTTTGGCCTAAAATGGCCCTTCCTGTGCTTTTCGAGGCTTTCGATCTTATTTCGAGGCCCTTGGTGGAATTTGGCTAAAATGGCGCTTTGGGTTTTTGACCCACTTTTCTTCGAAATGACCTCATATGGAAATTTTGACTGCGCCATTGCGTCTGGAATGTCAAATTTGATGGGGTAGCATATCTCATTTAAGTGCACAGGATTTCGAACGAATCTCGAGCATCTTGTCGGAGTTTTGTCTAAAGCCAAAGTTCAGCTTGTACAGCAGCTGATGCTGCAGACCCATCTCTCCTCCGCGTTCGCGGTCCTGGCTCCACGTTCGCGGATCAGTGTGTTTCTCTTCTCCGCTTTCACGGAGGTCTGGGAGTTCCTTCTCCGCGTTTGCGGATAGGGCTCCGTGTTCGCGGGGGTGTAGGTTCTTCCTCTCTACGTTCGCGGAGGTATGGTTGTTCTCTATTCTCCCTCCGTATTCGCGGGACCCTTGCTGCGTTTGCGGAGTTTTGTGTGAAAGCCACTTATGAATAAAAGGAGCAGTCATGTTTAACATTGTTATAAGTTTCTAAAGGTGATATTTTTCTCGTTTCTCGTCAGTTTTTTGGTGATTCAAAGTCCCAGCTGTCCGGATTTGCATAGACTTCGTGGGTAATTGTTCGGGTAGCATTGGGTGGCCTCCGATTTTCATGAATTTGAGGCTTAAGTGGCTGCCATAGGCTTGTTTTGAAAAGTTTTGCATGTTTTGGTTTCTTTAATTGTCGGGTGTTTCGAGCCCCAAATTGTGTTTTGTTTTGGAACACAAGTTCGGGGGAGGGTTTAGGACCTTTTCACGAAGTCAATTCCGGGATTTCGAGAGCGGGTCCCATATTTTCTGATTTTGACTCCTAAATTTGTCCATCTCTGATTTTGATGTTTTTAGTGTCTAAACGACCGTACTCATGATGTGATTCTATTTTTGATAGCATGGTAGCAGTCTGAGGACGTTCGGAAGAGAAAAGCTCCAGCAGAGTAATTTAGAGTGCGCGCGATCGGCCTTTTTGGTAGATTACGGCTTCCCTTCTTTTTAGATTGAGATAGATTGTGTGAATGCATGCTGATTTGTGTGAATCTGGGGTGGGGAAAGTAGTATTTCCTCTCTTCTTCTCAAAAACCATGCTTTAGGCTTGATGTTCGGGTAGTTTTAGGGGTAGTACCATGCTATCAGAGGGATTGTTTATGTGTTGTTGCATGCGTACTATCTGTTGGCGGTTTTACTATGTTGGATTATATTTTTGGCCTTAGTCTAGGTTAGGCTAGTATTTCCTTAGGCCAATGCACCCGTTAACTTTGGTATGTATTCGACGTCGATTCGGATGGACTAAATCCTTGTAGAGCGGAATAGCAGACTTGGGTATGATACTTATGAGCCTCGCTTTGGCTTCGTATTGCTTGTGATCTTTTGGTTACTCTCCCCATTTTTGTGGTGCCGATGTGTCATCAGAGGCGTTAAGTCTTCCTGGGTTTGGGTGTTTCTGGGTCGGTTCTGTGGTGATGTGGTTGATTGTGGATGTCGATCCCTGATGACTTGGAATTGAGATCCTCTATGGAGTTGATACGCCCCACGCACTCTACTGGCTGCGCAGGGCCCCCGAGAGTGTTAGCTGAATGGGCGATTTGATATCAGGGCCTTGGGAGGAGTTTTTATGCCCCTTGGCACTCTATTGGCTTTGCGGGGCCCTCGGGAGTTGATAGTCAGTTGGGCAGCCCAATTTTGAAGTCAGACTTTTGACTGGGTTTGAGCTGGCTGGTTGTTTTTTTTGAGTTGGCTGGTTGTTTTGGTTTAGTTGGTTGGTGGTTTCGGTTCGTAGTTTGATTTTCCTTCGGTCTCATAGATTTAACTTTTCTCAGTACCTGTCGGGCTTATGGGGTCTGTTCGAGTTTTGTTTTTTTTGTGTTCGAGTGTACCTTCTGGGTCTTATGGGGGCCCAGTGAGGTTTAGTTTAGGTGTTCTTAGATTTTCTTTCGACTTGTTTCTGTTCTTATTTCGTTTGACCTCTGTTTTTGTTTGATTCTATCTTTTCAGTCTGTTTTTACCTTTCTTGCTCAGTCGGCCTATGATGTCTACTGGGTACCTTTTGTATTGGTATTCATGCTACACTCTGCATCTATTTTTGTGATGCAGGTTCGAGCACCAGCTATCAGCGTTGAGTTCGAGCCTGCTGCAGTCTGTTCCTGATGCGAGGGTGAGCACTGGCGTTTTGGGGTTACCCGTCTCTTTCTGTATATATTTTTGAGTTTCTTTTGCTTCTGAGACAGTCTTGTTTCTATGGTCCACTTTTGGGACTTGTACTCCTTTTGTAGTAGCTCTGTACTTCTGACTTCCAGGTTCTAGGAGGTATCTTTTATTTGTATATGGTGTTTTGATTGCTTCTGCCTTTCCTTTATGTGTTCTTTTTATTGAAGTTTTCGCCTGGTTGAGGTTTGGTTTCCACCCTTAGTCCCATTAGTTTCAATTTCTGGGACACTTTCCTACAGACGGGTTTGTAGGCGCCATCATGACTCGAGCAATCAGGTCGTGATACAAGATTATTATGAACAATTATCAATAGGACACATGGGGAACACCCACAGTCCAAGTGCTCACCAAATATGACCTCAGCCTCAATATTACTCGCAAGCAATGATCTCGGCACCAATTACACTCGCCAGCAATGACTTCGGCATCAATAACACTTACCGGTAAACACCTCGGCATAATCACACTCGCTAGCAAAGACCTTAGCATAATCATATCACCAGTAAAAATCTCGGGATCATCACATTATATCACTTGTCTTATCCCGTTGCAGAATAATCAATACAAAAGAGGAATTTCACATCAAAAGGGATAGACAACCATACAAGCAATTCCAGACGACAATAATGCCATCAAGGCTTTTTATCGATCAACAGATTTGGGGCCACAACAAGGAAATTCACAAATCATTATGTTCAATACATTTTGCGCCACAACAAGGCAATTCACAAAGCATTATGATTAACACATTGCCTTTTTATTAATCCCCATTTTATTCGTTTAGATTTAGCAAGTGAAACAATGAGTCCATTACCTCATTCCCATTACTCCCAACATACACAATGAAGGGACATGCAATGTTCAACAAGATTTACAAGGTTTAGGAGAATCAATTGCCTTAATTCGATCAATGTCAATCTAAGACTTGGGTCTTATCCTTCCGAACAATATACAAAGCCTCACAATCTAGTTTAATCAAGTAATCAGAATAAGATTCTAGAAATAACAACTCTCAATTCACACATTTGAAAAATGGGTCAAAGCAACTCAAAAATCCAATTTCGAAAATGAAGTTTGAATCCAAAAATCTTTACTTAAAAACATTACCCAAGGCATTTGGAGATCGTTGGTGAAAACCATTTCGAAAAAGGAGTTAAAATCATATCATAATCACCATTTTACTAAGTTCTTGGGTTCTTGAAGATAAACCCCAATTTTCCATTTCAAAATCTTGATTTGAACACTTAAATTCATAAATAACAATGGGTAATTGAAGATTTAAGGTTAGAATCGTTATCCTAATATTTCTTCTCAAAAATCTTGTTTAAATCGCCACACCAAAGCTCGCACAACTCAAAAATAGTGAAATAGGGTTGAAATCCCTATTTTTGGAAAATATTATGTCTAGGGGTCCTCCTCACACATGGACCCTAGTCCATAAACATGGACGGACAACTCAAAAATAAGTGCCGCGAACGTGCCCCCAACTCTTTGAACATGGAGGTCAAGGCTTTGACCTCTCGCGAATGCGGTTACCCTTCCGCGATCGTAGAGGGTTGGCTTCAGCAAAAAAGAACAACAAAATCAGCAAAACTCAAATTCAATGAAAGGACCCTCGGGATTCATTTAGAACCTCGTATACACAAACCATATATGTAAATTAACTATCCTCGACATTTCCGACTCAATCGAACCATCAAAACATGAATCTGAGATCTTTTTGACCCAAAACTCCTGAAAGTTTCAAGAAATAACCATAACACCTAAAAATGTCAAATAAAGCTCGGGACCTCTAAAAATTCAACCAAGACCTCACCTAGGACTAAAATCATCCCCTAAATCCAACGGAACTCTCGAATTCAGATTCGAGCATCCGAACCCTGAACGTTGAACAATGTCAATCCAAAGACTAAAATTTCACAATTATACAACTTAACCTCAAATCTTCAAAAAGATTTCAAATCTGAGATCGACAACTTTCTTAGACCGATTTCAACATTCTGGAACTGATGGAATCAACAAAATTCCGTTCCAACACTCGAATCTCAAAAAGACATAAAAAACCATTTTTAATAACTTTACCCTTTGAATTTTGAAAAACATCCATAATTCACAACTTATCACTTAAATTTCGAAATAAACTTTCAAAACTCAATAAGAAAAGAGCTGGGGTAGATAATGGGAGGGGTAATATGGTGATTTTATTGAAATTTCCAAAAATGATCTTTCGGGTCATTATATTATCCACCACTAAAAATCATGTTCGTCCTTAAGCATAAAGTAAAAGAAAGTACCTGAAGCCTCAAAAAGCTGAGGGTATCTGGCATGAATATCAAACTCTATCTCTCAAGTCACCTTACAAACTTAACGATGCTTCCACTGCACCTCCATTGAAGTAATCTCCTTGGTCCTAAGCTTCTGGACCTACCTATCCAAAATGGCTCTATAGGCTTCTCCTCAAAATATAAGTCTTGACCCAACACAACCAAATCAAAATAAAGCACATGGGACTCATTCGGCATGTACTTCTGAAGCATGGAGACATGAAACACATGATGGACAATTGAAAAGCTAGGTGGCAAGGCCAACTTATAGGCCACCTCTCTTGCTCGGCTAAATATTTCAAAAGGTCAAACGAATCTAGGGCTAAGCTTGCCATTCTTTTCGAACCTCATCACACCTTTAATGGGTGACACTCGAAGCCACACATGGTCACCCTCCATCAATATTAGGGCTTGAACTCTCTGGTCTACATAACTCTTATGTCGACTCTAGGTTGTAAACAATCTATCCTGAATCATATGGACCTGCTCCATAGCATCTCTAAGAAAGTATGCATCAAAAAAGTCCAGATCAGCCAAATTAAACCAACCGATAGGAGATCTACACCGTCTTCCATACAAAGCTTAAATGGGGCCATCTGAATACTGATTGATAACTCTTGTTATAGGCAAACTCTTCTAAAGGCAAATGTTGATCCCATCTAGGACCAAAATTAATCACGCAAGCTCAGAGCACATCCTCCAACTCATGAATTATCCACTCGGACTAACCATTCGTCTATGGGTGGAAGGCTGTACTCATATCTAACCAAGTACCCAAACCATATTATAAGGCCTTCCAAAAATGGGAAGTGAACAATGATCCTCGATAAAACACAATGGAAATAGGGACTCCATGTTGTCGCACAATCTGACTGATATAAAGCTGGGCTAATTTCTCTGCCGTATACTTCACCCGAATAGAAATGAAGTGGGCAGACTTGGTCAGCCTGTCAACAACCACCCAAATAGAATCATAACTATCCACGGTAGTAGGAAAATTTATAAAAATACATGGTGATCTGTTCCCACTTCCAAGTAGGAATAAGCATCCTCTGAGATACACATCTAGGCCACTAGTCCTCACACTTGACCTCTTGGAAAGTAAAGCACCTAGAAACAAAATTTGCAATATCCCTGTTCATGCCACACCACCAGTAATGCTGGCTCAGATCATGATACATCTTTGCCGCTCCCGGATGAATGGAATATTGAGAACAATGGGCCTCCTCAAGAATTAGTCTAATCAACTCACCCATCTTGGGAACACAAATCCTGCCTCTGATACTCAAGACAACATTAGAATCAAGGATAGCCTCCTTGGCTTCCCCTCTCATTACTTTCTCTCGAATGAGACACAACTTCTCATCATCGAACTGGTGCTCACAGATCTTCTCAACTAAGAAAGACTGGGCCTCTATGAATACAATCAAACAACCACTCTCCTTAGAAATGTGTAATTGGATATGATGGTTGGCTAACCGCTGAACATCTCTAGCCAATTGTCTCTCCTCAACACTTATAGCTGCAATACTCCCCAAACTAGAAGTCTTCCTACTCAAAGCATGAGCCACCACATTGGCCTTCCCCGAATGGTACAAGATTATGATATCATAGTCCTTTAGTAACTGAAGCCATCTGCATTGCCTCAAGTTTAGATCCCTCTAACTGAAGATGCATGGAAGACTCTAATGGTTAGTGAAGACCTCACAATGAACCCAATAAAGATAATAAAGCCATAGCTTAAGCTAAAAAACTACAACCACCAACTCAACATCATGAGTTGTGTAGTTCTTCTCATGGGTCTTAAACTTTCTACAAGCATAGGCGATCACCTTCCCCTTCTACCTCAAAACACTACCCAATCCTACTCTAGAAGCATCACAATATACAGTAAAGTCCAGAACCTCATCGGGTAAAGTCAACACAAAAGCCGAAGTCAATAAGGTCTTGAGTTTTTGAAAGCTCTCTTCACACTCATCAGACCACTCTGATCGAAGGAGATGCAATAGTGGAGAAGCTCTGAATGAACTACATATAATGACCTGCTAGCCTCACAAAACTCTTAATCTCAATAACTGAAGTAGGCCTGGTTCAACCTCTAACTGCCTCAATCTTGAATGGATCCATGCGCATACCCTCCTTGGTCACCATGTGTCCCAAAAATGCAACAAAATCATGATACAACTCACCATTTAAGAACTTGGCATACAATTTCTTTTCTCTCAATCTCTGGAGCACAATTCTCAAGTGCCGATGATGGTCCTCCTTAGTCTTGGAGTACACCAAGATGTCATCAATAAAGACTATCACAAGAGAATTCAGATAAGGTCAGAACACCCCATTCATTACCTCCATGAACGCAAGAGGGGCATTATCAAGTCGAAAGACATCACCAGAAACTCATAATGCCCATAACGAGTCCTGGAAGCTTTCTTAGGGATATCTGATGCCTAATTTTCTGCTGATGATAGCCAGACCTCAAATCCATCTTAGTATATAAGAATGCTCCCTGAAGCTAATCAAATAAGTCATCAATAGAGGAAGATGATACTTATTCTTCACTTTCACTTTGTTCAACTGTCTGTAATAAAAACACATCCTCATGGTTCCATCTTTCTTCTTCCCAATCAAGAAAGAGGCACCCCATGGAGAAACACTAAGGCGAATGAACCCC
The DNA here is from genome assembly GCA_018342035.1 of Solanum appendiculatum. NCBI lineage: Eukaryota > Viridiplantae > Streptophyta > Magnoliopsida > Solanales > Solanaceae > Solanum > Solanum appendiculatum. The sequence continues at coordinate 936,589 of JAGDQO010001575.1, read as the reverse complement.
TTACTCAACAAGTCCTGTAACTGATCCTTCAATTCCTTTAAATCTACTGTAGCCATACATTAAGGGGAATAGAGATCGGCTTAGAGCCCGGCTCCAAGTCAATAGCAAAATCAATATCCCTATTTGGAGAAACACTTGGAAGATCAATAGGAAACACATTCAAAAACTCTCGAACCACAAGAATAGAATCCATGGGTGGTGGCTCAACACTAGTGTCCCGAATAAAGGCTAAGGAAGACAAACACCCTATATCAACAATTCTCTCAGCTCGAATGAAGGTGAAAACTTTAGTAGGGTAAGAACCACTAGCACTTGTCCACTCTACTTATAGGACACCCGATATTGCTAAGGTCATAGTCTTAGCAAAATAATCAAAAATAGCTTGAAGCGGAAGAGCCAATCCATACCCAAAATAATATCAAAGTCTACCATCCCAAAAGTGATCAAGTCTACCCAAGTATCATACCCAGCCAAGGAAACAAGACAGGATCGATACACTTGATCCACCACTAAGGACTCACCCACTAGTGTAGATACACAAATAGGAACATGTATGCAATCAAACATCATATCAAATCTAGCAGCAAAAATAGTTAGACACATACGAGAAAGTAGACCCTGAATCAGAAAATACAAACCAAGGTTGATGGCAAACTGGGATGATACCTGTAATCACAGCATCAAAAGACTCAGCCTCTAGGCTTCCTGGAAAATCATAACACTATCCCTCATGACCACCTAAAGCCTGAGTAGTACCTTGACCACCACCCTGCTGAATTGTAACACCCCTACCAAAAGTCAGTCTCCCTGTGCTAGACTTACCTCTGCGTCGACCCCTGACCAGAGGCGTTGAATCTTTAGCTGAAGTAGATGAATAAGTATGTTGGGGTCTTGAGTGAGTCTATAGAGGACACTGCCGAATCATATGACCTGGATCTCGACACCTAAAATAAGACCTCAGTGTGGATGACTACTATTGTGAACTAGATGAGCTACCATGGCCACCTCTGCCAGAACCATAGGATCCTCGAGATGTCTGCCCACTCTTAGTTACTGGCATAGATGCATGAAAAGGACCACGATGATGAAAGGAGCTACCACCTCTAAGTGACCCCTGCCTCTGGATAAGGCACCAGAAAACTAACTAGAAGAACGGTCCCTCTTGGGATTTCCAAACACCTCTCTAACCATAAACTCTTGGACTAGAAAGAAGCCCCCACTCTAGCTGCTTTGAACACATAATACCTGATGGAGAAAGTGAACCCTCTCATGAACATGTGGACTCTCTCCACCTTATCTGAAAAAATAGTCATAGCATGCCTGGAAAGCTCACAAAAATGGGCCTCATACTCAGTCATACACAAACTTCCCTACCTCAGGTCCTCAAACCACTATTGAATCTCCTCTCTAATGCTCCAAGGAATGAAGCGGTCCTGGAAAGCATTGGAGAACGTATCCCACTTAGCGAGAGGAGATCCAACTAGTCTAGACCACACAAAAGTCTTCCACCACTCTCTGGCGGGTCCACAAAGCTGAAGAGCAACAAAATGAACACCACGACCATCCACCATATCCACTGCCTCAAGCATCTCATGGCACAAGGTTAAAAACGCATGAGCATTCTCACTCTTACCACCCCGGAACTGGGGTGGTTTCATCTTCCGAAACATCTCATAACACTGCTGACCAACTATCGTCAGAATAACATCAGGAGCAATCTACGGACCTACAGCCAATGCAATAACCACTAGTGGCTAACCCACCTGATTATGCATACAGAGCTTGCTGCTGACTTGGGGTTTGCACCCCTAATCCAGACTAGGATCCATGTGGTGTACCTGCCGCACCACCTTGAGAGAAGTTCTCCAATACACCAAACATCCTTAACAAAGTTTCCTGAAAAAAAGAAGCTCTAAACCCAGGAGGAACCTGGTCCTCAGACACCACAACTTGTGGCTCATGAGAGACCCCTCTAGCTCTACAACTAGTTGGTGTCGTTCCGCATGCATGACCTCTATCCATAGCTGGGGTCTCAACAACTACTTGAGGGATTGCCTCTTATCTACCACTAGAAACAAAAGCTTTGGTTTTTGGCATCGTCCAAAACAACACATGGAAACTCAACACTAGCGAAGGTAACCACGCATGATAGCAAAGGATGAACGAAATAAAGTTTCCTAACCGTCTTCACAGCCTTCCGAAGATAAGTACATACTTCTCCATATCGATTCTTGAGACTCTACTTAGACTTGCTTGTAAGCATATGAGACCTATGAACCTGGAGCTTTGATAACATTTCTCACGACCCAAAATGGGCGTGATGACACTCATTTATTCCCACCAAGACAAGTCAGCGTCAACCAACCAAAAAGAAAGAAATGCAGAAAGTAAAGCAAGAACCACATTAAAGTGGAAAAACTTTTTCATTCTAACATAATCTCAAAACATAGTTGTCACATGTACAAGCCACTAATATAAATAAAGAATACGAAAGATAATTATAAGTCTCAATATCTTTGTTTCTCATATAGAACAAAGCATAAGGTAAAAGGAATAAGATGGTCCACCGGGATGACAACCAACTACCTCTCAAAATCCTTTGACAAGCCTTAGAAATAGGAGAAAAAGAATATCACTCGGGTCTGGATTCAAAACTTACACAAGTGTAGAAGCAAGGAATAAGTATAAAACACGATACTCAGCAAGCAACCTACTAAACAAAGAAAACTAGATAGAAATTGAGTACTCCTTTTATCCCAATTGAACCTCCTCAAACTACAACTTGCATATAAATCATCCTAAACTAAGATTTCTACAATACACAATACACAATACACAATACACAAGGCTCAATAATCACAGTCCAATAGTCATAGTTCAACAACCAACAAGTGTCAAGTAAGTCAACCACAAGTATCAAGTAATCAATCACACATATCAAGGTCATCAAGCACAACAATCATGCATACCAAACATAAGTATCAAGATTATTAAGCACAATTATCAATGGGACTTAAGGGGAATGCCCAGAATCCAAGTGCTCTCCAGAAATGACCTCGGCCTCAATATTACTCACCGGCAATGACCTCGTCATCAATAACACTCATCAATAATGACCTCGGCATCAATAGCACTTGCCGATAAAGAACTCGATATAATCACACTCGCCGAAAAAGACCTCGGCATAATCACATTGCTAGTAAAAACCTTGGCATCATCACATTATATCACTAGTCTCTTCCCGGTGCATAACAACGAATGTAAAAGACCAATTTCACATCACAAGGGACAGACAACCATACAAGCAATTCAAGGCCACAACAATGTCATCAAGGCTTGTTATCAATCAATACATTTGGGGCCACAACAAAGCAATTCACAAAGCATTATAGTCAATACATTGCCTTTTTATTAATGCCCCTTTTATTTGATAATATTAAGCAGGTGAAACAATGAACCCATCACTTCATTCCCATTACTCCCCAACACACACAATGAAGGGACATACACGATTCAACAAGATTTACAAGGTTTAGGAGAATCACTTGCCTTAATTTGATCAATGTCGATCCAAGATTTGGGTCTTCTCCTTAAGAATAATACCCTAAGTCTCACAATCTAATTTAATCAAGTAATCACAATAAGATTCCAGATATAACAACAGCCAATTCACACATTTGAAAAATGGGTCAAAGCAACTCAAAAACCCAATTCTGAAAATGAAGTTTGAATCTAAAAATATTTTCTTGAAAATATTACCCACGACATTTGGAACTCATTGGTGAACACCATTTCGAAAAAGGAGTTAAAATCATATCATAATCACCATTTTACTAAGTTCTTGGGTTCTTTAAGATAAACTCCAATTTTCCATTTCAAAATCTTGATTTGAACACTTTGATTCATAAATATTAATGGGTAATAGAAGGTTTGACCCGACTTTTTCTAAGTATAAATAGGGTTAGATTTTTTTTTTGGGATTACTCTTATTCTGGGTTTTGAACAATGATGACTTGGGAGCTATTTCATCAGTTCTTAGGGTTTATTCCTAAACTTTCTTTAATTCGATTTCTCTTATGTTAACTAAATATTTTATGATTGAGAATCATAACATGAGTAGCTAAATTCCCTAGTTCTAGGGCTGCGGCTACAGGATGATTGTATTCTATTGAATTTTAATAGGTGAATGTTAGTTATCATATGAATCTCTCTTTAATTCTTTATTTAGTATTTCATGACTGGCCATCATTGAAATAAATATATTGTCCAAATTGAACTCGAGAGAGAAATAAGAGGATAGAACATGGAACAAAAGGAGCATGATCTTCTCTAGTATTAGGGTTGATTTGTATCTAGGATATATAGGGATATACCTAGAGACCGTGCTTGTTTAATAGACAGGATGAAAATGTAATGCTCAGTAATTGGTTCAGTCTATCCCTGCTCAATGATGTAGTTAGGCTGCCAATTATTATAGGAGATTAGAGGTTGGGAGATTATGATCATACATTTAACCCTGTAACCATTGATTCGATAACCGATTGACGTCCATTTAAAGAAGATAAAATGCATGAATAAGTAGGCATGTTGCAGCCCTGGAAATTTCCCAAGTCATTGTTTGAAATCCAATTCAAAATTGAATCATAGTATTTGCTTTCTTATTTAGTCAACCAATAATTTAGAATAATACATCACTCTTCTGGAAAACACTTACATAACTCGAGGTAATTGGATAAAATCAAAGACAACTTAATCTTAAGTCTCTGAGGTTCGACATCCGATTTTGAAAATAGCTACTTTATTACTTGTACAACCACGTATACTTGCGTGTGCAATTGGGATGGAACAGGTTTTTGTCTCCGCTACCGGGGACTTTAGAATTAGGAAGTATTTGATTTATCTAATTTTTGAAGTTATTGTTCAAGTGTTGACAACTTGATCGTAGCTACTGATATTGCAGGTAGTGTTAGAACTTCAAACTGGAAGACGAGCAAGATTTAGTAGAGCCATTAGCTGAACCAGAGAGATTTGTTCGTTACCGGAGAAGGCAAAGTCATTTGACTTATCCTGTTCCTCAAGTAGCGAGTGAACCTGTAACACCGATAGGTAGGGTCGAAAAAGTTGCACCTATAATGATGGCAGAAATGAAAGTACGAGATGTTGCAATTCCAAGCACAACTAGTGTTACCTCTTGTATTTTGAAACCTGAAGCTGGTGGTAGATTCTAATAGAAGCAGAGCATGGTGCAACTATTGCACACAAATGGGCAGTTCACCGGATTATCACATGAGGACCCACAAGTGCGTATACAAAATTTTTTGGAAATAAGTGATACATACACTCTAATTGGAGTTAATCCAGATTATGTTAGAGTCACATTATTCCCTTTCTCTCTATTAGGGGAAGCGAAAAGGTGGTTAAATTCTGAGCCAGCGAACTCTATCACGTCATGGAACGATCTATCTCGCAAGTTTCTGATAAGGTTTTTTCCATCTGGGAAAACAGCCAAGTTGAGGAGCGAGATAATAAGTATTCGTTAGAAAGGAGGAGAAAACCTGTACCAGGTGTGGGATAGGGTTAAATCTCTGTTATTGAACTGTCCACATCATCATCAAACTAACGAAGTGTTGGTCCATACCTTCATTGAGGGCTTGGAACCAAACACAAAGATTTTACTTGATTCAGCTGTTGGTGGACAAGCTTTGGAGAAGACCTATGCTGAATTTTTCACTCCACTGAACAGAATTTCACAAGGTAACCCCGAGTGGAATGGAGGAGGAGCTAAACCTGTAGTGAAAAAGACTGCTGGGATGTTGGAAGTGGATGCAATTACAGCTTTAACTGCACAAAATGCTGCTATGAAAAACATGATGAACACTCATTTCAACAAATTATCCTTGGGACAACAGCAGGCTCAGGTAAATGTGGTACAACAACCACAATCATGGTGCGAGATATGTGGAAGTAGTGACCACATTACAGAGGTATGTGGGGCAAACCTAGATTCTATCAATTTTGTAGGTAATGCACACTAAGGAGGGAGTCACAAAAATTATGGTAACACCTACAATCCTAGTTGGAGGAACCACCCAAATTTCTCTTGGAGAGGAAATCAGAATCAGGTGCAAGGTCAGAATCAGTATAGACCTCAAGGTAATGCTTCAGGGTATCAATAACATGGTTAGCGGGAAAATCACAATGGTCAGCACGGAAATATGAGCACTGAAGAGATGCTAAAGAAAATCATGGAGGACCATGCTAAAACGAATATAAACATGGAGAAATTAGCATCTCACTTCAGAAACAACCAACTGGCAACTCACAATTTAGAGAAGCATTTTGGGCAACTTGCTAGTGCCGAAATTCCCGTCCACAAGGAAGATAGTCTGGGGGTGCTGATCCAAATCCTAAGCAAGTGAATGCAGTGAGTACTCGCAGTGGATTGCAATTGGAGGAATTGGCCCCAAAGAAACGGAATGATGAACTCGTTGTTGGAGAGAAGAAGACCAATGTGGGTGAACAGGGTATACATGAGGAAGTAGGGCAACCAACAGTGAAACCACCTCCACCATTCCCTCAAAAATTTTAAAAGCAGAATGAGGATGAATGTTTCGGTAAGTTTCTTTCTCTTGTAAAACAAGTTCACATTAATATGTCTCTTGTTGATGTTTTGTAGGGGATACCAAGGTATGCCAAATATGTGAAGGAGATTGTAAAAAACAAGAGAAGATTAACGGAGTATGAAACAGTGGCACTTACTGAAGAGTGCAGCTCCAGGATCCAAAATAAACTGCCCATCAAACTTAAGGATCCTAGTAGTTTTACTATTCAGATCACAATAGGGAAAAGCATTCATGCCCGAGGGTTGTGTGATCTAGAAGCCAATATAAATTTGATGCCAACATCCCTGTACAAGAAATTGGGGTTGGGTAGTCCTAAACCCACCACTATTATCTTACAGTTGGCAGACTGTTCGGTAGCTAGGCCGGAAGGTGTTGTGGAAGATGTCTTGGTCCAAGTTGGATCATTGATATTCCCTGTTGATTTTGTGGTGCTGAATTTTAAGCCGGATCCTGAGGTACCTTTCATTCTAGGGAGACCATTATTGGCCACGGGGCGTGCCATGATCGATGTAGCAGCTGGTCAATTGACTATGAGGGCTCACGACAAAGTTAAGGTGCTCGATGTGTATAAAGTGCTGAAATTGTCAGTCGTTTACGAAGAGTTATCAGCCATAACAGTAATAGATGAGGCTGCAGAAGCTTACCACATTGCATCTAGAGACCCTTTGGAGCGAGTGTTGATGGGCCATGATATCTATGGTGATGCTGAAGCATAAGAAATGGTGATGTTTTTAGAGGTGTCCAGCTTAGGCATTTCAAGAGATAACTGGGAGCCTTTAAATAGGGTATTAGGCCCACCACCCAAGCCCTTAATTGAGGAAGCACCATAGCTCAAATTGAAGACATTACCGTCTCATCTGAGGTATGCATTTCTGGGGGATGCTAACACTTTACCTGTTATTCTTTCTGTAGATTTGTTTGAATTGAAGGTTGAAGTAGCATTGAAAGTTTTGAAGAGGAGGAAGGCAACAATTAGCTGGCAGATGTCCGACATTCATGGGATCAGTCCGGCATTTTGCATGCACAAGATATACATGGAGGAAGGCCACAAGCCTTGTGCACAACATCAGTGCCGACTAAACCCAGTAATGAAGGACATGGTGAGAAAAGAAGTAATCAAGTGGCTCGATGCAGGGATAGTGTACCCAATATGAGACATCAAATGGGTAAGCCCAGTGCAGTGTGTGCCCAAGAAAGCGTGCATGACCATGGTAACTAATGAGAAGAACAAGCTGATTCCCACAATGATGGTTATTGGATGGCATATTTGCATGGATTATCACAAGCTAAATGAGGCCACCAGAAAAGATCATTACCCAGTCCCCTTTATTGATCAGATGTTAGATAGGCTTGCAAGGCAGGAATATTATTGCTTTCTGAATGGCTACTCAGGGTATAACTAGATTATAATCACGCCAGAGGATCAAGAGAATACAACATTTACTTGTACATATGGCACTTATTTTTTTAAGCGTATGCCCTTTGGACTCTGTAATGCACCAGCCACATTCCAGAGATGCATGATGGCAATCTTTCATGATATGGTGGAGGATTTTGTGGAAGTGCTTATGGACGACTTCTCAATATTTGGTGAGTCTTTTGAATTGTGTTTACAAAATCTTGACAGGGTTCTTGCTCGATGTGAGGAGACAAATCTGGTGTTAAATTGGGAGAAGTGTCCTAGTTCGGGAAGGTATTGTGCTGGGGCACAAAGTCTCAAGAAGAGGTCTGGAAGTTGATAGAGCCAAGATAGAGGTAATTGAAAAGTTACCACCTCCGATCTCGGTGAAAGGAGTCAGAAGCTTTCTTGGGCATGCTGGATTTTATAGGAGATTCATTAAGGATTTCTCTAAGATTGCAAGACCTATGTGCAAGTTATTAGAGAAGGAGGTGAAATTTGTTTTTGAGGAGAGCTGTTTGAAGGCCTTTGATGTGTTGAAGAAGAAGTCGATAGAAGCACCTATTCAAGTTGCTCCTACGTCTACCTTTTGAGCTTATGTGCGATGCTAGCGATATATTAGTGGGTGCAGTGTTGGGCCAAAGAAAGGAAAAGGTGTTTCATTCTATCTACTATGCCAGTAAGACTCTTGATGCAGTCCAATTCAATTACATTGTCACATAGAAGGAGATATTAGCATTGGTGTTTGCTTTTGACAAGTTCCGCTCTTACCTGGTAGGCACTAAAGTTATTGTTTACACTGACCATGCTGCAATCAGGTACTTGTTCAACAAGAAGGATGCCAAACCAAGGTTGATCAGATGGATCATGCTACTTCAGGAATTTGACTTGGAAATCAAGGATATGAAGGGTACTGAAAATCAAATAGCTAATCATTTGTCAAAATTGGAGGACTCATCGCATATGAATAATGAAGGATTGATTCGTGAAGAGTTTCCCGATGATCAATTGTTAGCTCTAGACATTGCTCAAGTGCCATGGTATGCAGATATTGTGAATATTCTGGTAAGCGGTTTGTTTTCACCGGGTGCATCTACACATCAAAAGCAGAAGCTGAGTCATGATGCCAGATTTTACATATGGGATGAACCTTACCTATTCAAACAAGGGCCGGACCAAGTAGTGCGAAGATGTGTCGCTGAAAGTGAGGCGATGCAAGTGTTGGAGAATTGTCACTCGTCACCACCATGGTGGAGAACGTATTGCACATAAGGTACTACAATCTGGTTTCTTTTGGCCAACTCTATTTGAAGATGTTGCACTATTTGTGAAGGGATGTGACCAGTGTCAAAGAACAGGAACTATTTCTAGAAGGCATGAGATGCCTTTGAACAATATTCTAGAGGTGGAGATATTCGATGTATGGGGCATTGATTTTATGGGCCCCTTCCTGACATCTAGAGGGAACCAATACATCTTAGTAGCTGTAGACTATGTGTCCAAGTTGGTTGAGGCAGTCGCCTTGCCCACTAATGATGCAAAAGATGTTGTGAAGTTTGTAAAGAAACACATTTTCACCCGGTTTGGAACTCCTAGAGCTATAATAAGCGATGGTGGTAAGCACTTTATAAACTATTTAGTGCGGAATCTATTGGCTAAGTATGGAGTGTGACACAAGGTAGCAACAACTTATCATCCTCAGACTAGTGGTCAAGTGGAGGTGTCTAATCGTGAGGTTAAGCAGATCTTACAAAAGATTGTAAATGCACAGCAAAAGGATTGGGACTACAAGTTAGATGATGCATTGTGGGCATACAGAACAGCGTACAAGACACCAATATGGACTTCTCCCTATCGAGCGGTGTATGGCAAAGCGTGCCATCTTCTTGCAGAATTTGAACATCAAGCCTATTGGGATATCAAAAAATTGAATATGGATCCTGAGTTGGCGGGCAAGAGAAGAATAGCTCAATTGCATGAGCTTGAGGAATTTCGGCTCCATGCGTATGAAAACACCAAGTTATACAAAGAAAAGATGAAAAATTAGCACAATAAGCATATTGTACAATGCACTTTTGAGCCGGGTTAGTTGGTACTGTTATTTATCTCAAGATTGAAGCTATTTCCAGGAAAACTTTTGTCAAAGTGGAGTGGACCATTTGAAGTGGTGAGAATGACTCAACATGGTGTTGTGGAGCTGAACAATAAAAACAAGAGATCCACGTTTCTTGTGAATGGTCAGCGAGTTAAGCACTACTTTTGAAATGATGTGGATCGTGAGCATGAGACGTTCGAGTTGAATGACGACTGAGTCATAAGCTGAGTCGAGCCGTGACATTAAACCAAGCGCTACACGAGAGGCAACCCGTGCCCACATATATTAGATAGGATTTTTGTCTTCTTTTCATTATTTTCTTTCGTCCTAGTTCTTTCTTCATTGTAATAGTTAGGATATAACACAGAAAGATGAGTCGTGCCACAACTGAAAATAAGGCGCTGGATAGGAGGCAACCCATCAGGTTTGTATTAATTGGTATTGTGCTTTTAATGTGCAGGGAACAGGCCTCCGTAATGGGGCTGCATTGCGGAGTGGACCACAGAAATGAGAATTTGATAGGAATTAATTTTCCAGCGTTAACAAAAGACTCCGAATGGGAGCACATCGCGGTGAAGGTAACTAACTTTTGATTCTCATTAAAAAGTCGGGTTTTACGCGACTGCTTTCCATATTACCCGACCCAAATTTTTTTAAACCCCTAATCAACGAAAATTCCCCATTCTTCTCTCTTAATCCCATGATTTTACCCTCCCCTTCTCCCATTAAGTATTTTTGAGCTCCATTTCGTAACGCAGGGTCACAATTCAGCATCCTGATCCTAATTCTTCTCATCTTACGCCTCACAAGTATGATTTCTTGTCTTATTTCATTTATCTTCAAATTGGGGACTGTCGATTGGGCGATTTTTGTTATGGGGTTATCATGTGAGGGCTTCTTGTTAAACTTATCATGGGGGTCCTTGCGGTGTTGTGGGATATGCACATTGCGTAGGTAACTCTGAAATAGTGGTTCCAAAGTCTTGAGTAGGGACACTATTTGGGTCGAATTGTGTAGGCTAGGGATTGTACAAGAGATTGACTGCTGACTTAGGGCTTGATCCATTTAGTAATTATGCATTTAGATATAACTATCCTTATGTGATTGCTTCGAATTCTTGAGTAGGAGCATTATGGTGGTAACTTTGATTGCACAAATTTTGTCACGATTAGGTTGTGCGTGTTCATTTGGATCAGGTGTCTTGTTCAATGTTCTATATGCTCATACACAGTCATTTGGTTTAAGTGTGAAAGTTGACTAAAGTTTTGTCCTTGATGATCACAAGTGAGCTTATGGATATTTTGTACTTGTCACTGCACCTGATGAAGTGTGTTACTTGTGGTGTGTTATAAATAATGTTGGGGAAGTCTAAGTACCTAATGGTTTCTTGTGGGTAATGCACACGAATAAGTGTGGGGTGGTTCATTATCACCAATGCTTGTTTTGCTTTAATGTGTGTAGGTGCTGAATAAGTGAGTATTATGTTTGTGTGCATTTTGCAGGAAAGTATGACAGGGACACAACGCCCCGGGAAAGAAGTGGTTGTTTTCAGCCAGAGGAAGCGAGTTCGTAGTGGCTCAAATGTTCCTCCCACACAGGCTGTCCCGCGTGGGCAAACACACCGATTTGGCCTAAGAGCAGTGGCCAAGGAGGGCAAGGTATGTGGAAAAAGCACACGGAAGCACGATATTTTTATGATGTTTGTATTGATAGGGACGATCTATCTTGAGACTTTCCTCGGATAATAAGGCGTATTCAGGAACTCCATATGGAGTTTATCTTCACCGAGCCTCATGAGTGCAACCTGCACGTGGTTCATGAATTTTATGCCAACTGGGCACCTGAGTCACGGTCACATTTTGTGAAGGTACGAGGAATTGATGTACCTCTTACTCCGGCAGCACTGAATGAGCTATTAGGCACTGCATCCGGTCCTGATCCCCTTGTCCTAACGGGATAGAACATTTGGCCTCCATATCAAGATGTTCGGCACACTCTTTGTGGACCCAATCTATGGTACGGTGGACTAACCACAGTACTAAGAGGTTTCATCAGTTCTAGCCATATGCTCAAATGATTAGGGAGGCTCGAGTGTGGTTGAAGATTGTGATGAATTGTTTGATTCCTGGGCTGCACTACACCGATATTACACGGGATAGAGTGTGCTTGCTATATGCGCTGATGACAAATACTGAACTCAACATTGGCGTAGTTTTGAAGTCTGCCATGAGAAAAGCCCAGGTACACAGAGGGCGCAGGTATGCATTTGGGGGTCTTATCACTCATTTGTGTCGTTCTGCAGGTGTTCCCGAGGAGAGTCTGGATTACATGGCTCCACTATTTCCGGCTCCAGTGAATGTGACGAGGACTAAAGGGCCCGACAATGATTTTTGCCCTACTTTAACCACAGTTGAGAGGCACCAATGGGATGAGTTGATCATGGCCTGCATGTATGGGCTAGAGATGCTGAGGCATAGGAATGGGTGTCAGGCTTCTACTTCCAACTATTCTAGTTGATATTTGTGGAGTATGAAATCACTTACAATGACTGCTCAGCTTGAAGAGGTGGAGACGAAGTATCCTCTTAATGAGCATGCCAATGCACTATTGCGCATCGGGCCTGCTTTCTATCAGCCCATGGATGATGATGTGGCTGCAGACAAGGACAGGTTGTGTACTGGCTCTGATGTTGATAGTGACTCCAATACGGAGGATGTTGACCCCTTGTAGGCTATTGAGGCAGTCGAGGGCGGTGACGCCATGGAGGATTGATCAGGGAGTGATTCACCTTACAACTGTTTGCATTGTTTTGATGTTTTGAAGCACTAGGGGCAGTGCTTAATTCTATAATGTGGGGTGGGGTGTAAAGTAAAATCTCTCTAATGTATATAGTAGTGAGAACAGTAGTAATTTGTTTGCTTTAGTTTTATTTTGGGTTCGTTGGTGGGTTGTTTTTGGTTCTTTGGCCAAGGATAGACCCGTTGAACCGTACAAACCACATAAATATTTTTCATTTTAGGTTTGAGTCAGTCATCGTAGTTGAGTCGTATTGCCCTATGATAGATGGATGACGACCGTCTCAAGGGTAATTTTCGTCATGAAGTCGTAGGTATCGTGTTTGTGCTAAAGCTATAGATCTGAAAGAGAAATTTAGTATGAAAGCATGTGGATAAAAATAATATATGGATACCTATGAATGCTTGTATTTGATTCTGAATGTGCAATATATGCTTAATTTTGACTTTGACTTGAATTGTATGCGATGTTCGATGGTAAAGCTGATTTGAATTGAACTGGTGCTATGTGTGGCGAGACATTTTGCATTCCATGTGTTATGCCCTATTTTTACCAAGGTTAGATAAAGCACAACTTATAGACTCTAAAATGATTAATTGTTATATAGAGTAACCACCTAGTTTTTAAGGAAAAACAAGAAAAACATATTTGATTATTGACATCCATGACTCACATTTTATTCTATGAAAACCAGTTTAGATTCTAGGTAAGGGTTCAAGTAATTCTGAAGGGAAGGTATTAAGCACCATTCAAAATCCACAACTGTGGGTCCCGGCTAAACTCAATTTTTCAAATTGAGAAGGAGATAAAAATAATATACAAGTATAATAAACATGAAATATACACAAAGAAAAAAGTAAATCATAATATAAGAAACGACCTAATGTTTGTTTGACGTTAGTGAGATATACAATAATGAATTAAAAAATATCATTCGAATAGCTTCCTCAAAAACCCACTCTGGATACCTGTAAAGACACTTAATAAAAGTGATAGTAATAAATAAAATATGAATAAAAATAAATGATTCAAATAATAACTAAAACTAAAAACCCATCTTATGAACATGGGAGCCTTGGAAATCGACGGTAATTTCTTTATCGGCCAATTCAACTTATAATGTATGACATATAATACAACTTGAACTAAATTTTCGTCTTTTAAAATGGGGAGGCCTCTAAAACCGACGGAGATATTTTTTTAACTGGCCAATACAACTTATGATGTATAACATATAATATAACTTAAACTAAATTTCCGTCTGTAAAAATGGGGAGGCCTCCAAAACCGACGGAGATATTTTTTCATTGACCAATTCAACTTATGATGTATAACATAGAATACAACTTAAACTAAATTTCCGTCTTTTAAAATAGGGAAGCCTCTAAAACCGACGGAGAGATTTTTTTCACTGGCCAATTCAACTTATGATGTATAACATATAATAAAACTTAAACTAAATTTCCTTCTTTTAAAATGGGATGGCCTCTAAAACCGACGGAGAGATTTTTTCATTGGCCAAAAGTATAATGCTTGCAAATGTTTAAAAAAATGTATACAACCATATTTAACAAAAATATGTAGATAAAGAGATATGTGAGGTGTTATGATCATGTTAGTACGAAAAATATAAAAAAAAATTCTTGTAAGTATAAACAAAATGTACACATATTTGTAAGGAAAATGAAGGACAGGTAGTAACAATGTAAATATTATTTATAAAATTTAAATAAAATAAATAATATATGCACAAGTCTAAAGATAATGTAATAAAAAGTAGAAACAATATACAAAAATGTGAGAAACTTTTTGGGCAATAAACTGTATCCCTCTTTAATGAAAAGTTTCCCCCTCTTATATATACAATATGTGTTTACGAAATATGTAATATATATATATATATATAAATATATATAATATAATATAAATATTTAAATACTGTAAAATAAAATATGTGTGTTAAAGTGTTAGGAAGATGTAAGCAAAATGTATAAAGAGTATATGAAGAAATGTATGCAAAAATGTGAAAAAATAGACTATATATATGTGTGTGTGTGTGTGTGTGAAAAGTAAATAAAGAAATATAAGGCCAATATACACAGGGGCGTATGCAGGAGGGGGTCACCGGGTTCACGTGAACCCATGCCCCCTCCTGAAATCATATATAGTAGTGTTATATTTTTTAAAAAATTTAAGTATAGATGTATGAATCCACACTCGAAGTATATATATACTTTAAATTCACATTTTTATAATAATGCACCCATCATCCTGAAATCCTAGATACGCCTCTGAATATACATTAATAAATATAAAAGTAATGTATGAATGAATGTAAAAATAAGACATAAATAAATATAAACATGGTGTATATAAATAAAAGTAAAGGCAATGTATAAATGCATATAATAACAAATGCATAAGAAATGTAAAGTCAATGTATGAATAAATAAAGGCAAATGTATGAATGATGTAAACAAAAATGTATGAATAAATATTCAAAGAGAAAAATGAGGTTAGTCTTTCTATGAAAAGAAAACATATGAAAGTATAGAGAGAAGAAAAGAAATGTATGTGAGGTAGTGTGTAAGTGTGTCTGGAAAATGAGAGACCCCTTCCCCTTTTATAATACAAAATAACTCACTCTTTTGCGCAAAAAATAATAAGTTTCATCTCCTTGTCTCCTTAAGGCTCTTTGACCATAAGATAAAAACCTCAACCTGTCACCTCAAATGTGAACTTTTAAAAAGGTGACAAGATCTATCATCTCAAATGTCAACTTTTTTGAAAGGAAACGAGATCTATCACTTCAAATGTCAACTTTTTAAAAGGTGATGAGATCTTGATTTGATTGAGTTATTGCTCCGTATTTAAGAATAATTGCTCTGACTTTTATATTTACGGACTGTGCTAAATATATAATTAATGTAAAAATATGTGTATCGAAATGTAATTATAAAAATAAAAAATATAATCGATATTTTGAAAGATGTATTGTTTTGTAAAGAATAAATTATGTACAGTGCTATGTTGTATACGTGTGTAGATGACTGCAAAAATATTGTGACTATTAAAATTGTTCAATTAAAATAAATTCCAATTATTTACGAAACAAATAATAATTATCAATAAATTGTAAAAAGTGACAAGATGACAATAAATTAATAAAAATCCTAAAATAAGGATAATTATCAATAAATTATTAAAATGAAAAAAAATGCGTAAAACTTATATTTTGTGCTCTTCAACAATCACAAGTCGGAAGACTTTATTTTTTAGAACGGAGAGCCAAAATTGGGTGTCAACAGTTTGCCTCTTTTCGACTGAAGATGACGTAGAAGTCTTCGGGCGAAAATGTTGACACGCAACCAATTTTGCTCGGTAAAAAAAAATTATTTTGATAAAAAGAAAATTGGTTGAACTCTGGCTGAGAGTTACCTACATTCCTCAGGTTGCATGAAGATCAGGCCATGTATAGTTCGAAAGTTGAGACAAATAGCCTCTTTGTCTTGTTACTTGGGGTGGATGACCCTATGTCCTATTTTAAGGTTTTGCATGTTCTCGATGTCTCTTCCAAAATTGCCCAAGTAGCGAGTTGTGAGATGCCGAGGATGCAAGACTACACACTTGCTGGGGAGAAAGAATGATTACGTCCTTGTAATGACCAAACCCTGCATAGAGCTTCCCACATATCTCGAGTTTCATGAGAATCAGGTCAATGTAGTTCAAAATACAAAGTTATAATAAAATTTTATTGACTCTCAAAATTTGCCCCAGTGTTTAATCGTGATGATACTGTTTTCATTTGTGATAATGGTAGAAAGAATTTAGCACAAATGGAGGGTCAAACATGTAATGTAAAGGGCCTTCAATTGGGGGGACAACAAACATCTAAAATCTAGTAAAATGTACTTGAAATGTCAAATACCCATATTAAAAGGGGTGGGTGCTTGTAAAATGTATTGAAAACATGCACCAGGAAGTGGATACATGCGCTAGAAGGTGGGTGCCTATAAATTGTACTAAAATATCCGCATTAGAAGGTGGGTGCCTGTAAACTATACCGAAATATCCATATTAGAAGGTGGACACCTGTAAAAATGTATTGAAATACCCGTATTAGAAGGTGGGTGCTTGTAAAATGTACTAAAATACCCGTATTAGAAGGTGGGCGCCTGTAAAATATACTGAAATACCCTTATTAGAAGGTGGGCACCAATAAAATATGCTGAAATGCCCGTATTAGAAGGTGGGCCCCTGTAAAATATACTGAAATACCTGTATTAGAAGGTGGGCGCCTCTAAAATGTACTGGAATATCCGTATTAGAAGGTGAGCGCCTGTAAAATGTACAGAAATACCTGTATTAGAAGGTGGGCGCCTGTAAAATGTACTGAAATACCCGTATTAGAAGGTGGGCGCCTGTAAAATGTACTGAAATACCCGTATTAGAAGGTGGGTGCCTGTAAAATGTACTGGAATAGCCGTATTAGAAGGTGGGTGCCTGTAAAATGTACTTAAATACCCGTATTAGAAGGTGGGTGCCTGTAAAATGAACTGAAATACCCGTATTAGAAGGTGGGTGCCTGTAAAATGTACTAGAATACCCGTATTAGAAGGTGGGTGCCTGTAAAATGTACTGAAATACCCGTATTTGAAGGTGGGTGCTTGTAAAATGTACTGAAATACCTGGATTAGAAGGTGGGTGCCTGTAAAATGTACTGAAATACCCGTATTAGAAGGTGGGTGCCTGTAAAATGTATTGGAATACCCGTATTAGAAGGTGGGTGCCTTGGCTGAAAATAAAAATATCTGTATTTGGAGGTGGGCATCTTGAGTTGAAATAAAAATGCCCATATTTAATGTTGGGCGCCGAAAAACATGATTTTTTTTAAAAAAAATTTATTGTTTGTTTTTGAAAGAAACGTTGAAAAGTGAAAAACATAGAGTCACGTTTTGACTTCAGTTGGTACCAATAATTAGTATTGTGCATAAGAATTCCACTATCTTTTCTCAGCTAACCGAGATCAACATCAAAGTAATTCACATACTTTCAAGGGGTATCTCAAACATACCTAAGTGTTGACAAGATTTGTTCGTCTTGTTTCAAATAAAGATTTCGAACTAACATATCCTGATGTTTCAAGTGCCCTCACCACTAAGAAAGTCCTAATTTTCACACATTTGAATATTTTACTTTTAGGAAATTTGGAAAGTACGGTCATGCTGAAAAAATATATTCATCCATGCAATCGTGATACCATAGGCTTGGCCTTCATGTAAGTATCCACTAATGTGAGAACACTTGGAATAGGATCTTGTAGGACTTGTTATTGTCTTGTAATGTGGGCTTGGGGATAGGTAGGATATTATTTTGGATAAAAGTGACTAATTCTTCCTTGAACAAGCATTGTATCTATGCTTTAGACATTTGTTGCACTTCGACGTTTGATCTTCTTTGTTGTATTGTCCCTTTCTTTTGAATTTGTTTTGTCTTCCTTTGAATCATTTGTTGTTGGAGTCCTTTTCCCTCTTTTTCTCAAAATTCCTTTTTTTCTTTTTCCTTTTTTTTCGAAGTTTCTCCACCTTTGTTGGAGATTTTTTTTTATTTTGTGAGGGGTTTCTGTTTCTTCCCTTTGAAGTCATCTTTTCATTTTTGTTCTTCTGGGACTTAGCATCTTTTGCCTTCTTTTGCCTTTGACGTCTTTGATCTTGGTTTTTTAATCAAAAATCAGCACGTCTTAGTATGCTCAAGAAGGTTGGGCCAAGAGAGGGATAGTGCATTTAAGCACTCAAAGGGAATAGACTAAAAATGTGGTTGTTCAAATAAAAGGCTATAGGCTCAAAGGGGGGGTGCTAGGGAAAGTGTCATTTGGTAGGCTATGAAAAGCACAATCGCGTCAAAGTAGGCCTACAATCCTTTCCCAAGCAAGTGTTACTCATGATTTCGCCTCAACAGACATTTAGGCCAAGTTCTAGATCAACAATGTAATGCATTGAATTAATCTAAGGCTCACCATACAAATGCATATGAAACTATGAAGTTAATTTCGTTCTTGTCATAGATATATGCAAGAGAATTATTTCAAGTGTCACTAAGGTGTGATTAAAAGGTACCAAAAGAATCTATGGTTTACCATGAAGTTGATCCTCTCCATCATACCAAATATTTCTTCTTCATGCACACTCCTAACAATGTTTGTACCAATCAAGTCTAGAATTTGATTTTTATTTTTAATTTTTTTAAAATTTTGAATTAAAAAATGGGACCCAACCCAAATGAAGATTGCCTACGTATCTTCTAGAAAACAAGAATCAGGTCTACGTAGTTTAGGCAGTTACAGTATAAGATGCCAAGCAAGTAAGCAAACTTTTTTTTTGTAAAAGAGTACCGAACCCGAGAAGGGTTGCCTACGCATCTAATCGAGATGAGATTCAGGTTCGCGTAGTTCGTAAAGATATGAAATAAAATGTATTTATGAGAATGTATTCATGTGTTGAAGGAATGTAAGAAAAACAAAATCAAAGATACTTAATGAATATTAAAAAAATGTACAAAATTAAATGCAAAGGTATAGACAAACTCGGAGCGATGCCTCGTAAGTTCGATGTTGTTTGACATCTTCAGTGAGATAGTGCTTTTTTATTGTGTTGCTTCTTGAGATGCCTTTATGATTGTGAATAATCATGATCATCCCCACTTGTAGGTCGAGACAGTTCGCCTATAAAATATGAGAAATGAGTGAAAGTAGGAAAGTCATGAAAAAATAATAAAATGAAAAAATGTGACCATTTGGTCAAAGACTCCCCTAATTTATCTGCACGCTCCACTATATGCTGATGCCTCATAGAGTCCAAGGCCCTTGTGAAGTCCATAGATCATTTATCCGTTGACAAAAGGTGGCTTCCTAATTGTGGAGACGATGCCTTGAACCATCTCGCCTAAGCAGTATACAACATGACCTATTTTCTAGAGTATGAATTATTCTAGATGTTCAAGAGTAGGATTGTATATTTACAAGAAGGCACACTAACCTTATTGCACCAACTCTGAAACTAAAGAATCCGAAAGAAATTTGGAGGAGTGTGGACACTCCCCGCGTGAACCACAGTGTGTGAGGTGCATGACCAAAGATTCGATTGAAATTATGTAATAATTAAATAAAGTAATAATAAATATAAAACTACGGTGTATGAAATAATGAAGCAAATGGTTGATAATAATGTATAGTTTATGAAAGTAATTAATAAAAAAAATTATGTGCAAAATACAAAAAGCATATACACTTCACATTATATGAAACAAAAAAAATCAAACAATTAAAAGATTGATATATGAAAATGCGAATAAAAATACCTCTCTCAATTAAAAAGTTGAGTCTATTATGGTAAAAACCTAGATTTTCCCTAGCGGAGTCGCCAAACTGTTATGCCCTATTTTTACCAAGATAGATAAAGCACAACTTATAGACTCTAAAATAATTAATTGTTGTATAGAGTCACCACCTAGTTTTTAAGAAAAAACAAGGAAAACTTATTTGATTATTGACATGCATGACTCACATTTTATTCTACAAAAACTAGTTTAGATTCTTGGTAAGGGTTCAAGTAACTCTGAAGGGAAGGTATTAAGCACCCCTCAAAATCCACAACTGTGAGTCCCCGCTAAACTCATTTTTTCAAATTAACGAGGAGATAAAAATAATGTACAAGTATAATAAACATGAAATATACACAAAGAAAAAAGTAATTCATAATATAAGATACGACCTAATGTTTGTCTGACGTTAGTGAGATATACAATAATGAATTAAAAATATCATTTGAATAGCTTCCTCGAAAAGCCACACTGGATACTTGTAAAGACACTTAATAAAAGTGTTAGTAATAAATAAAATATGAATAAAAATAAATGAATCAAATAATAACTAAAATAAAAACCCGTCTTATGAACATGGGAGCCTTGGAAATCGACGGTAATTTCTTCATTGGCCAATTCAACTTATAATGTATAACATATAATACAACTTGAACTAAATTTCTGTCTTTTAAAATGGGGAGGCCTCTAAAACCAACAGAGAGATTTTTTTCACTGGTCAATTCAACTTATGATGTATAACATATAATACAACTTAAACTGAATTTCCGTCTTTTAAAATGGGGAGGCCTCTAAAACCAACGGAGAGATTTTTTCATTGGCCAATTCGACTTATGATGTATAACATATAATACAATTTAAACTAAATATCCGTCTTTTAAAATGGGGAGGCCTCTAAAACCGACGGAGAGATTTTTTTTCACTGGCCAATTCAATTTATGATGTATAACATATAATACAACTTAAACTAAATTTCCGTCTTTTAAAATGGGGTGGCCTCTAAAACCGACGGAGAGATTTTTTCATTGGCCAAAAGTATAATGTTTGCAAATGTTTAAAAAAATGTATATAACAATATTTAACATAAATATGTAGATAAAGAGATATGTGAGGTGTTATGATCATGTTAGTAAGAAAAATATAAAAAACAAATGCTTTTAAGTATAAAGAAAATGTACACATATTTGTAAGGAAAATGAAGGACATGTGGTGACAATGTAAATATTATTTTTAAAATATAAATACAATAAATAATATTTGCACAAGTCTAAAGATAATGTTTGAAAAAGTAGAAACAATATATAAAAATGTGAGAAGCTTTATGGTCAATAAAGTGTATCCTTCTTTAATGAAAAGTTTCCCCCTCTTATGTATACAATATGTGTTTATGAAATATGTAATATATATATATATATATATATATATATATATATATATATATATATATATATAATATAATCTAAATATTTAAATACTGTAAAATAAAATATGTGTGTTAAAGTGTTAGGACGATGTAAGCAAAATGTATAAAAAGTATATGAAGAAATGTATGCAAAAATGTGAAAAAATAGACTATATATATGTGTGTGTGTGTGAATAAAGAAATATAAGGCCAATATATATTAATAAATATAAAAGTAATGTATGAATGAATGTAAAAAAAAGACATAAATAAATATAAACATGATGTATATAAATAAAAGTATAGGCAATGTATAAATGTATATAAAAACAAATGCACAAGAAATGTAAAGTTAATGTATGAATAAATAAAGGAAAATGTATGAATAATGTAAACAAAAATGTATAAATAAATATTCAAAGAGAAAAATGAGGCTAGTCTTGCTAGTCTTTTTATGAAAAGAAAACATATGAAAGTATAGAGAGAAGAAAAGAAATGTATGTGAGGTAGTATGTAAGTGTGTCTTGAAAATGAGAGACCCCTCCCCCTTTTATAATACAAAATAACTCACTCTTTTGCCCAAAATATAATAAGCTTCATCTCCTTGTCTCCTTAAGGCTCTTTGACCATAAGATAAAAACCTCAACCTATCACCTCAAATGTGAACTTTTAAAAAGGTGACGAGATCTATCATCTCAAATGTCAACTTTTTTGAAAGGAAACGAGATCTATCACTTCAAATGTCAACTTTTTAAAAGGTGACGAGATCTTGATTTGATTGAGTTATTGCTCCGTATTTAAGAATAATTGCTCTGACTTTTGTATTTATGGACTGTGCTAAATATATAATTAATGTAAAAATACATGTATCGAAATGTAATTATAAAAATAAAAAATGTAATAGATATTTTGAAAGATGTATTGTTTTGTAAAGAATAAATTATGTACAGTGCTATGTTGTGTACGTGTGTAGATGACTGTAAGAATATTGTCACTATTAAAATTGTACAATGAAAATAAATTCCTATTATTTACAAAACTAAGAATAATTATCAATAAATTGTAAAAAGTGACAAAATGACAATAAATTAATAAAAATCCTAAAATAAGGATAATTCTCAATAAATTATTAAAATGAAAGAAAAATGCGTAAAACTTATATTTTGTGCTCTTCAACAATCACAAGTCTGAAGATGTTATTTTCGAGCACGGAGAGCCAAAATTGGGTGTCAACACCATGTATGGTTTCTCAAACTAGAACTTGCCCTGCATGTTATTGAAGCGAAATCGAAGTGTTTCTTTGTTTAGGAGATGATAATAGGCCTTCTTTGATATGTTCAGAAATCGCAACCTTATTAGATACATTATCATTAGTAGCCCTTTAGAGCCTTTATCCTTTTTGTTGGAAGCCGCATCTATTAACTGAATACCCTTTTATTGAAACCCTAAGTTGTTTGCACCGTGCTTGCCTAAGCATTGTAGCATGGACTAAGTGGAATTGGTATACTTAAGAGATGACGGAAGTGGACAATATAACCAACAATGGTGCAAGATGATGAAAAAGCCCTCTGCGAAAGAATGTGAAAAATAAGTAAATTATTAGTTAAAATTGCTAAGTAAGAATTCTTGAGATGATGAGAGTTACAAGAGAAAGAATTGTTGAAGAAAGGGCTGAAAAGAATGAGAAGGAAATAATTATTGATAAAGTCTAAAATTGCAAAGTGCTTAGGGAAGCGTGAGTCACTACTATATAGTTTTCTACCTGTCCCCTAGCATACATTACAACCCATGAAAGTCCTACTTGATCCTTTGCAAAGCATGCTTAATTAGTAGATATGTACATAAGGGGCAAGCCTATGGTTCTTTGGGCATATATGTGAATTTTCCTTGTGAGAGTGAGTGTTAATTCTTGATGATAAGTCTATATGTGATATTAAAGTTATGAGTGAATTCAAGGACTACTTTCTTTGTGTGAGGGGCACTTGTTTGATGAAAAACTGGTACCATCTGAGAGCTAGCATGAAAGTACAATGTTTTAGTTGCTAAAGGTTGTTGAATTGAATCTTGAAGTCATGAGGTATCTATATGAATGTTAAGTCCAAATGTAAAGTGGAACAAGCTTTGTATGGTGAAGGATCCTAGAAAGTGAGTAGTGAAAGCACAAATACTAGTGTAGTGAGTCTAGGTCTAGGTCAAAATTGGTAAATTGTTCGAGGACGAACAAAGCCGTAAGTGTGGGGTGGTGATGTTGGGCGTATTTGTATGCTTAGGATCTAACTAATATTCACACTTTGGCCTAGTTTGGGGATGAATTTGTTAGTTTTGTTAGTGTGAACTATGTTAATGCATTTGGACTAATTAATATGATTAGGAAGTGCACGTGGTGAAAATTTAAGGAAAATGGCATAAACAAGG
Organism: Solanum appendiculatum; assembly: GCA_018342035.1. NCBI lineage: Eukaryota > Viridiplantae > Streptophyta > Magnoliopsida > Solanales > Solanaceae > Solanum > Solanum appendiculatum. The sequence continues at coordinate 912,482 of JAGDQO010001575.1, read as the reverse complement.
TAGCATGCGAAGCAACAATGGGTTTAAGCAAAAGAGCTCAAGAGTTGGAAGCAAAAAAGAGCAAAAGGAACTAAAATTAAAAGAAGAACAAAAGTCTGTATCATCTCTGCGTCGCGGAGAAAGAATTTCCAAGTTTTATTCCAAAGTGCTGGAAACAAAAGAGTACGTATCCTCTCTGCGTAGCGGAGAGGAGGTGTTAGGCTCTATCGGATATTTCTCAAGGTCTCCGCATCGCGCTCTGAAGTACAAAGTTTGCGTCGACTTTTTCTAAGTATAAATAGGGTCAGATTTTACTTTTTTGGGATTATTATTTTTCTAGGGTTTTGAAGAACGATGACTTGGAAGCTATTTCATTAGTTCTTAGGGTTTATTCCTAAACTTTCTTTAATTCGATTTCTCTTATGTTCACTAAATATTTTATGATTGAGAATCGTAGCATGAGTAGCTAAATTCCCTAGTTCTAGGGCTGCGGCTACATGATGATTGTATTTTATTGAATTTGAATGGATGAATGTTGGTTATCATATGAATCTCTCTTATATTCTTGATTTAGTATTTCGTGACTGGCCATCATTGAAATAAATATATTGTCCAAATTGAACTCGGGAGAGGAATAAGAGGATAGAACATGGAACAAAAGGAGCATGATCTTCTCTAGTATTAGGGTTGATTTGTATCTAGGATAGGGATATACCTAGAGACCGTGCTTGGTTAATAGACAGGATGAAAACGTAATGCTCAGTAATTGGTTCAGTCTATCCCCACTCAACGATGTAGTTAGGCTGTCAATTATTGTAGGAGATTAGAGGTTGAGAGACCATGATCATACATTTAACCGTGTAACCATTAATTCGTTAACCGATTGACGTCCATTTAAAGAAGATAAAATGCGTGAATTAGAAGGCATGCTCCAACCCTGGAAATTTCCCAAGTCATTTTTTGAAATCCATATCAAAATTGAATCATAGTATTTGCTTTCTTATTTAGTCAACCAATAATTTTGAATAATGCATAACTCTTCTGGAAAACACTTGCATAACTCGAGGTAATTGGATAAAATCAAAGACAACTTCATCTTGAGTCTCTGAGGGTTCGACATCCTATTTAGAAAAGAGCTACTTTATTACTTGTACGATCACGTATACTTGCGTGTGCAATTGGGACGCAACACACCTCGTTCATTAACCCTATGAATGTTGCAGGGGCATTAGTCAAGCCGAAAGACATCACTAGAAACTCATAATGCCCATAATGAGCCTGAAAGTTGTCTTAGGGATATTCAATACCCTAATCTTCAGCTGATGATAGCCAGACCTCAAATCAATCTTAGAAAACAAGGATGCTCCCTAAAGTTGATCAAATAAGTCATCCATATGAGAAAGAGGATACTTGTATTTCACCATCACTTCGTTCAACTATCTCTAATCAATACACATCCTCATGGTTCCATCTTTCTTCTTCACAAACAAGACAGGGGCACCCCACAGAGAAACACTAGGGCAAATGAACCCCTTACTTAACAAGTCCTGTAACTGATCCTTTAATTCCTTCAACTCTGTTGGAGCTATACGGTAAGGGTGAATGGAGATGGGCTTGGTGCCCGGCTCCAAGTTAATAGCAAAATCAATATCTCTATTCGGAGGAACACATGGAAGATTAGTAGGGGTCACATCTGAAAACTCTCAAACCACAGGAATAGAATCCATGGGTGGTGGCTCAACACTAGTGTCCCGAATAAAGGCCACGTAAGACAAACACCCTCTATCAACCAATCTCTGAGATCGAATGAAGGAGATTACTTTACTAGGGAAAGAACCACTAGCACCTCTCCACTTAACTCTTGAGACACCTGGCATCCCTAAGGTCATAGTCTTAGCAAAACAATCCAGAATAGCATGATGTGGGGAGAGCCAATCCATACCCGAAATTAATATCGAAGTCTACCATCCCCAAAAAGATCAAGTCTACCCAAGTATCATACCAAGCCAAGGAAACAAGACAGGATCGATACACTTTATCCACCACTAAGGACTCACCCACTGGTGTAGAAACATGAATAGGCACAAGTATGCTATCAGACATCATATCAAATCTAGTAGCAAATAGGTAGACACGTATGAGAAAATAGACCCTAGATAAAACAATACAGACACATGTCGATGGCAAATTAGGACAATACATGTAATCACAGCACCATAAGTCTCGACCTCTAGCCTCCCTGAAAAAAGCATAACACTGTCCGTCACGACCACCTACAGCCTAAGTAGTACCCCGACATCTACCCTTCTAAGCTATAGCACCCCTACTAGAAGTCCTACTACCTTTGTCGGACTGACCTATGCCCCGACCCCTGGCCGGAGGTGCTGAATCTCTAGCTGGGGCAGCTGAATAACTATGTTGGGGTCCTGAGTGAGTCTATTGAGGGCACTGCCAAATAATATAACCTGGATCTCCACACCCAAAAACAAGACCTCGGTGTGGATTACTGCTGTTGCAAAATAGATGAGCTACCATGGCCACCTCAGCCAGAACCATAGGATCCTCAGAATTTCTGCCCACTCTTAGTTGCTAGCATAGATGCATGAACATGCCCACAATGCCGAAAGGATCTAACACCTCTAAGTGATCCCCTGCCTAGATGAGGCACCAGAAAACTGACCAAAAGAATAGGCCATCTAGGGATCCCCAAAGGAAGCCCCTCTCTGGCTTCCTTGAACGCATAAGACCTGATGAAGAAAGTTAAGCCTCTCACGAACTTGCGGACTCTCTCTGCCTAAATGGTAACAATAGTCATAGCATGCCTGGAAAGGTCGCGGAAATGGGCTTCATACTCAGTCATAGACAAACTGCCTTGTCTCAAGTCCTGAATCCTCTGTTGACTATCCTCTCTCACGCTCCAAGGAATGAAGTGGTCCTGGAAAGCACTGGAGAACGTATCCCACTCAGTCGAAGGAAATCCAACTAGCCTAGACCTCACAAAAGTCCTCTACCACTGTCTGATAGGTCCACAAAGCTGCAATGCAACAAAATGAACACCACGAGTATCCACTACACACATTCCCTCAAACATCTCATGGCACAAGGTCAAAAACTCATGAGCATCCGCGCTCTTACCACCCTGGAAATGGGATGTTTTGAACTTCTGAAACCTTTCATAACACTGCTGATTAGTTGTCGTAAGAATAACATCAGGAGCAATCTACACAACTATAGACGGTGCAGGAGCCACTAGTGGTTGACCCACCTGATCATGAATACCTGGAGCCTGCTATTGACCTATGTCTGCGCTCCTACTCCAATATTGAACCATGTGGTTTACCTACCGCACAACCCTGAGAGAAATTCTCCAAAACACCCTGCATCCTCAACAAATTCTCCTGAAACAAAGGAGCTCCAAACCCGGAAGGAACCTAGTCCTTAGCGTGTGGCTCAGGAGAGACATCTCTACCTTTGCCTCTAGCTAGTGCCACTCCACATGAATAACATCTAGCCGGTGGTACTCTATGAGCACGACCTCTAGCTAGGGCCCTACCTCTACCCCTAGTTGGGGTCTCAGCAACTACCTTGGGGACTGCCTCCCCTCTACCACTGGAAAAAAAGTTTTGGTTCTTGGCATCTGCAAAAAGAACACGCGGCAACTCAGCACTAGCGAAGGTAACAATGCAAAATAAGAAAGGATGAACAAAAGGAAGTTTCCTAACATACTTCACAGCCTCTCGAAGATAAGTACAAAAGTCTCCATACCGATTCTCGAGACTCTACTTAGACTTGGCTTGTACACACGTGAGACCGATGAACCTGGGGCTTTGATACCAATTGTTACGACCCAAAATGTGTGTGATGGTACTCATCTATTTCCACCAAGACAAGTCAGCCTCAACCCCACAAAATGAAAGAAATATGGAAAGTAAAGCAAGAACAACATAAAAGTGGAAAAATTTATTCATTCTAACATAACCCCAAAACCTGATTGTCACGTGTCAAAGCCACTAATGTAAATAAAGAATTCAAAAGATAATTACAAGTCTCAATAACTTTTTTCTTAAATAGAACAAAGCATAAGATAAAAGGAATAAGAGGGTCCGTCGGGATGACAAACAGCTACCTCTCAAAATCATCTAACAAGACTCAGAAATAGAAGAAGAAGAAGATCACACGGGTCCAGGCATGGAACTTACACAAGTGTAGAAGCAAGAAGTGAGTACCAAACAACACGGTACTTAGCAAGAAATTTAATAAACAAAGCAAAACTAGGTAGAAATTGAGTACTCCTTTTCATCCAAACCAAACCTCCTCAAACTACAACATGCACATAAATCAGCCCAACCTAATAGTTCTACAATACATAGTACACAAGGCTCAATAATCACAGTCCAACAGTCACTCTTCAACATCCAACAAGTGTCAAGTAAGCCAACCACAAGTATCAAGAAATCAATCATACAAATCAAGGTCATCAAGCACAACAATCAAGCATACAAACACAAGTATCAAGATTATTATGCATAATTATCAATGGGACTCATGGGGAATGCCCATACTCCAAGTGCTCGCTGGAAATGACCTTGGCCTCAATATCACTCGTCGACAATGACCTCGGCATTAATAAAACTCACCGAAAAGGACCTCTACATCAATAACACTTGTTGGTAAATACTTCGGCGTAATCACTCACCGAGAAAGACCTCGGCATCATCACATTATATCTCTAGTCTAATCCCGGTGCACAACAATCAATACATAAGAGCAACTTCACAACACAAAAGAGAGATAACCATACAAGAAATTCAAGACACAACAATGCCATCAAGGCTTTTCATCAATCCACACATTTGGGGCCACAACAAGGCAATTTACAAAGCATTACGATCAACACATTTGGGACCTCTAAAAAATACATAATGCCTAAAAAGGCTAAATCAAGCTCGGGACCTCTAAAAATTTAGCTAATACCTAACCTAGGCCTAAAATTATCTCCCAAATCTAACGGAACTCTCAGAATTCTGATCTGAGCATCTGAACCCCGAATGTTGACCAAAGTCAATCCAAAGGCTAAAATTTCACAATTATCCAACTTAGGGCCTCAAATCCTCAAAAAGACTCCGAATCTGAAACTGAAAACTCTCTGCGACCAATTTCCACATTATGGGACTGATGGAATCAATGGAATTTCATTCCAAACTCGAAATTCCAAAAGACACTAAAAACCACTTTTTAACAACTTTAGCCTTTGAATTTTAAAACCTTCCATAATTCACAACTTATCACTGAAATTTCAAAACCAACTGTCAAAACGTAATTAGAAAAGACTCGGGGTCGATAATTGGAGGGGTAAACTGGTAATTTTATAAAAATTAAAAAAAATGACCTTCTAGGTCATTACAATTTCTAAGTTGTGTAGAGCTGCCATCAATAACATGCAATCAAAGATAAGAGGTGAGTAGAGATTAGTGTTCATGTGTGTATGAATAGTTAATGCTTGTGAGTCAGTCTCACTCTATAAAGGGTAGTAATTTAGATCCCGGGCAAGGCGAAAGCCTAACAAGAGTGTTGCAAGTTCACATTCAAAAGCAATTGAGCAACAAAAACTAGTGGTGTACCCAAGCTTATGTGGTATTTCATATCAGACCATATGGTATTAAAATCCAACCCAAAATTACCAGATTTCAGATGTACAAGCCCCATCCGCTTATGTGGCATCTCATTTTGGATCCTTTTCCCGACATGTAATTAATGTAATTTTTTTTTAAAAATGATTTGTAATATGATATATACTTACTAATGATTCTTTTGAGACAGATGAAATCATTCTTGATCTTCAATCCTTTATCAAGATGAAAGTAATTAGCCTTTTCTATTTGTTCCTTCTTAATATTTTTGTGTCCTCATTGGTATTGTTCATTTTGGACAACTACCACTTTTATGCCATGTTTGTGTTATCACACACTGGTATGATTCTTCTTGGTCATTTGTTTTTATAGTCTCCACTGTATGATAGTTTGGTGTCATCTACCGTAAAAAATACAAAGTAAAAAGACAAAAAAGTTAAAGAATTAAATTAACATATCATATTTATAAATAACTTTTTACTATTGAGTATGTTAATTTTAGAAATTCTTGATTGTTTTTTAACAATGTTAACATTGCTTTTATTAGGCTCTTGATCTGTAGTTGTTGTGATCTAGAATGTCAACTCATGATTTACGACGATTGATCCGGTAGTTGGTCAAAAATATTTTATCATCTTAATAGAAAGTGACAATAATTTATAATTTGTTGCCTTTTCTTGAGAGCTTGAGGGGAAAGGCTCTCGCGACATCTGAATGATTAAGATTTTGTATGTAGATAGAACACTTAATGATTAAAACAATTTGTTTTTAAACATCTTTCTATCTATCTATCTATCTATCTATATATATATATATATAATTCAAATAAATAGTAGTATTACATTAGCAAAATATTTGAAAAAACGTCATTCTTTGATAAATATTAAGATATTTAAATTATAAATAAATATTTTAAGTTTGATAAAATAAAATGAAACTACATGGACTTCATATATAAAGTATTATAATAAAAATAATTTTTAGAAAAAAAATTCAACACAAATTAATCTTAAATAAATAAGTGAAACACCTCTATGTTCTATAATGTGTTTGTCTGTGTACTATTCTCTAAACTAAATAATGAACGTGATACATCTAAATAATTTTAAACAATTTTATAGAGGCATCATCATCCGAATTCAACAACACATATTTATGAAGTTGCTTTGCACTTTAATCAAATAAAATTTTTACAATAAATTTTATCAATTCTTGATAAACAAGCAGCAAGAACAAAAATTAAAAGTTTAAGGGAAATAATCTGGTTAATTAGTAAAGTTAGATAATGAGAGAGGCTTGAATTTTTTTTAAGAAAAAAATATGGAGTACAATTTTTTTTCAAAAATAAAAGTGTCTTTCAAAGAGTATGAATGAGAATAAGACTCTGTCATAGATCTAATTCATTCAGACCCATTAAGATATTTTTAAGTAGAAAAAACAAACTCACTTAATGACCTATAGTAGTAATAATACAGATATTTTTAAACCAACATATTAATGGAAGATATTTTTTTCAATTTTCGTACTTTAAAGAATTTTAATCATTTCCTTTTATAATTAGCAAGTATTTTTTGTACATTGCACATATTACATTTTTATACTATACGTCAAATATAAAATGAATTAGACTATAAAAATGATTTAAATAATTTTAAGACATGGAAATAAAATTAAGACAAGAAAATAATTTTATATATTTACAGAATATTAAAATTATAAGTTAACATTATTAAGCCGATCTTACTAAGAAAAGGAATAAAAATAATTAAATAGTAACTATATTTTCTTAAATAGCATTTTAAACCCCCCCTCGCCCCTAGTTATTACTACATTCCACTCTGGATTATTGCTATACATCACTTTTAATCCCTACATTATCCAACTCATCAATCACCATATTTTACTTTCAATTAAAACATATATGTGGTTTTAATGTTTTAAGTAACGTATATGACGAAAGTTAATAGAGCATTTGGTGCACTAAAGTACAATCTTGGTATTTAAATTCTTAGTTTGTTTTGTAACCCCCTCCCCTCCCCCCCAAACGTCCACTTTTGTATCTGTATCGGCTTGAACAGCCGAAATATTGATATTAGGAGTTTGGAGATCGGCTGAAACACCCGAAGATGCACATTTGGCGATTCTCCCCGCGTCCAGTCTCTTCCCTTCATAGATTACAAACGCAAGTGAGCTAAATTGGATTAAATCCATCTAATTATTTTATAGCAAATGTCTAGTAATGATTTTATGGTGGGTTATTAATTATCATAGTTTCTAATTTATTGATTGTTAGTGCAGAAGCAATTTCATTATAGATATCGTGAATTTTTTTAGTAATATCTTTTACTTTCATCAATATACCATGAATTATTTCTATTTTATTATAGATATCGTGAACTCCAAATAAAAATCTTGAAGTCTATTGACTAATGAATTTTTTCAATTTCAAATTGGGTGTTTCTCAATATAAAATGTAATTGATATATGTCAAGAATTAAAATCCATTCATTTTCTTTTGTCTTGATGTGTCTTTTATTCACATTCAACATATTAATTTCAATAGTCACTGATTCAAGAATCTAAAAAGAAGCAATCTTTAAAAAGAAACAATTCAAATCTTTTCAATCCAAATTGATTCATAAGAAATCTTTACAGGATATTTTTCAAAAGACATTTTCTTATTTGATATATTGCATAAAGTCAAATAGTAAGGAAACATAATAATTTTGTTAGATACTAAAAAATTATAAAAGAATGAATAAAACTGTCATGACCTAAAACGAGTCATGAGTGACACCCACACTTAACCTTCTAGGTGGGCGAACCAACGAATTCAAACCCCAACTTATAGTAGTTATTCAATTTATGAACTACGACAATAATGCAAAAACTCCAATCTTATTAAAGCGAGAAATAGAAATCTACTACAGTCTATTACATATCGTTCCCAAAATCTGAAAGTCATCACACCAAGAACATCTAATCTCAAAATACCAAGTCTAAGAGTATCAAAGACACCAGAATAAATAATTAAAATAGATTGTGTCTGAAAACTAAGGATATCATGCTATGACCGAGAGAATCTAACACGAGCTAGAATGAATTGCTCACCTTGGAACCTGATGTGCTGGAGACTTGCTAGAGCTGAGGGTGAGTCAAAGTCGTTGATACACTCGCTGCACTCCACAAATGTAAAACAAAGGGAAATGCAAGTAGGGATTAGTACCGGGCAACATTTATTGCGTAGATATCATTAGCCGACCCAAAATAGAAACTAATATGCATAAAGTAATAACATGAAATCAGCTATAGCACTTAGAAGGTGGCAAGCAACAAACAACATGAACAAGTGACAACAACACTGAAGCAATGTCAACAACACACATGAGGACTCAGGCCTCCACACCACGCTCTTTTGATAAGTGGGTTCTTTGAAATTGGGTACATTAAGTTATTTTAATATGTTTTTCCTTTAGTGTTATCACGTTGGACTCGATCCAATAATATCATACCGGCTCGTGGCACCCGATCCAAATAATATCGTGCCAGCTCATGGTACCCGATCCAATAATATATTTAATTCATCATTTTTTATCATCTGTTTCCACTTTCTTAACAATATTTCATCAAGCCTTCTTTATTCAAGGCATCACTTTAATAGAACAAGTTCAAGAATATGGATTTCACGGTCCTGGATTACAGACCAATCACTACAACACACAAATCATCCAAACTACAACAATTAAGTACATAAAAAACTTCAGAACATTACTCTATGACTATCAATCACTATTAAGAGTCTCTCTAACACATAGAATAAACCATAACCTACCTCCACCGAAGAACCAAAGTCAAGCAAGCTAATTTATCAATGTCTTTCCTTTCTTCAATGCCTCAGATGATTTCCAATCTATCAAGTATGTACAATTCATAAGTGAACGAGTCTATAGACACCCACATTACTATATATCTAGCCTAGACCCAATAACTTACCCAAATCTATAATCAAATTCCTAAATTTTGATACCAACTAATATATCAAGTCTCATATTTCTCAAATTTCAAGCCTAGGGTTAAGTCTCAATTCCTCTAATATCTTAAATTTAATGGAATTCATATAATACAATACACCAAATATTCAATTACCTATCACAATATGTCAAAAACTTAAATCATAATATGATAACTTTAAGAAAATAAGGACCGAAGCCACATAATACAATTGGATGTGGCATTACTGTACAAGGATATTGTCTGCAAGCTTTATATAACCTACCACGTACAGGGATTCAATATTTTTCAATTATCTTATTGCCATTAACCAATCATTACCCACCATTGTCAAATCATTAACTTCCTCACTTTTTATCTAAAAGCTCAACTAACCAGTGAATAAAATTCATATATATAGCTGCTACTCTTTTTCACTTCATAATTTCCTTACCTCACTAACAACTATCCATACAATTAATGTACTAAGAAGAATTGGAAAAAAAAAATCTCACCTGAAGCCACCATTCCAATCTTCCTTTATGACCATGCGACTCATTTATTTTCTTTTCTTCTACAGATTATTTACTATCTTAATTATTATACATCTAATTATGGGAGTGGTAGAAGTGGCCCACTACTAATTTTAATGTTATTTTCATTAACCACAAACTAAATTAATTATTAAAATTACCCCATTAATTATTTAATTATAGTTACGAATAGTCCAAAATACCCATTTAGAATCTATGGAAAGAGTTTAATGACATAAGAAGATTTAGTACTCAAAACGATATAATGGATCGTTACAATAGATACCAATTTACCCATCTTTCTTCACCGAATGATCAAAAGAAGGCAAGGGTAAGAAAGGATACCTAATCGACAAAAAGATGTAGATATCTTCTATGCATAGCAACCTCAGTCTCCCAAATGGACTCCTCAATCGGATGATTCTTCCACTGAACCTTCACATATGCAATCTCTTTTGACTTCAACTTACGGACCTCCCTATCTAGAATAGCTATAGGCTCCTCCTCATAAGAAATATTCTCATCAAGTAGGACCAAATCCCAATGAATAATGTAGTTCCCATCACCATGATATTTCTTTAGCATAGACACATGAAACACCAGGTGCACTCATGACAACCCTGGAGGTAAATCCAATTCATAGGCCACCTCTCCCACACGCTTATGAACTTCAAATGGACCAATATACCTCAGACTAAGCTTACATCACTTACCAGACCTCATCACACCCTTCATGGGTGAAACCTTCAGCAACACTTGCTCTCCCTCCATAAACTCCAAGTCCGTGACCTTCCGATTTGCATACTCTTTCTGCCTAGCCTGAGCTGCTAGAAGCTTCTCCTGAATGAATTTTACATTCTCTAATTATTCCCTTAAAAGATCAGTATCCCAAGGCCTAATGTACCATTAATTTACGGTACTTTTGATGCATTAAACTTAGAATTTTACATGCATCTTAAGCATTTGTTATTAGATGTGATGGTATTTTGCTTGAATTTTCCAGGAAATAGGTTTTGGAGTAGTTTGTGCAAAGTGTTGCAGCAGTAGGAAACTTTTTGTTGATGTATGACTTGACCTACGAGCCATTGTCTTCACTACGAGCCGTAGGTGTAAGTCGCAAGTTGAAGTGATGAGAATTGGAGCTAAGTATGAAAGATGAATGAGGACTGATAAGCCGTAGTTCCTTCTACGAGCCGTACATAAGAAGTCATAGAAGAGTTCAGAAAGGGTGAGCTTCAGTACTTGATCGATGGTTGAACAGGACGGGCCGTACTAAGATCTAGGACCCGTAGATCATTCTCGTAGAAAGTGATCCTCTAAATATTGACCAACTACTGAATGACAGGAGTTACCTACGATCCATAGGAACTACTACGAGCCATAGGTTACCAGCCATAAAAGACACTGCTCGAGCCGAATTTCCTTAGACTTCCTTCTCCTACGTGGTTTAGGATTTGTTTTCTATAAATATTACATGTGTTTTTTGTTTTTGGATTGTTAGACGTTTTGAGACACATACTTTTGGCTTTGAGGATTCGATTGCAAACATTTGATGCAATTAATTCTTAAAGTGTTGGTTTATATTATTACTTCGTTTTGTTCATCAATTGAAGAATTCAGATTTCATCTACTTTAATTGTAAGTCATGATTTATTATATTAACCCTAGCATGAATTGTGATCACCCAAGCATAAGTAGCCAATTCCACAACTAGGGTTGTGGGAACCATAAGTAAATAACAAAGTAAAACTAATAACTAAGTAATTCTAGAATAGTGCTTATGCATGTATTTTTAATCTCTTCGTTTTGAATGCTTTTTAATGGTGTGCACCGTTAGTACTTGCCTTATTCCTACTTGCCCGACTAAGAAAGTAATGAATGAGAAAGAGATTAAACAATGGAAATTTAGCATTGATAATCCGCTATCTAATAGCCTAACCCAAATATGTGATGGTTAATCTAGGGTAAATGGTAAGGGTTAGTAAAGTATACACACGTAAACTGACCAAGTTGCGAGTGAAATTTCCTATTTGGATGACCAATCAGTTAGGGGATACCTAACTTACCGACCTTGCATATTAAACACTAGGAAAGGATTACTATTATTAGGTTTGCTACGTTAAGAGCTTGTGGGGAATACATATGCCCTAGTTTCATCTCATATTGATATTACAAACTGCAAATCATGTTACTTGCTTACTTGTTACTACAAATCAATCGATCATTATTTTATTTTACAAACTCCACCTTTTACAGAGATAATCTGACTAAAAGTTCAATTGACATTAATTAGCCTAAGTCTAGACCTTGTTCCTCGTGGGATCGACCCTAACCTCTGTTAGGTTCTTTATTTGACAACGACTGCTTATACTTCTTTAGGGAGGTATAATTTGGGCATATCAGGGCCTCACCTCAAATGCATCAAACCAACCAAAAGGAGACCTAAATCTCCTCCCATACAATGCCTCAAATGGGGCCATATCAATACTCAAGTGGTAGCTATTATTGTACGAAAACTCTGCCAAGGGTAAGAACTGATCCCAATGACCATCAAAATCTTTCACGAATGTACGAAGCATGTCCTCCAACACTTGAATTATCCTCTCAGACTGCCAATCGATCTGAGGGTGGAATGCGGTACTAAGATCTAATATAGTACCTAACCTAGCCTGCAAGGTCCTCCAAAAGTTAGAAGTAAATTGCATACCTCTATCTGATATGATGGAAATCAGAACTCCATGCAATCAAACAATCACGCAGATATAGAGTTTGGCTAACTTCCCTACATTATATAAGTCACCTTCACCAAAATAAAGTGCACAGACTTAGTCAACTTGTCAACAATTACCCATATAGAACCAAACTTACCAAATGTCTTTAGAAGACCAACCACAAAGTCCATTGCAATCCTTTCCCACTTCCTTTCAGTAATGGGCATTCTCTGAAGTGTCCCTTAGGCCTTTGGTGCTCATATTTTACCTGCTGACTATTCAGACACTGGGCAACAAAATCAACAATGTCACGCTTCATTCTACTCCACCAATAATGCTGCCTCAAATCATAATACATCTGTGTTGCACTAGGATGTATAGAAAACCTCAAACTACAAGCCTCCATAAGAATAGTCTGAATAAAATCATCAACACAGGGCACATATACCCGCCCCTTAATCCTCAGGACACCTTCCTCATCAATCACAACCTCCTTCGCCTCTCCTCGCAAGACCCTATCATAAATTCTGCTCAGCTTCTCATAATCAACCTGCTTTCCTTTAATCATGTATAGAAAAGAAGATCTTGCCTCCACACAGGCCAATAATCCTTCTTTCTCAGTTACTTCCAGCCTCATAAAGTCATTAGCCAGAGTTTGAACCTCTCTAGCCAATGGGCATCTAGAAACCTGTAAATGGGCTAAACTCCCCATTAGCTAGAGTTTGAACCTCACACATAACCCCGTATAGATAATTCCTTCACTGATTCAATGCAAATACAACCACAACCAACTCCAAATCACGAGTGGGATAGTTGTGTTCATGCACTTTCAATTGTGTTGAAGTATAGGCAATTATATTCCTCTCCTACATAAGCACTACACCTAAACTAGAATAAGATACATCACAAAAAATAATGAAAATCTTATCTTCCACGGGCAAGGCAAGGATCGGTGCCATAGTCAACAAGGTCTTGAGTTTCAGTAAACTCTCTTCACACTTATCCGACCATACAAATGGAACATTCTGCTTGGCCAAATTGGTTAGTTGGGAATCCATGGAAGATAATTCCTTGACGAACCGACGATAGTAGCTAGCTAAACCAACAAAACTCCTTACCTCTTAAACAATAGTAGGCCTTACCCAACTCTTCACTCCTTCAATCTTCTGGGGATCCACCATCACTCCATCCTTATTAACCACATGCCCCAAGAAGGACACTGAATCGAGTCAGAACTCACATTTTGAGAATTTGGAATAAAGCCTCTTTTAGCTTAGCAATCCTAATACATTTCTAAGATGCTCTTCATGTTCTTTTCTACTCTTTGAGTAGATCAGTATATCATCAATAAATACAATAACAAAGAGTTCCATATATGGCTTAAAAATCCTATTCATCAGGTTCATGAAAGCAATAGGGGCATTCTTAAGCCCAAAAGACATTACTAAGAACACATAATGTCCATACCTTGTTCGAAAAGTAGTCTTTGGCATATCTATTTTCTGCATTTTCAGTTTATGATAATCGGACCTCAAATAACTTTTGGAGAAGACACAAGCACCCTGCAACTGATCGAACAAGTCATTAATGCGAGGAATGGGGTACTTGTTCTTAATAATCACCCTGTTCAGCTGCATGAAGTCTATGCACACTCGAGGCACTCGATCTAATAGAACCTTTACCAAAAAACTCCTGAAGTTGAACCTTCAACTCTCTCAACTCAGTCAAGGCCATTCTATAAGGTGGAATGGGAATGGTGTGAGTCCACAGCTCCAGGTCGACACAAAAATTAATATCCCTGTCTGGTGGCATACCAGGCAGGTCTGCAGGGAAAACACCCACAAACTCACGCACTAATGAAATAGACTCAATTGAAGATACTTTGGAAGTATCATCTCTGATACGTGTCAAGAAAGTTGAACAATCCTTATTTACCAACCTCTTAGCATGAAGAAAAGAGATAACCCTAACTGGGGCGGGAATATAGTCACTCTCCCACACCAGCGGATCTATCCCAGGCTTGGACAAGGTCACGGTGTTACCATTGCAATCTAAGATAGAAAAAACTTGGAGAAAGCCAAGTCATACCCAGAATTACATCAAAGTCAACTTTCTCCAGAATAATCAAAATCTACATATGTTTTACTCCCCACAAAGTCACAAGGCAAGACCTATACACCTTCTCAGCTAGCACAGACTCACTAACAAGAGTAAAAACACTAAACTCACCTCCTTAATGAAACTTCTGAAAGGTTGTGACCTGGGTGAAGTCATCTGGTTTCACCCTCTCTTCCTCCATCACGAACTCAACCACTTTGTGAAAAAGATTTTGCTGAAATAGCCACCTATAAAGCTGAAATCTTCAACTCTAACCTCAATCCCTTCACAAAGTGATGAATCCACTTTTCTAGACTGAAGTAATGCTGAGTCACATATCTGGATAAAACATGAAATTTTGCCTCATAGGATTCAATAGATATGTTCCAATACTCTATTTGTAGGAACTCATCTCTTCTCCTGTCCCTCAAAATCAAGAGGATATACTTCTCCATGAAGAAGCTAGAAAATGTTGCCCAAGTCATAGGTAATGCCTTTGCTGCTCGACACTCAACATGAGACCATCACCAGTGTAACACCTCGGATTCAAAAGGAAGGAAAATTCTGGTTTTCAGGTCTGGTGCCTATGCCAATGGAAGCCATCTATGGACCGTAGGCCGACTTACGGGCTTTAGGTGGGAACCGTAGGTGGCAAGGTGAACTTTTTGGAAATTTCAAGTTTCATGATCCTTTCTACGACTCAGCAGGACAATCCGCTATTATTTTTATAGACCATAGATATGTCTCGTAGGTCATCCCTAGAGTTGGTAAAAATTTGAGGGTCAATGTTGGGAGCTACGGCTGGTATGTACGGTCCGTAAGTGGACCAACAGACCGTACATGGGGTCTCATCATTTGAAGGTCCAAAGTTATAGTTTCTAAATCTTTCTACGGCTGGACAGGATGGTCCATAGTTGGACCTACGGACCTTAGGTCATGGTCGTAGGTTGAAGTCGACACTTAAATTTTAAGGGCTTTTTGGTCTTTTCCCCAATTGATCTATTCCTAATCTAATTTGGTTAAGCTCTAATCCTAAGCCCTATATAAGTCCTCTAAGTCTAAATTCATCCCTTTTCTAATCACTTTTCAAGTTCACCTCAATACCTCCAAATTTCACCAAATATTCTCTCTCTAGAAGATTGAAGAAGAAGAAGAAGGTTCTAGGGTTTCCATTCAAGTCTCCTAAGTTCACCATTGATTTCAAACTTTCAGCCTCAAGGTATGGTACCTTCCACCTATGGAGTCCTTTCCTCTATAGGGTTATCCTAAATTTTCCAATTTACAAAGCTAGAATTCTCCAATTGAAATTAGGGTTTTCTTCTATTATATGAGTTCTTTCAAATTATGATCTAGTTGATTGAATTATGTTTATTTATACATGAATTGAGTTAATTCAATGATTTTAAGATGAAATTATATGAGCCCATGCATGATTTATGATTTTCAAACTATGATTCTTTGATGAAATCTACAAATGATCAAAAGATGAATTTTATGAAGATATGCATGTTTAATTTGTGAAATTATGATGATTTAAGATTTGCTTTGAGATTGAAGAATAAATATTGTTGTTATTGATTTGTGAAAGGAATTTTCTCAGATGAAGGATTCATAGGGGTTGAAAGGTTTTCTCAACTAAACTTTGAATCAAAGATTAAGGAGCTATTCTAATGAAGGGACAAGAGGCGATTAAACATGTTCCCTATTAATGATATGATAAGCTATGAATGATGAATAATCCATGGAAATTATGATTAGCTCCGAGTGGATATTGAGATGGAAGCTCTCCCTTTAGTAGAGGCCGGGTTTCTAGTAGCAATCTCCTTATCCCATAACTATGTGCCACCATATGTTTGTCTTAGATAGATATTAGCTAGTGGATCCACCTATGCTAGAAACTATGGTGCTTACCTTGGCAAGTAAGGACACCTCTTTTCGTTGTGGGGTAGACACCGGATTCCATGTTATAGCTCACATGGTCTATGTCGGTTAAGGCTCACTTCCCACAATAATGAACTAAAGTTACTTTCTAAAGGCTTTTAAGCATATGTTGTTTTAAGATGATTTCCTTACATTGACTATCGCTCTTTACTTCATATTTTCTATCATGTCATCGCATGTTTTAACTTGGTCATTATATTTTATGTATAGCCCTTTTTGCATAATTTTATAACCTATATGCATAGTAATCATACTTGGTACAATTTTGTACTAACGCCTACTCTTGCCTACATTTTTCTCCTAAGTGTAGGATCTGTGTCATCTCCATCTTCCCATGGCTAGTTCGCTGTGATAGAGACTTTGAATATTTGGTGAGTCCTCATATGTTTGTGGACATAGCCACATTTACCTTTCATGTCATTTTCATTTAAAAACTTGTATGGATTACGTCCCACTTTCACTCCATTTATGTATTACATGGCTCTGAGACTATGTTTAAACTTCTGCTCTTTTGATATGAAATTGTCCTTGAATTTCTTACTTACTATTAGCTTGTATGATGTATGCTAAGTGGCTTGTATAGGGCCTTTCGGGGTCTTCTTTGCCATGTCACGTCTAGGGGGGTACTTTAGGTCGTGACAAACTTGGTATTCAGAGCACAAGTTTTTAGAAAGGTCCTAGGATGTCTCATAAGCCACGTCGAGTAGAGTCTTGTTCATGGGTGTGAAGCGTGCCACACTTATGAATGAGAGGCTATAAGATGTTGAGGAAACTCCACTTCTTCCATCACTCTAAAGTAGTGCGATAAAATTTAACTCTATATGTCTCTCTCCTAATCCCTATCCGATGCCTTTTAGGATATGGGCACTTGAAGGGCATATGATAGGAGGAATGTGAGAGAGAATGTGGAACAAAAAGCCCCTCAAGTTTCGATCGACCCTTTGGCCAAACAAGTGACTAATGCGGAACTTAGGGCTACTTTTCAAGTGTTGTCCCAAGCCATGACGGCTCAAGCCAATAGGGAGGTTGTGGTCCCCATAAACCCAAATATAGGTACGGCGGCATCTAGAGTGAAGGACTTCACTAGGATGAACTCTCCAGAGTTGCATGGCTCTAAGGTTGAGGAAGATCCTCAAGAATTCATTGATGAGGTGTATAAGGTGCTAATGATCATGGGTGTAACCCCGGTGGAAAGGCAGAGTTGGCCACTTATCAACTCAAAGGTGTAGCTCAAGTGTGGTTTGAGCAATGGAAGAGTGAGAGGGCGGTTGATGAGGGTCCTATTGATTGGGAGAAGTTTATGGTTACTTTCCTTAATAGGTTCTTTACCCTTGAGATGAAGGAGCCAAGGGTGCTTGAGTTCATTAACCTTCGTCAAGGAAGCATGAGTGTGAAAGAGTATGCCTTGAAATTCACAAATTTTCTAGGTATGCTCCAATTATGGTTGCCGATCCAAGGGCAAGGATGAGTAAGTTTGTGTCGGGAGTGTCTAAAATAGTAGTCAAAGAATGTCGTACCGCAATGCTTATCAATGATATGGACATTTCTCATCTAATGGTTCATGCTCAACAAATAGAAGAGGAGAAACTTAAGGAAAAGTCTAGGGAAGCAAAGAGGGCTATGACCGGTGATGGTGACTTTTCACGCTCAAGGTCCGATGGGTGTGGTCATCTTAAGTTTTGACAAAGGTTTTCCGGTCAAGGTTCCTCCAATGCTCCCCCTAGGCTCAACAAAGATAGGATGTCTAACCCTAAGCCTCTAGGAGGAAATGGTGGTGGATCTTTATGTCACGACCCAGGGTAGCCGGTAGATGTAACACGGCGTACAAGACCCCGAGAGGCCTCATACAAGCCCTTAGTATACACAACATACAAGATAATAGAGAAATAAGAGTTCAAAAGATAATTTCTATATCAAAGCTTTACTCAAAATAGCGGAAGTCTACAAATTATGTCTCAAAGCCTTCTAACATCATATAATACAAATAAAAGTGATAGGGACGTAGCCCAATACAATATCAAACATAAGGAAAGACATCAAAGTAAAATCCAACAAGATTATGTCTTCGGATGGATGAGGACTCACCAAGTCTTCTTCTCAACCCTAAGTCAATGCTCTAGCCACGAGTAGGAGAACTGCCACGTCCTACACCAAAGAAGTTGATGCAGGCAAGAGTATGAGTTAGCACAATAAATTACTAAGTATGATAGCCATGCACATAAACTCATAAAACATGCTAGAAACTGAGATATAAACATGGCATGCAATTGGCCAAGCTAAACATGATAAGGCATATAAGCAAATACCATACAACATAAACCGTGGCCAAAGAAAGCTAAATCATCTTTCTTTTACTCTTCTTTTATTTTACTTTACTTTTTGTAACCCATGCACCATTTTGCAAGCTCAAGTGTGGGAAAAGCCTTAAACCGATTTGTAGACCATGGAATAACTCAACATGGAATCCGGTGTCTGCCCTACAACGAAAAAGGGCCATTCTACTTGCCAAGGTAGAATCCTGAACCACAGCCTACGTGGATCCACTAGCTAAGCTGATATAATATGGGCCTGTTAAAGACCACCTATGGGGGCACATAGGCATAGGACATATGGGGACTTGTAACCCGTCCACTCGGTTCTATGCATAATTCCCACTATACAATCATAAATATTGATATCCATGGAAAGGCACAACTGGGGTTGCCAATCCAAGCTAAACATGACTTCACATACCATGGACTAGTCCAAGCTTACTTCATTGAGTGTTTATTCTTTCATGGACTTGTCCAAGCTTACACCCCTAGAATAGCTTCTTTAAGCTCTTGATTCAATTTTAGGTAAGCAAACCTTTTAACAAGTTATGAATCCTTTAAATGTGAGAAAACCTTTCACAAGCTTAGGTTGAGCATTATATGAGAAAACTCTTTCAAGACTCAACATCATCATATCATAGATTTCATATAAAACATGCTTGATTCTATAAACCTCTTTCTTCACGATTCTATCATGCTTTTTCTTCATAGCTAATGGGTTCTTGTTGCCTTTATTTTAAACTATGCCATTCAATGCAAGCTAGCTCTTAAAAGTCATAATCAAGGAAATTTAGTCATACTTGAAGTAACCCACATAAAAGAGGAAAATCATGCTTTTTACTTGAACATACTAAATTCATGCACTTAACCCCAATTCATGCTCAATTTCATAGATGATCCCTCAATTTCATCAATTCATATCTCAACCCAACAATCAAGACATAGATTATGAAATTAGGAAGAATTTACTTGGGATCACGGGGGTTCATGCAATAATTACAATTAGATGTGTAATTCACGCTAGATCGTGCACTAAATTACTTTACCCACGATAGATCGTGCACTAAATTACTTTACCCACGATAGATCGTGCACTACCAAGCAATAAATCAGTAATTGAACTCATACTTGAAGAACCCATAACAATTGATCAAACCCTAGATTGTTTGAAGGGAATCGAACCTTGAAATTCATGAGGAAAAGGGAGGGCCCAATGGAGGAAGCCACTCCATTGGTCAAGACCATCATACCTTAGCAAAGCCCACTAGAAATTGGAGGAAATTGGGTGATCTTCAATGGAGGACTTAGCTTCTTCTTCTTCCTTGAGCTAGAGAGGATTTCTTTTAGAGAGAGAAATATTTGAGAGGTGAATTTAGCGAATGAGTTAGAATGAAGTGATTTAGGTATAGAAAACTATATAAAGGACCTTCATTAAGAATAAAACCAACTTAGTTAATTAGGGGATTAACCAGGGAAAAGACCAAAAAGCCCTTAATTAAAAATTGTCGGGGCCCATCTACGGTCAAGACCTACGGTCCGTACATCCATTGACGGACCGTCTTGTTATACCGTCAAAAGATTCAAAGAGTTGGTATCTGGGGACCCTGCAACGACGCTTTCAATCCACGGTTGGTAGGTCCATCTCAGGACCGTACACCTCAGCCGTAGATCATAGCCTGAGGTTCAAGAATTTAACCAAGTCTGGGGGACATCTACGATTACTTTCTACGGATCCTCAACCTCACTACAGCCCGTAAGTGGCCCCCGTAGGTCACTGCCTACATGTAAATTCTGCATCTTCATTCCTTGGAAGGCTGGGGTATTACAATATCTCCCCCTTGGGGACATTCGTCCTCAAATGAGAACCTGGACATCAGGAGAAGGGTGATAGACTCGGACTAACAATCCAACCTAACATGCAAGCATATAATGCACATATCCGAGGAGGAAATTTCAACTCTAAGCTAAAGCATGCTCAACACTAAATTCATGAAGACTTTATGCAACTCATACTCAATGCACATATATCGTAGTAGACTCTTCATGAACATGCATAAAAATCAAGTAATCATGGAAATCAACTATGACACATGAGACCAAAAGAATGAACCATGAGGAACTAGGTACCTCAAGCTAGAGGAGGATCGAAAGGAAAGAGATGAGGATAGCGGGACATCATATCGGCCTCGGCCTCCCAAGTAGCATCCTCAAATAATTGATTCCTCCATAGAACTTTTACGGAAGCAACTTCTTTATTTCTCAACTTCCGGACTTGTCGGTCTAAAATCTCAAACGGAACCTCTTGATAGGAAAGACTATCCTTTATGCCAAGAGTCTCTATTGGCACTATAGAGGTCGGATCACCAACACACTTTTTAAACAATGAGACATGGAAAACCGGATGTACCGATGCCAACTCATTAGGCAATTCAAGCTCATAAGCAACCTTACCAACACGTCTCAAAATCTGATAGGGGCCTACAAAGCAGGGACTAAGCTTCCCTTTCTTCCAAATCTCATTACACCCTTCATAGGTGAAATTTTCAAGTAAACCCAATCATCAACATCAAATTCTAATTATTTTCTTCTAACATCGGCATAAGAATTTTATCGACTTTGAGCCTTTCTCAGCCTTTCTCTAATAAGACAAACTTTCTCCATAGCCTCATGCACTAAATCGGGGCCTATCAAAGCAACTTCCCCAATTTCAAACCAACCTATGGGAGATCTACACCTCCTACCATAGAGAGCCTCAAATGGAGCCATACCAATACTAGAATGGTAGCTATTATTATAAGCAAACTCGATCAAACGCAAATGGTCATCGCAAGTACCCTTGAACTCAATAACACAAGCTCTCAACATATCTTCTAAAGTCTGAATAGTACGCTCCGCTTGGCCATCAGTTTGGGGATGAAAGGCCGTGCTAAGCTTAACACGAGTACCAAGACATTTTTGGAATGACTTCAAAAATTGAGAAGTAAAATGGCACCTAGATCGGAGATAATGGATAAGGCACTCCATGCAGCCTAACCATCTCTCTCATGTATAACTTAGCATAATTCTCCGTCGAATAAGAAGTTTTGACGGGAATGAAATGGGCTGACTTGGTCATTCTATCAACCACAACCCAAATCGAATCATAGTGTCACCTTGTGCGAGGCAAACCTACTACAAAATCCATATTCACATCTTCCCACTTCCAAGTAGGAATCTCTATGTCTTGGGTCAAACCTCCTGGTCTCTGATTCTCAACCTTCACTTGTTGGCAATTAGGACACTTAGCCACAAATTCCGCAATGTCTTTCTTCATGCCATTCCACCAATAGATTTCCTGCAAATCATGGTACATCTTGGTAGCTCCCGGGCGGATAGAATATCTAGAACTATGAGCTTCCGACAAAATTTTCCCTCTCAAATCATCACCTCAGGAACATATAAGCGACCTTGGTAACAAAGTACACCATCTCCCATTTGGGAGAAAACCTCTATGGACTTCTTGAGAACCGCTTCTTTCAATTCCACCAAAATTGGATCAAGGTCTTGCTTAGCTTTTACATAATGAACAAAAGAGGATTCGGAACCATTGTGAACGGTAACTCCACCCTTAGCGGAATCAATCAACCGAACACCCAATCGGGCTAAACTATGAACATCACGAACCAAATCTTTCTTACCATCCTCAATATGCGCAACACTGCCCATAGACAATCTACTAAAAGCATCCGCCACTACATTAGCCTTGCCGGGATGATAGAGAACACTCATATCATAATCTTTTAGCAATTCAAGCCATCTTCTTTGGCGGAGATTCAAATCTTTTTGCTTAAACACATATTGGAGACTCTTATGATCGGTGAAGACATCTACATGTACTTCATACAAGTAATGTCACCATATTTTCAAAGCAAACACCACCGCTGCCAACTCTAAGTCATGAGTGGGATAATTCTTCTCGTGCACCTTTAGTTGCCTTGAAGCATACGCAATCACTTTCCCATTTTACATTAGAACACACCCTACCCCAATCCTTGAGGCATTACAATACACTACAAAACCATCGGTTCCTTCCGGTAGAGTCAATATCGGGGCCGAAGTAAGTCTGTCTTTCAATTCTTGAAAACTCCTTTCACAAGCCTCGGACCACATAAACTTAGCTTTCTTTTGAGTCAAAGCCGTCAACGGAGAAGCAATTGAAGAAAACCCCTAAACAAACCTCCTATAATAGCCGGCTAAATCAAAGAAACTACGAATGTCCGAAGGTGATAAAGGTCTAGGCCAATTCTTGACCGCTTCGGTCTTCTTAGGATCTTCCTCAATATCCTCACCGGAAACAATGTGACCAAGAAAAGCCACGAATCTCAACCAAATTTAACACTTGCTAAACTTTGCAAAGAGTTGTTGATCCTTGAGGACTTGCAACACAACCCACAAATGACTAGCATGCTCATCCCCATTCCTTGAGTAGATCAAGATATCATCAATAAACACAATCACGAAAATTTGAAGGTATTGCTTAAACACCTTATTCATCAAGTCCATGAATGCGGTCGGAGCATTTGTCAACACAAACGACATAACCAAGAACTCATAGTGACCATACCTCATTCGAAAAGCCATTTTTGGAATATCATCTTCTTTCACCCTCAATTGGTGATAACCTGAACAAAGGTCGATCTTAGAAGAGTAACTAGCTCCTTGAAGTAGGTCAAACAAATCATCTATCCTTGGCAAAGAATACTTATTCTTGATTGTAACCTTATTCAATTGACGATAGTCGATGCAAATACAGAGTGAACCATCTTTCTTTCTCACGAACAATACCAGAGCACCTCATGGGGAAACACTTGGTCGGATGAAACCCTTATCCAACAAGTCTTTTAGTTGTTCTTTCAACTCTTTAAGTTCCTTCAGAGCCATTATATAAGAAGGAATAGAGATAGGTTGCGTATCTGGGAGAAGGTCAATACCGAAGTCTATTTCCCTTGCCGGAGGAATATCGGGCAAGTCATTGGGAAACACTTCCGGAAACTCACTAGCAACGGGGACCGACTCAAGAGTAGGGGTTTTGGAATCTACATCCCTCACCCTAACTAGATGATAAATGCAGCCCGTAGAGATCATCTTTCTAGCCTTTAGATAAGAAACGAATTGACACCGAAACATAGAATTTCTCCCCTTCCACTCTAGGGTAGGCTCATTAGGGAACTGAATCTTGACCACTCTTGTCCTACAATCAATAGATGCGTAACAAGCATGCAACCAATCCATCCCAAGAATGACATCGAAATCTAGCATATCTAGCTCTATGAGATTGACAAGAGTAACTTTATGGGATAAGGAAATGGAGCAACCTCTATAAACCCTCTTAGCTAAAATAGACTATCCTATCGGAGTAGAAACAAGGATAGGATCTAGCAACATATCCTTTACAATATCAAACCGCATGGCCACATAGCGGGTCACAAAGGACAATGTAGCACCGGGATCTAACAAGGAATAGACATCAAAATGGAAAACTTTCAACGTACTGGTGACCACATCGGGTGAGCTCTCTTGCTCATGACGAGCCTGAAGTGCATAAAATCCTTTTCGCTTAGGAGCACCTGAACCCGAGCTACTTGGGGCAGCTTGCTTACCCTCTCTTCTTTTAGCAAAGAGAGATGGGAAATCTCTCATCTTGTGACCAGCCTTACCACAAGTATAACAACCATCCGAACCAGCTAGGCATTTGCCTTCATGCCTCCTCCCACATCTAGTACAACTAGGCAAAGAAGATCCATCACCGTTCCCCCTTGAGGCTTAGGGTTTGGAACCCTATCATTGTTGGATCTCGGAGGAGCCTTGGAAGAAACTTGATTAGAGAACCTTTGGCGAAATCTTGAACGACCACGTCCATCGGATTTTGCGTCAAAAAAGTTGCCATCTCCGGTTCTAGCCCGCTTAGTCTCTTTAGATCTCCCTTTAAGCTTTTCTGCTTCAATTTTTTTGGTATAAACCATGAGGCGAGAAATATCCATGTCATGCACAAGCATGGCGGTGCGGCACTCTTTCACCAACATATCGGACACTCCCGACACAAATTTTCTCATTCTTGCCCTTGTGTCGGCAACTATAGACGGAGCATATCTAGCCAATTCTGTGAACTTCAATGCATATTCTTTCACACTCATACTCCCTTGATAAAGATTAATAAACTCAAGCACCTTGGCCTCTCTCTTTTGATGAGGGAAGAATCAATCAAGAAAAGCACTCTTAAACCTCTCCCATCCTATGGGACCTTCATCAATAGACCTTTGGCTCTTCCATTGATTGTACCAACTTTGGGCAACACCTTTGAGTTGATAAGCGGCCAACTCTGACTTCTCTTCCGGTGTCACACCCATTATCATCAACACTTTATAAACTTCATCTATAAACTCTTGAGGATCCTCTTCCACCTTAGAGTCATGGAATTCCAGAGGATTCATCCTTGTAAAGTCTCTCACCCTTGACGCCGCTGTACCCACATTTGAGTTCACAGGAATCACTACTTCTCTATTGGCTTGGGCCGTCACGGCTTGGGCCAAAGCTTGGAAAGAAGCCCTAAATTCTACAGGGGTCACTTGCTCAGCCAAAGGGTTGGCCGGAGCTTGAGGAGCTTGAGGAGGAGCTCCTTGCCCTTCATTCTCTCTTGCATTCCTAATAGCGTAGCCTCTTCGAGATGCCATATCCTGAAATGCGTAGGATAGGTGATTAGGAGAGAGATATAGAGTTAAACTCTATGGTACGACTCAAGAGTAACAAAAGAAGTGAAGTTTGCTAAACATCTTGTAGCCTCCCATTCATCAGTGTGGTGCGCTTCATACCCATGAACAAGACTCTACTCGATGCGGCTTATAGGACATCCTAGAATCTTTCTAAAACCTTGCGCTCTGAATACCAAGTTTGTCACGACCCAGGGTAGCCCGTAGATGTACCACGGCGTACAAGACCCCTGGAGGCCTCATACAAGCCCTTAGCATACACAACATACAAGATAATAGAGAAATAAGAGTTCAAAAGAGAATTTCTATATCAAAGCTTTACTCAAAATAGCGGAAGTCTACAAATTATGTCTCAAAGCCTTCTAACATCATATAATACAAATAAAAGTGATAGGGACGTAGCCCAATACAATATCAAACATAAGGAAAGACATCAAAGTAAAATCCAACAAGATTATGTCTTCGGATGGATGAGGACTCACCAAGTCTTCTTCTCAACCCTAAGTCAATGCTCTAGCCACGAGTAGGAGAACTGCCACGTCCTACACCAAAGAAGTTGATGCAGGCAAGAGTATGAGTTAGCACAATAAATTACTAAGTATGATAGCCATGCACATAAACTCATAAAACATGCTAGAAACTGAGATATAAACATGGCATGTAATTGGCCAAGCTAAACATAATAAGGCATATAAGCAAATAGCATAAAGCATAAACCGTGGCTAAAGCAAGCTAAATCATCTTTCTTTTACTCTTCTTTTATTTACTTTACTTTTAGTAACTCATGCACCGTTGTGCAAGCTGAAGTGTGGGAAAAGTCTTAAACCGATCTGTACACCAAGGAATAACTCAACATGGAATCCGGTGTCTACCCTACACCGAAAAAGGGCCATTCTACTTGCCAAGGTAGAATCCTGAACCATAACCTACGTGGATCCACTGGCTAATCTGATATAATATGGGCCTGTTAAAGACCACTTATAGGGGCACATAGGCATAGGACATATGGGGACTTGTCACCCGTCTACTCGGTTCTATGCATAATTCCCACTATACAATCATAAAAATTGATATCCATGGAAAGGCACAACTAGGGTTGCAAATCCAAGCTAAACATGACTTCACATACCATGGACTAGTCCAAACTTACTTCACTGAGTGTTTCTTCTTTCATGGACTTGTCCAAGCTTACACCCCTAGAATAGCTTCTTTAAGCTCTTGATTCAATTTTAGGTAAGCAAACCTTTTAACAAGTTGTGAATCTTTTACATTTGAGAAAATCTTTCACAAGTTTAGGTTGAGCATTATATGAGAAAACCCTTTCAAGACTCAACATCATCATATCATAGATTTCATATAAAATATGCTTGATTCTATAAACCTCTTTCTTCATGATTCTATCATTCTTTTTCCTCATAGCTAAGGGTTCATGTTGCCTTTATTTTAAACCATGCAATTCAATGCAAGCTACCTCTTAAAAGTCATAATCAAGGCAATTTAGTCATACTTGAAGTAACCCACATAAAAGCGGAATATCATGCTTTTTTACTTGAACATACTAAATTCATGCACTTAACCCCAATTCATGCTCAATATCATAGATGATCCCTCAATTTCATCAATTCATATCTCAACCCAACAATAAAGACATAGATTATCAAATTGGGGAGAATTTACTTGGGATCATGGGGGTTCATGCAATAATTACAATTAGACATGTAATTCACGCTATATCATGCACTAAATTACTTTACCAATGCTAGATCGTGCACTACCAATCATCAAATCAGTAATTGAACTTATACTTGAAGAATCCAGAACAATTGATCAAACCCTATCTTGTTTGAAGGTAATTGAACCTTAAAATTCATGAGGAAAAGGGAGGGCCCAATGGAGGAAGCAACCCCATTGGTCAATACCATCATACCTTAGCAAAGCCCACTAGAAATTGGAGGAAATTGGGTGATCTTCAATTGAGGACTTATCTTCTTCTTCTTCCTTGAGCTAGAGAGGATTTCTTTTAGAGAGAGAAATATTTGAGAGGTGAATTTAGCGAATGGGTTAGAATGAAGTGATTTAGGTATAGAAAACTATATAAAGAACCTTCATTGAGGGTAAAACCGACTTAGTTAATTAGGTGATTAACCAGGGAAAAGACCAAAAGGCCCTTAATTAAAAACTGTCGGGGCCCATCTACGGTCAGCACCTACGGTCCGTACATCCATTGACGCACCGTTCTGTTGAACCGTCAAAAGATTTAGAGAGTTTCTATCTAGGGACCCTGCAACGACGCTTTCAATCTACGTTTGGTTGGTCCATCTATGGACCGTACACCTCAACCGTAGATCACAACCTGAGGTTCAAGAATTTAACCAAGTCTGGGGGACATCTATGGTTACTTTCTACGGACCGTCAACCTGACTACGGCACGTAAGTGGCCCCCGTAGGTCACTGCCTATAGGTAAATTCTTCATCTTCATTCCTTGGAAAGCTGGGGTATTACACTTTATCAACTACGTGTGCTAAATATGGAAAGAAGTATGAGGTTAGATGCTTAGCCGGTACGGATGGTTGCTTCGGTTGTGGTAAGAGTGGTCATAAGATTAAGGATTGTACATCACTTACGACTAAGGGAAGAGAAGCTAGACAAGCTCCACCGAGTGGTTCGAGTTTGAATATCCCCAAGCAAAACCGATTCTATGCACTCCAAACTCGACATGATCAAGAGGGTTCTCTCGATGTGGTTACCGGTATGTTGAAAGTCTTTAATCTTGATATTTATGCTTTGCTTGATCCTGGTGCTACCTTATCTTTTATGACGCCATGTGTGGCTATGAGGTTTGATGTTCTTCCGGAAGTGTTGTTAGATCCTTTCTCCGTCTCTACTCCTATTGGTGAGTCGATCGTGGTTAAGAGAATCTATAGGAATTGTCCCATCTCCTTATCCCATAGAGTCACTCATGTTGATTTTGTAGAGTTTGATATGTTAGATTTTGATGTTATTCTTGGGATGGATTGGTTGCATTCATGTTATGCTTCTATTGATTGTAGAACCCAAGTGGTCAAGTTTCAGTTTCCAAATGAACCTATCCTAGAGTGGAAAGGGGAAAATTCTATGCTTAAGACTCGATTTGTTTCTTGTCCTAAAGCTAGAAAGATGATTTCTAAGGGTTGTATGTACCACCTTGTTCAGGTTAGGTGTATGGATTTTGAGACCCGTATCTTTGAGTTTGTCCCCATTGTTAATGAGTTTTCGGAAGTGTTTCCCCGATAATCTACTCGGTGTTCCTCCAAAAAATGAAATAAAATTTGGTATTGACCTTCTCCAAGATACGCAACCTATCTCTATTCCTCCTTATCGAATGGCTTCGGCAGAACTTAAGGAATTGAAGGAGCAATTAAAAGACTTGTTGGATAAGGGCTGATAACGACACGGATAGCATGGATCACATGAAAGCTTTAGAGGAGCATGATGCACACAAAGTAAAGACATACAATGTGTGGAAGGTCCATCAAAGTGAAGAGGAAGAAGAAAGAGGCCATTTGTGTAAATCGTCATCTCATAAATTCAAGAATTCACAAAAGAAGACAACCAAACAAGACCTTTATCTCATTAAGGGTAAAACTGTAAATAAAATGTCTTTTTTATTTTATTAGTATAAATAGTAGTCTTTTTCATTTTGGAAGACTAAGATTATAAAGATTTTAAATGTTGAATGAAGAAACTCTTTCAAGAGTATAGTTTAAGGGTGGAATCTCTTTAGGTTAGTGTAGTTTAGTGTAGCTAAATCTAGAATAATGATGGGTGGATTCTCATTGTTGATTTAGGACTTCTTAACCTTGATTTCACTTGAGATTGCTCATTTGTGGCTTCCAATTTGAGTTGTTTCTTTTCGAATTCAAGTTTCTCTTCTTCCTTGGTTGATTGTTTATTCAATTAGCCTTTCTTTCTTCTCTTCTCATCTCTTATTTCTCATCTATCTTACTTTTGTGTTGTTAATTCAGCTTTTGATTTCCATTGTTTTCATCCCCAATTGGAATCCTTATAATTTGGTATCAAGAGCCTAGGTTTAGATTTATTTTTACAAATCTAGTCTTGGTTTGCAAAGGTCAAAAAAAATAAATTAAGAAAATCTAAAAATCCAAAAAAATTCCATTACTTTTTTTGTTTTGATTTGTTGTTTTTGACACTATATTCTTGTTCCATCATGCTTTTTGAGTCTGTATTTCAAATTTCGTTCAATTTGGAGTTGTAAAAGTGAAGTTGCCATTAAAGGGTTTTGAGCCTTTGAAACTTTTCGAATTTGGAAATTGGGTCTTGTGATTGAAGAGAAATTGGAGGTTAATAAGTCTAAGTCAAGGGAAATATAATCCTAAAGTTTGAGCTAATTCCGAGTTATTTGGAAGGTATTGGAATTAGTAGGTGTTCTATATGTTCTTGGTGTTCTTCAAGTTGTTCTTGAAGAAGAAAAAGAAGAGAAAAAGTACATTTGATCCAATATTTTCAAGTAAAAGTTGGGTAAAGTTGTTTTTGGGTCCATTAGTGGAAATTGAAAAAAAATAATTCAAAATTCAAAAAAAAATTATTAATTTCCACGTGGACTACCACATTAGTAGTAAACTGCCAACATAGCAGCCACCTCAGCGCCATGTCAGTGCCACAACAGCAGCAGGCTGCCAGCCCATCTCAGAGCACCACGTGGCGCGTGTACAGCAATTTCAGAGACAAAAAATGGCAGGTTTTTTAAGGAGCCAAAATTTGGCCAAGTATGGGAGTTTTTTGGGCCTAAAATTTTTTCTTAGTGTCCAAATTCACTTCTTTTTCTTCCACACTCATTTTTCTTCTATTCCTCAACTATTTAACAACTTATTAACATCTTTAATTACTTTTTAACTTGTTTTTAATCATCAAATCATTTCTTTGATCCTTCAAATTAAGTAACAACACATAATTCTTCTACTTTTGTTACTTAGTTTGTTTTGAGTCCGAATCTTTTGGTACTTCTTTCTTCTACTTTTCTCATGTTAATTCATTGATAACATTCTTGACTCAAGTCCTTTATATTTTTGGGTCATCCTTCTTTCAAGAGTCATAAGAATCCACTCCACCACAAAGAATTAGTGATCTTGTGAATTGATTAGGCAAAGGTACTTCTCTATCAACTTTGGGAAGACACTTCAGGAAGGTTAGTGTGAGATCAAACACGAGAGGTGTGAGGAATTTTTTCACTAACCTTGTTTACTAAGTTTTGTAGGTACCAAAGGTGATTACAAGGAAGAATGTCATCCGTAACTTTCGAATATTGTGGAGATGACATTAGTGAATACACTTGTAGCAATATGGGCTACGAGCATGGTCAAAATGAGTTTGTAAGGGCTATGATGGTCCTTATGAGCATGGTAATGGGGCTCTTTAGTATGATGGTGATTCCTATGAGGGCTATGATAGTCCATGGGATAATGAACAACATATTGGTGAAAACTTATACTCCGGAGACGATTATGAGATGAATGGAGCTTATGACTCTTATGATGATGTTGTAGGGGTAGAAGGACCTTATGGAGTCTACCATTATATAGATGATGGTTGTCATGCTTTGCACCATGGTTATGATGGTGATGTGAGGTACAATTCTTTCTCTCATAGGTCTTATGAATCCTTTGAGCGGAATCTAGATAGAAATGGAAGTTGTGTGGTTGAATTTCCTTCCTCGTCTTGTGCTACTTCCTATTCTAAGAAAGAAGGCATAGATGTTTGGGTGACACCATTTCAAAGTCATCATGTGGACCATAGAAGAAGTACATTCCCTACTTCTCGAAACACGATAACTTATTCTTCTCATCCTAGTTCCAATGTTTCTTGTTCTCCATATGGTGATGAGGTTGGAGGTAGAGTGGGAGGAACACTAAGCCATGAAGTCGTAGAGTAAAGAGAATCCTTTACCACATTGAGGAAATATTTTGATGATTTTTTGCGGATGTTTGAAAAGATCAAGTCTATGGTACAAAAGAGGCAAGTTATTCATCATGAAGATAAACCTAAGGAGTTACCTTTGGAAGCAAAACAAGATACTCCTTATAAGGATGACACCAAGGAGTTGAATATGGAAGTCAAAACACCCACTCCTTTTGCACCAAAATGGAAGTTAAACTTGAAAGGATCTTCTAACCCTTCACGAGGAATCCTTGGCACTTGTCCTAAATCCTATAAATTGAGAGACAAAAGTTTGAGAGGAGTAAGGGTGTGAAAAGTGACAACTCTAGAGTGGAAAAAGGAGAGGTTGGGTGGAGTGATGAGAGAGGGTTGTCACATTCTTCTCCTAATTCATGAAACTTTTCTTTCTCTAGTTGTTTGAAAACTTGTGCAGGTATCCTTGGAAGCAAGCCTAGTGAGACACCTCAAAATGTGAAGAATCATGAGGTTCTTGAAAGCTTCTAGAAGGAGCAAATGTGCTGCCATGTTGAAAACCAAGGTGAAAACACTTCATGTTATGAGCTACAAGGTATCCTTGGAAGCAAGCCTAGTGAGGAACCTCAAAATATGAAGAATCATGAGGTTCTTGAAAGCTTCCACAAGGAGCAAATGTGTTCCAATGTTGAAAACCAAGGTGAAGACACTTCATGTTAGGAGCTACAAGGTAACAATGCTAATTCTTGCACTTCCTTAAGCTTGGGAATTCATTGTTTGGCTAGTAGCCAATTGAGTATAAGTGATAGCTTTATTTCATGTGAGCTTAATGATTCTTTGCCACATAGTGATAATGCATTTGTTGAGAGTGTTCATACACTAGTTGATCCTATTGATGATCGAATAGATTCTTCTTGTAAGAACAATTTGTGTCCACCTAGTGTTGACATTTGTGTCTTGAGTTATATTACATTGTCATGTAGTTCTTTGCCATGTTTTGATAATGTACATGTTGAGAATGTGGATACACTAGTTGATCCTATTGATGACCAAATTGATTCTTCTTGTAAAGTCAATTTCTGTCCACCTAGTGTTGATGCATGTGCTTCAAATGATAGTTCATTATCAAGTGATATTGGTGTTGTTCAACTTGTGTGTAATAATCCCTTGTTTGATTTTGACATGAATAATGATGGTGAAATTCATAGTGGTGTGTCTTGGCATGATAGAAGTGTAGTCCCTCTTGAAGGCTACCAAGTGATTGAGAATCCACTATGGTATAATGACACACGTTCCGAAGATGGAACTCTCTTTTTGGAAGATGATAGTACGTGTATTGGAGGGGTTAGTGGTCAAAAGAAAGAGGGTGTATGTTCTCCAAAGAGCCCTTCATTCTTGTGTGACCCCATTCTTGAGCAAGACCTTAATGCTTGTGGATCAAAGTGTGACTCTATATGTGGGCACACCTTGGATGAAGTTGATTTATGTAGCACCTTTCTCTATTACTTTTTTACATATGACGATGCTCATGAATTTGACTGGAGTATGATATTAGAAGAGAAGGGTGCCAACCAGGCAAAAAAGGGTGTGCTTGATCCATGTTCATGAATTTCCTTTCCATTTGACCC
Organism: Solanum appendiculatum; assembly: GCA_018342035.1. Lineage (NCBI taxonomy): Eukaryota > Viridiplantae > Streptophyta > Magnoliopsida > Solanales > Solanaceae > Solanum > Solanum appendiculatum. The sequence goes on along the minus strand of JAGDQO010001575.1, from coordinate 879,007 downwards.
CGATAATGAGTTCACTTTGTGACACTTGCTTAGTGATGCTTGGTCAAGATGACAGGCACATTTTGAAGGATTTTGTTGGCACCTATCTCTATGATGGAAAGTTCTTCTTGAGGGTTTATAATCCACTTGAGGGGCCTACGTTGTGTATGGGGAAGGGTAGTTTTCTAACCTCCTTTCTTTACTATCTCTTTGCGTATGATCTCGTTGATTGTGCATCTTATGGGGGTAGGAGTTATTAGTCAAGAGAAGGTGAAGTTTCTCTTAAATTTGTCATGTTATCTTTGTGTGTTACATCTTGTGATGTAATGAGTGCTAGGATCCATGAACCTAATTGTGATCTTACATATAGGAACACCTTAGATGATCCTGATGTGCATGACACCTTTCTCTACTATCTCTTTGCCTATGATGAGTCTCATACTTGTATTAGATGTGCATTGCATGTGGGTCGGGATTTTATTGAGGTATATCCATGTTTGTATGACCCCGATTAATGTTTACGGGTATTGGAGCTTGTAGTAGTGCCATCATTTGGGTGGTATTATCCTTTTGATGTGAGAATAACCAATTTCATTGTTCTCCATCTATGGTCTTAATAGTCATGATAATGGAGAATATTTGGTTTTTCATTCAGATTGAGTCTCCTTGGTGTAATGCTTTTTATGTTAACCATTTTACTAATCATCATGGCTTTGAGGATATGTTTGTTGTTTGTCCTTTTCATGGTTTATCAAGGTTAGGATTCGAGGATGAATCCTTTTCAAGAAAGAGAGGATGATAACGACACGGATAGCATGGATCACATGAAAGCTTTAGAGGAGCATGATGCACACAAAGTAAAGACTTACAATGTGTGGAAGGTCCATCAAAGTGAAGAGAAAGAAGAAAGAGGCCATTTGTGTAAATGGTCATCTCATAAATTCAAGAATTCACAAAAGAAGACAACCAAACAAGACCCTTATCTCATTAAGGGTAAAATTGTATAGAAAATGTCTTTTTTATTTTATTAGTATAAATAGTAGTCTTTTTCATTTTGGAAGACTTAGATTATAAAGATTTTGAATTTTGAATGAAGAAGCTCTTTCAAGAGTATAGTTTAAGGGTGGAATCTCTTTAGTTTAGTGTAGTTTAGTGTAGCTAAATCTAGATTAGTGATTAGTGGATTCTCATTCTTGATTTAGGACTTCTTAACCTTGATTTCACTTGAGATTGCTCATTTGTGGTTTCCAATTTGAGTTGTTTCTTTTCGAATTCAAGTTTCTCTTCTTCCTTGGTTGATTGTTTATTCAATTAGCCTTTCTTTCTTCTCTTCTCATCTCTTATTTCTCATATATCTTACTTTTGTGTTGTTTATTCCGCTTTTGATTTCAATTAGTTTCATCCCCAATTGGAATCCTTATCAAGGGCTTCATCCGACCAAGTATCTCTCCATGGGGTGTTCCAATATTGTTTGTACAAAAGAAGGATGGTTAGCTTCACATCTGTATTGATTATCGGCAATTGAATAGGTTACTATTAAGAATAAGTATCCTCTCCCAAGGATAGATGATTTTTTTGACCAACTTCAAGGAGCGAGTTACTTTTCCAAGATTGAACTTTGGTCAGGCTATCACCAATTGAGGGTGAAGGAAGATGACATTCTGAAGACAGCCTTTCAGACTAGATATGGTCATTACAAATTCTTAGTAATGTCGTTTGGTTTGACAAATGCTCCAGCCGTATTTATGGATTTGATGAATAGGATGTTTAGACAATACCTGGATATGTTTGTGATTGTGTCCATCGACGATATTTTGATATACTCAAGGAGTGAGGGTGAGCACATCGATCATTTGAGGATTGTGTTGCAAGTCCTCAAGTACCAACAACTCTTTGAAAAGTTTAGTAAATGTGAGTTTTGGTTGAGGTCCGTGGCTTTTCTTGGACATATTGTTTACGGTAAGGGTATTGAGGTAGATCCTAAGAAGACGGATGTGGTTAAGAGTTGGCCTAGACCTCTATTCCCTTCAGATATTTGAAATTTCCTGGGTTTGGCCGGTTACTATAGAAGGTTTGTTGAGGGGTTCTCTTCGATTGCCTCTCCATTGATGGCATTTACCCAAAAGAAAGTTAAGTTTGTATGGTATGAAGTATGCGAGAAGAGCTTCAAAGAATTGAAAGATAGGCTTACATCCACTCCGATATTGACTCTACCGAAAGGGTCCGACAGATTTGTTGTTTATTGTGATGCCTCAAGAATTGGGTTGAGTTATTTCCTTATGCAAAACGAGAAGGTGATTGCTTATGCTTCAAGGCAACTTAAGATTAATGAAAAGAAATATCCTACCCATGACTTAGAACTACCAGAGGTTGTGTTTTCCCTAAAGATATGGAGGCATTACTTGTATGGTGTCCATGTCGATGCCTTCACCGACCATAAGAGTTTACAATATGCGTTCAAGAAAAAAAACCTGAATCTTTGCCAAAGAAGGTGGCTTAAGTTGCTAAAGGACTATGACATGAGTGTCTTCTATCACCCCAGCAAGGCGAATGTGGTGGCGGATGCCCTTAGTCGATTATCCATGGGTAGTGTTACTCATGTTGAGGATAGTAAGAAGGAATTGGTTCGAGATGTTCATAGATTGGCCCGATTGGGTGTTCGGTTGATTGATTCTAATGAAGGTGGCGCGATTGTTCATAATGGTTCAGAATAATCCTTTGTGTCGGATGTGAAAGCAAAGCAATGTCTTGATCCAATTCTGATGGAGTTGAAGGAAGCGGTGCTTAAAAATTCTGTTGAGGCTTTCTCCCAAGGTGGAGATGGTGTACTCCGATATCAAGATCGTTTGTGCGTTCTGAATGTTGAAAACTTAAGGGAGAAGATCTTATCAGAAGCCCATAGTTCCCGATATTCCATTCACCCAGAAGCCACTAAGATGTACCGTGACTTGCGGGAGGTCTATTGGTGGAATGGGATGAAGAAGGACATTGCGCAATTCGTGACTAAGTGTTCTAATTGTCAACAAGTAAGGTAGATGTAATACCCCAAGCTTCCGAAGAATTTTAATTGCAGAACTCACTTGAAGACAGTGACCTACGGAGGCCACCTACGGGCCGTAGATGGATTGACGGGCCGTACGTCGGGACCGTCAATGGCACTGTGAACTTTCAAGATTTCCAAATTTCTGAACTTTGACCTACGGAATAGCAGGATGGTTTGTAGTTCAGTTGACGGGCCGTAGATGGGTTCCGTAGATGCCTTTCAGCCTTAGCCAAATTTTCAGCCCAAAATGAACTTTCTGAATCAATTGACAGAAGAGTAGGATGGTCCGCTAATTGATGTACGGACCGTAGATCTTGTCCGTCGATTGGCCCCGACAGTTAATAATTAAGGGCTTTTTTGTCTTTTCCCTAATTGTTTACATATTAAGCTAAGTCGGTTTTACCCTTAGTCTAAGACCTATAAATACTTTCTAAGCCTAATTCCTTTCATTCTAATTCATTCCCAATTATCTCCTCTCAAATATTTCTCTCTCTAAATGAAACTCTCTCAACTCTAAAGGAAGAAGAAGAAAGCTTGAATCCTCCATTGAAGACCTTTAATCTTCTCCAATTTCTTGTGGATTGCTTTGAGGTATGATAGTGTTCACCATTAGGAGTCCTTTCCTCCAATGGGCCCTTCCTTTTCTTCATGAATTTCAAAGTTTACTCTAAGCCAATTGAATTAGGGTTTGTGATCAATTATTGTGGGTTCTTCAATTATGATTTCAATTGTTGATTTTATGATTTTTAGTGTACGATCTAGCGTGATAAAGTAACTTAGTGCACGAACTAGTGTGAATTACATGATTTGCTGTAAAGATTACATGAACCCCCATGATCCCCAGTTAATTCTCCCAAATTTGATAATCTATGCTTTGATTGTTGGGTTGATCTATGATTTTATGAAGTTTATGAATTTTCTATTAAATCAAGCATGAATTATGAATGAATTAAGGATAATCTTATGAATTTAGCATGATCAAGTCAAAATCATGATTTTCCTCTATTATGTGAGTTCCTTCAAGTATGGGTAAATTGTCTTAATTATAGCTTTCTAAGAATGAGCTTGCATTAATTTACATGATATGAGTTGAACTTGCATGAACCCATATGAATTCTATGATGTATGAACTATGAGCATGATGACCTAAGCAAAGATAAAGCTAATGAACTTGTGCATGTCTCATATAAAGTAAAGGATGAATTAAGGGTTCTTTGAGAGTAAAGTACCAAAGTTATGATATGATGATGCTATGGTTGAGTAGTGAAAGGTTTTATCACGTAATTCTCCCATTATGATAAAAGAAGAACAAAGAGGCGATTACCCATGTTTTTAAGGAGCTATTCTAATGATGTAAGCTTGGACAAGGTCCATGAAAGATGAGCGTCTATAAGAATGATTTTAGCTTGGATTGGTAACCCTAGTTGTACCTTTCCATGTATATTGATATGAATATGTCAATGACTTATCCGTGGGAATTATGTTTAGCATCGAGTGGATATTGAGATGGAAGCCCTCCCGTTAGTAGAGGCCGGGTGTTCTAGTGAAAGCTTTCCCGTGAGTAGAGGCTGGGTTTTCTAGATAGAGCTCTCCAGTTAGTTGAGGCCGAGTCTCCTAAAGCAATCTCTATCCCATAAACTATGTTGCCACAATAGGATGTTTTCTTTAAGTAGACATAAGCTAGTGGATCCACATAAGCTAAGAAGTTCATGGTCTTACCTTGGCAAGTAGGACACCTCTTTTCGGTGTGGGGTAGACACCGGATTCCATGTTGCTAGCTCACATGGTCTTACATGTCAGTTTAGGCTATTCCCCAAAAGTTAATGAACAAGTGTTCTCATGATAAAAAAAAGATGATTTAGCTTTGTTTGGCCTTGATATATGCTTTATGTTTCATGTTTCTCATGTTTATCACGTTTTTAGTTTGGCCATTGCATGTCATTATTATGTCTCTCTAGCATGATTTATGTGTTTATGTGCATTGCTATCATACTTAGTACTAAATTGTGCTGACGCATACTTTTGCCTACATTAACTTCTTTGGTGTAGGACGTGGCGATTCACCTTCCACTCGTGGCTAGAGCTTTATAGTAGCAAATTGATAGAAGACTTGGTGAGTCCTCATCCATCCGAGGACATAGCCTAGTTATTCTTAATTTCATGTATTTTCATTTCAGTTTCAGATTTGTATTGGGTTACGTCCCAGACCTTGTTCTCTTTATTAGATTGGCTTTGAGACATGAGATGTAGACTTCCGCTGTTTTGGTTAAAAGCTTTGATATGAAATTCTCTTTTGAACTTTTATTCTCTATTTATCTTGTATGTAATGTATGCTAAGTGGCTTGTATGAGGCCTCTCGGGGTCTTGTAAGCCATGTCATATCTAGGGGGTACCTTGGGTCGTGACAAACTTGGTATCAGAACACAAGGTTTTAGAAAGATCCTAGGATGTCTCACTAGCCGCAGAGTTTGAAGCGCGCCATACTTATGAATGAGATGCTATAAGATGTTTAAGAAATTCCACTTCTTTCATTATTCCTAAGTCGTGCCATAGAATTTAACTCTATATATCTCTCTCCTAATCCCTATCCTACGTGTTTCAGGATATGGCGACCTGAAGAGCTTATGCTAGAAGAAACATTGGAGAGAATGTGGAACAAGAAGCTCCTCCTCAAGCTTCTCAAGTTTCGATCGACCTTTTGGCAGAACAAGTTACTAATGTGGAGTTTAGGGTTGCTTTCCAACTGTTGGCTCAAGCCAATAGAGAGGTGGTGGCCCCCGTGAACCCAAATGTGGGTACGATGGCATCAAGAGTGAGGGACTCTACGAGGATGAATCCTCCAGAATTCCATGGCTCTAAGGTTGAGGAAGATCCTCATGAATTCATTGATTAAGTATACAAGGTGTTGATGATTATGGGTGTGACACCGGAAGAGAAAGCGGAGTTGGCTGCTTATCAACTCAAGGGTGTTGCCCAAATTTGGTTCAATCAATGGAAGAGTGAGAGGGTGGTTGATGAGGGTCATGTTGATTGGGAGAAATTCAAGGTTATTTTCCTTGTTAGGTTCTTTTCCCTCGAAATGAGGGAGGCAAAGGTGCTTGAGTTTATCAACCTTCGACAAGGAAATATGAGTGTGAAAGAGTATGCTTTGAAGTTCACACAATTGTCCCGATATGCTCCTTCCATCACTGTCGATCCAAGGGAAAGAATGAGTAAGTTTGTTTCGGGGGTGTCCAAAATGTTGGTTAAGGAATGCCGCACAGCTATGCTTATTAATGATATGGACATTTCTTGGCTCATGGTGTATGCCCAACAAATAGAGGAAGAAAAGCTTAAGGAAAGGTCTAGAGAGACCAAGAGGGCTAGGAGCGGAGATGGTAACTTTTTGCATGCAAGGTCCGATGGACATGGTCGTCCTAGATTTCGACAAAGGCTCTCTGGCCAAGGCTCATCCAATGCTCCTCCGAAGTTCAACAATGATAGGGTGTCTAACCCCAAGTCTCAAGGAGAGAATGATGGTGGTTCTTTATTGGCTCTTTGTGCCAAGTGTGGGAAAAAGCATGAGGGTAGATGTCTAGCCGATAAGGATGGTTGTTATAGTTGTGGAAATAGTGGTCACAAGATGAGGGATTGTCCATCTCTCACGGCCAAGGGAAGGGAGAATAAGCAAACTCCACCTAGAGGATCGGGTTCGAATGCTCAGAAGTAAAATCGGTATTATGCACTTCAGGCTCGTCATGAGCAAGAGAGCTCTCCGGACGTGGTTACCGGTATGTTGAAAGTTTTCCACTTTGATGTTTTCGCATTGCTTGATCCCAGTGCTACCTTGTCTTTTGTGACGCCATATGTGGCTATGCGGTTTGGTGTTGTTTCGGATACATTGCTAGATCCTTTTCGTGTTTCTACTCCGATTGGAGAATCTATCTTAGCTAAGAGGGTCTATAGAAATTGCACCATATCCCTATCTCATAGAGTCACTCATGTTGATCTTGTAGTGCTTGATATGCTAGATTTCGATGTTATTCTTGGGATGGATTGGTTGCATGCTTGTTATACCTCTATTGATTGTAGGAACCGAATGGTCAAATTTCAATTCCCAAATGAGCCTATCCTAGAGTGGAAGGGGGGAAATTATATGTTTAGAGGTCAATTTGTTTATTATCTAAAAGCTAGAAAGATGATCTCTAAGGGTTGTATTTATCATCTTGTTAGGGTGAGGGATATAGATTTTGAAACCCATACTCTTGAGTCTGTCCCCGTTGTTAATGAGTTTTCAGAAGTGTTTCGCGATGACTTGCCTGGTATTCTTCCCAAAATGGAAATAGAGATCGGTATTGACCTTCTCCCAAATACGCAATCTATTTCTATTCCTCCTTATAGAATAGCTCCGGCGGAACTTAAGGAACTAAAAGAGCAGTTGAAAGACTTGTTGGATAAGGGATTCATCTGGCCAAGTATTTCTCCATGGGGTGCTCCGGTCTTGTTTATAAGGAAGAAAGATGGTTCACTCCGTATGTGTATCGACTATCGCCAATTGAACAAGGTTACCATTAAGAATAAGTATCCTCTACCAAGGATAGATTACTTGTTTGACCAATTTCAAGGAGCTAGTTATTTCTCTAAGATCGACCTTCGTTCAGGCTATCACCAATTAAGGGTGAAGGAAGATGATATTCCGAAAATGGCTTTCCGGACTAGGTATGGTCATTATGAGTTGTTGGTGATGTCATTTGGATTGACAAATGCTCCGTCCGCATTAATGGACTTGATGAATAGAGTGTTTAAGCAATACCTTGACATATTTGTAATTGTGTTTATTGATGACATTTTGATCTACTCAAAGAATGAGGGTGAACATGTTAATCATTTGAGGATTGTGTTGCAAGTCCTCAAGGACCAAAAACTCTCTATGAAGTTTAGTAAATGTGAGATTTGGTTAAGGTCCATGGCTTTTCTTTGTCACATTGTTTCTGGTAAGGGCATTGAGGTAGATCCTAAGAAGACGGATGCGGTTAAGAATTGGCCTAGACCTCTATCACCTTTGGATATCCGTAGTTTCATGGGCTTAGCCGGTTATTATAGGAGGTTTGTTGAAGGGTTTTCATCCATTGCTTCTCCATTGACGGCTTTGACTCAAAAGAAGGTTAAATTCGTACGGTCCGAGGCATGTGAGAAGAGTTTCCAAGAGTTGAAGGATAGACTTACTTCGGCTCCGATATTGACTCTACCGGAAGGATCCGATGGTTTTGTGGTTTATTGTGATGTTTTGAGAATTGGGCTAGGATGTGTTCTTATGCAAAACGAGAAAGTAATCGCTTATGCTTCAAGGCAACTTAAGGTTCACGAAAAGAACTATCCTACTCATGACTTGGAATTAGCAACGATTGCGTTTGCTTTGAAAATATGGCGATATTATTTGTATGGGGTACATGTAGATGTCTTCACCAACCATAAACGTTTGCAATATGTCTTTAAATAGAAAGATTTGAATCTCCGCCAAAGAAGGTGGCTTGAGTTGTTAAAAGATTATGATATGAGTGTTCTCTATCACCCCGGTAAGGCTAACGTGGTGGCGGATGCTCTTAGTCGATTATCTATGGGTAGTGTTGCTCATGTTCAGGATAGTAAGAAAGAGTTGGTTCGCGATGTCCATAGATTGGCTCGATTGGGTGTTAGATTCGTTGATTTTACTGAAGGTGGTGTTAAGGTTCACAATGGTTCCGTATCCTCTTTTGTGCATGATGTGAAGGCTAAACAAGATTTTTATCCTAACTTGGTTGAAACAAAGGAAGCAGTTCTAAAGAAGTCTGTTGAAGCTTTCTCCCAAGGGGGAGATGGTGTTCTTCGATATCAAGGTCGCTTGTGTGTTCCCAATGATGAGGGCTTAAGAGAGCAAATTTTATCGGAAGCCCATAGTTCTCGATATTCAATCCACCCATGAGCTACCAAAATGTACCGTGATTTGCGAGAAATTTATTGGTGGAATGGAATGTAGAACGATATTGCGGAGTTTGTGGCTAAGTGTCCTAATTGTCAACAAGTGAAAGTTGAGCATCAAAGGCCGAGAGGTTTGACCCAAGATATTAGCATTCCTACTTGGAAGTGGGAAGATGTGAATATGGATTTTCATGTTGGTTTGCCTTGCACGAGGTGACAATATGATTTGATTTTGGTTGTTGTTGATAGAATGAAAAAGTCAGCCCATTTCATTCTCGTCAAGACTTCTTATTGGCGGGGGATTATGCTAAGTTGTATTTGAGGGAGATGGTTAGGCTGCATGGAGTGCCTTTATCCATCATCTCCGATCGTGGTGCACAATTTACTTCTCAATTTTTGAAGTCATTCCAAAAAGGTCTTGGTACTCGTATTAAGCTTAGTACGACCTTCTATCCCCAAACCGATGGGCAAGCAGAACGTAGTATTCATACTTTGGATGATATGTTGAGAGCATGTGTAATTGATTTCAAGGGTACTTGGGGTGATCACTTGCCTTTGATTGATTGTGCTTATAATAATAGATACCATTCTTACATTGGTATGGCTCCATTTTAGGCTCTCTATGGTAGGAGGTGTAGATCTCCTACAGGTTGGTTTGAAGTTGGTGAAGTTGTTTTGATAGGCCCGGAGTTGGTGCATGAGGCTATGGAGAAAGTTTGACTTCTTAGGAAAAGGTTGAAAATGGCCCAAAGTCAACAAAAGTCCTATGCCGATGTTAGAAGAAGAGAATTAGAATTCGATGTTGATGATTGGGTTTACTTGAAAATCTCACCCATGAAGGGTGTAATGAGATTTGGTAAGAAAGGGAAGCTTATTCCCCATTATGTAGGCCCCTATCAGATTTTAAGAAGTGTTGGTAAGGTTGCTTATGAGCTTGACATGCCTAATGATTTGGCATTGGTGCACCCGGTTTTCCATGTCTCCTTGTTGAAGAAGTGTGTTGGTGATCCAACCTCTATAGTGCGATTAGAGAATCTTGGCATAAAGGATAGTCTTACTTATGAAGAAGTTTCGGTTGAGATTTTAGACCGGCAAGTCCGGAAGTTAAGAAATAAAGAGGTTGCTTCCGTGAAAGTTCTATGGATGAATCAATTAGTTGAGGGTGCTACTTGGGAGGCCAAGGCTGATATGATGTCCCGATATTCTCATCTCTTTCCTTCCGATCCTACTCTAGCTTGAGGTATCAAGTTCTTCATGGTTCATTCTTTTGGTCTCATGTGTCATAGTTGATTTCCATGATTCCTTGATTATGCATGTTCATGAAGAGTCTTATATGGTTATGTGCATTTGAGTATGAGTTGCATAAAGTCTTCATGATATGATGTGTTGATCATGCTTTTGCTTTGAGTTGATGTTTCCTCCTCGGATATGTGCACTTATGTGATAGCATGCTAGGTTGGGTTGTTAGTCCGTGTCTAGTACCCTTCTCATGATGTCTTGATTCTCATTCAAGGACGAATGTTTCCAAGGGAGAGATATTGTAATACCCCAAGCTTCCAAAGAATTTTAATTGCAGAACTCACTTGAAGACAGTGACCTACGGAGGCCTACGAGCCATAGATGGATTGACGGGCCGTAGGTGGGGACCATCAATGGCACTGTGAACTTTCAGGATCTTCAAGTTTCTGAACTTTGACCTACGGAATAGCAGGACGGTTCGTAGTTCAATTGACGGGCCGTAGATGGGTTCTGTAGATGCCTTCCAGACTTAGCCAAATTTTCATCCCAAAATGAATTTTCTGAATCAATTGATGGAAGAGCAGGACAGTCCGTCAATTCATGTACAGACCATAGATCCTGTCCATCGATTGCCCCGACAGTTATTAATTAAGGCCTTTTTGGTCTTTTCCTTAATTGTTTACCTATTAAGCTAAGTTGGTTTTACCCTTAGTCTAAGACCTATAAATACTTTCTTAGCCTAATTCCTTTCATTCTAATTCATTCCCAATTATCTCCTCTGAAATATTTCTCTCTCTAAAAGAAACTCTCTCAACTCTCAAGGAAGAAGAAGAAAGCTTGAATCCTCCATTGAAGGCCTTCAATCTTCTCCAATTTCTTGTGGATTTCTTTGAGGTATGATAGTGTTCACCATTAGGAGTCCTTTCCTCCAATGGGCCCTTCCTTTTCTTCATGAATTTCAAGGTTTACTCTAACCCAATTGAATTAGGGTTTGTGATCAATTATTGTGGGTTCTTCAGTTATAATTTCAATTGTTGATTTTATGATTTGTAGTGCACGATCTAGCATGATAAAGTAACTTAGGCTCTTTATGGTAGGAGGTGTAGATCTCCTATAGGTTGGTTCGAAGTTGGAGAAGTTTCTTTGATTGGTCCCGAGTTGGTACATGAGGCTATGGAGAATGTTCGGCTTAATAGAGAAAGGTTGAAAATGGATCAAAGTCGACAAAAGTCCTATCCTAATGTTAGAAGGAGGAGAGATCTAGAATTTGATGCTAATGATTGGGTCTACTTGAAAATTTCACCCATGAAGTGTGTAATGAGGTTTGGGAAGAAAGGGAAGCTTATTCCCCGTTATGTGAGCCCATATCAGATCTTGAGGAGAATTGGCAAGGTCGCGTATGAACTTGACTTGCCTAATGATTTGGCATCGATTTATTCGGTTTTCTATCTCTCCTTATTGAAGTGTGTTGGTGATTCGGAATCTATAGTGCCATTGGAGAGTGTTGGTCTAAAAGAGAGTCTTTCTTATGAGGAGGTTCCGATTGAGATTTTAAACCAGCAAGTTGGGAAGTTGAGAAATAAAGAAGTTTATTCCGTTAAGGTTCTTTGGAGGAATCAGTTAATTGAGCGTGCTACTTGGGAGGTCGAGGCCGATATGATGTCTCATTATCCTCATCTCTTTCCCTCTGTCCCTACTCTAGTTTGAGGTATTTAGTTCCTCACGGTTCACTCTTTTGGTCTCACGTGTCTTAGATATTCTCATGATTCCTTATTTATGCATGTTCATGAAAAGCTTTATTTTGAGAAAATGAGTTAACTTGATTGATTTCCTCATATTTATGTGCATTTGAGTAGATGTTTCATATGGACCTTATGAGATGATGTTTTGAACATGCTTTAGCTTGGAGTTGATGTTTCCTCCTTAGATATGTGTATCTATGTGATTGCATTCATGTTGGGCTGTTAGTTTTAGTTCATATCCTCCTTATAATGTCTTGATTCTCATTCGAGGACGAATGTTTCCAAGGGGGAGATATTGTAACACCTCGGATTCAAAAGGAAGGAAATTTCTAGTTTTCAGGTCTGGTGCCAGTACCAACGGAAGCCATCTACGGACAGTTTAGGCAAGGTGAACTTTTTAAAAATGTCAAGTTTCAGGATCCTTTCTACAATTCAGCAGGACAGTCCGTTATTGTTTCTACGGACCATAGATAGGTCTCGTAGGTCATCCCCAGAGTTAGTAAAATTTTGAGGGTGAATGTTGGGACCTATGACTAGTATGTACGGTCCGTAAGTGGAACAACAGACAGTACATGGGGTCCCGTCATTTGAAGGTCAAAAATCATAGTTTCTAAATCTTCCTACAGTTGGATATCACGGTCCGTAGTTTGACCTACGGACCGTAGGTCGTGGTCGTAGGTCGAAGCCGACAGTTAAATTTTAAGGGCTTTTTGGTGTTTTCTCCAATTGACCTATTCCTTATCTAAGTCGATTAAGCTCTAGTCCTAAGCCCTATATAATTCCTCTAAATCTAAATTCACCCCTTTTCTAATCACTTTTCAAGTTCACCCAAACCCCTCCAAATTTCCCCAAATATTTCTCTCTCTAGAAGATTGAAGAAGAAGAAGAAGGCTCTAGGGTTTCCATTCAAGTCTCCTAAGTTCACCATTGATTTCAAGCTTTTGGCCTCAAGGTATGGTAGCTTCCACCTATGGAGTCCTTTCCTCCATAAGGTTCCTAAATTATCCAATTTGCAATGCTAGAATTCTCCAATTGAAATTAGAGTTTTCTTCTATCATATGGGTTCTTTCAAATTATGATCTAATTGATTGAATTATGTTTATTTATGCATGAATTGAGTTAATTCAATGATTTTAAGATGAAATTATATGAGCCCATGCATGATTTATGGTTTTTAAGCTATGATTCTATGTTGAAGTCTACGAATGATCTAAAGATGAATTTTATGAAGATATGCATGTTTAATTTATGAAATTATGATGATTTAAGATTTGCTTTGAGATTGAACTATAAATGTTGTTGTTATTGATTTGTGAAAGGACTTTTCTCACATGAAGGATTCATAGGGGTTGAAAGGTTTTCTCAACTAAACTTTGAATCAAAGATTAAGGAGCTATTCTAATGAAGGGACAAGAGGCGATTACCCATGTTCCCTAATAATGATACGATAAACTATGAATGATGAATAATCCGTGGGAATGATGCTTAGCACCGAGTTGATATTGAGATGGAAGCTCTCCCGTTAGTAGAGGCCGGGTTTCTAGTAGTAATCTCCTTATCCCATAACTATGTGCCACCATAGGTTTTCTTAGATAGACATTAGCTAGTGGATCGATCTAAGCTAGAAACTATGGTTCTTACCTTAGCAAGTAAGGACACATCTTTTGGGTGATGGGTTGACACCCGATTCCATGTTATAGCTCACATGGTCTATGTCGGTTAAGGCTCAGTTCCCACAATAACGAACTAAGGTTACTTTCTAAAGGCTTTTAAGCATATGTTGTTTTAAGATGATTTCCTTGCAGTGACTATGGCTCTTTACTTCATATTTTCTATAATGTCAGCATATGTTTTAACTTGATCATTATATTTTATGTATAGCCCTTCTTGCATAATTTTACAGCCTATATGCATATTTATCATACTTGGTACATTTTTGTACTAACGCATACTCTTGCCTACATTTTTCTCCTAAGTGTAGGATCCGACTCATCTCCATCCTCCCGTGGCTAGTTTGCTGTGATAGATACTTTGAAGATTTAGTGAGTCTTCATATGTTCGAGGACATAGCCACATTTACTTTTCATGTCATTTACATTTAAAAACTTGTATGGGTTACGTCCCACTTTCACTATTTTCATGTATTAGATGGCTTTGAGACTATGTTTAGACTTCCACTCTTTTGATATGAAATTGTCCTTGAATTTCTTTCTTACTATTAGCTTGTACGATGTATGTTAAGTAGCTTGTATAGGGCCTTTCGAGGTCTTGTACGCCATGTCACGTCTAGGGGGTACTTTAGGTTGTGACAACCACATTTTGGTGTCTCCCTGGAACTGGTATGTCATAAACTCAACACAAAATTGCTCTACTATATCCATCTTATGAAGCAGATCATGAAAATCAACAAAGATATATCATAAGCATCTTCAGATTCGATACCCTTGAAGATCGTAGGTTTCAACTTAAAAACTTATTAAAGAGATCATGTTGGTCACTAGTCATTACATGCCCTATAGTCAATAAGGGTAACATGCATATTTCGAAGGATGCATCCTCTCTTGCTAGTGTTGGTGTTGCCACTTCTATGCTAGTACTAACCATATGTGAAATAGAATAAAGGAGGTCAGATACCAATTTGTATCACCTAGATACCAATTGGATTCAAGTAATAGTACGAAAGAAAGAAGGATTATATTTTTCCTAAAGCCCTATAGCCTCTCGAAGAAAAGTAAATGCGTCTATGTATCGTTCCAAAGACTCTACTAGACTTGCCCTTGAGTGATGAGATCACGGAACCTAAAGCTCTGAGACCAAGTTTGTCACGACCCGAAATGAGTGATGAGTGACACCCACACTTAACCTTCTAGGCGGGTGAATCAACAAATTCAAACCCCAACTTGTATTAGTTATTCAATTTATGAACTACGACAATAATACGGAAACTCAAATCTTATTAAAGTGAGAAATAAAAATCTACTAGAGTCTATTACATATCATTCCCAAAACCTGAAAGTCATCACACCAAGGATATCTAATCTCAAAATACCAAGTCTAAGAGTATCAAATACACCAGAATAAATAATTAAAATAGTTTGTGTCCAAAAACTAAGGACATCATGCCATGACCGAGAGAATCTAACACTAGCTAGAATGAATAGCCCACCCTGAAACGTGATGTGCTGGAGACTAGCTAGATCTGAGTACGAATCGAAGTTGTTAGTACACTCGATGCACACCACAAAAGGAAAACAAAGGGAAATACAAGTAGGGGTCAGTACCAGGCAATATGTACTGAGTAGATATCATCAGCCGACCCACAATAGAAACTAATACGCATAAAGTAATAACATGAAATCAACTAAAGCACTTAGTAGGTGGGAAGCAACAAACAACATGAACAAGTGACAACAACACTGAAGCAAGTACGTAATCAGTCCACAATGTCAAGAACACACATGAGGATTCAGGTCTCCACACCACGCTCTTTTGGAAAGTGGGTTCTTTGAGATTGGGTACATTAACTTATTTTGATCTGTTTTTCCTTTAATGTTACCGTGTCAAAATGTGACACCCGATCCAATAATATCATGCCAGCTCGTGGCACCTGATCCAAGTAATATCGTGTCGGCTCGTGGCACCGGATCCAATAGTATAGTTAATTCATCATTCTTTATCATCTATTTCCCCTTCCTCAACAATATTTCACCAAAACTTATTTATTCAAGGCATCACTTTAATAGAACAAGTTCAAGATTCTGGATTTCATGCTCTTGGGATTACAAACAAATCATTACAACACACAAGTCATCCAAATCACAACAATTAAGTACATAGAAAATTTCACAATATTACTCTATGACTATCAATCACTATTAAGAGTCTCTCTATCATATAGAAAAAACCATAACCTATCTCCACCGAAGAACCGAAGTCAAGCAAGCTAATTCACCAATGTTTTTCCTTTCTTCAATGCCTCAGATGATTTCCAATGTATCAAGTATGTATAATTCATAAGTAAACGAGTCTATAGAAACCCATATTACTATATGTCTAGCCTAGACCCAATAAGTCACCCAAATCTATAATCAAATTCCTAAATTTTGATACCAACTAATATATCAAATGTCATATTTCTCAAATTTCAAGCATAGGATTAAGTCATAATTCCTCTAATATCATAAATTTAATGGAGTTCATATAATACAATATATCTAATATTAATTACCTATCTCAATATATCACAAACTTAAATCATAGTATGATAACTTTAAGAAAATAAGGACCGAAGCCAAATATTACACTTGGCCGTGCCATTATTGTACAAGGATAATAACTGCAAGCTTGATCTAGCCGCTACTCTTTTTCACTTCATAATTTCCTTACCTCACTAAAAACTATCCATACAATTAATGTACTAAGAAATTTGAGTAAACAAATCTCACCTAAAGCCGTCCTTCCAATCTTCCTCTACCACCATGCGACTCTTTTATTTGTTTTTCTTTTACAGATTATTTACTACTCTAATTATTATACATGACTAATTATGGTAGTGGTAGAAGTGGCCCACTACTAATTTTAATGTTATTTTGTTTAACCACCAACTAAATTAATTATAAAAAGTACCCATTAATTATATAATTGTAGTTACGAATAGTACAAAATACCCATTTAGAATCTATCGGAAGAGTCTTTTATGAAATAAGAAGCTTTAGTACTCAAAACGACCTAATGGATTGTTACAAAAACAATTAAAACTTAGTATAAGTAAGGCGAGTTGGGTTTTGACCTATATTATAGCCATCTCCTTTTAATCCAAGTAGATTTTTGATGGATCCATAACTCATCCATTTAGTAACTCAACCCCTTTTGACCTACCCAAATTCTGCTCAACCCCTTCATTTAGCACCTCTATACTACTAGTTGTTTGGTAACTAAAGCTTAAAATTGTCTAGAGGCTCTAAAAGACTTTATTGAAATCAACTATCATTTGCAAATAATTTTTTTATCAAACAAATGTTTAAATCAAGGTAATAAGTCTTTAAAATATATGAGTTGTCCTACTTCTAAACTAGGGAGAGATGTGGTTGATACCCAACTTGTAATATCATGTTGAGTGAATATTGTTTCAACTGATTGCATAATACTGCTAGCATTAACATATCAATAAAAATTGATAGTCTTTATTAAATAATGTGTAATGGATTAAATTTAATAACTAATAAACTTCTAAGAAATTGTCACGATCCAAATATTGGATTATGCGGGCACCTATACTAACACCTAGATAGAATAACCCTTACCACCCAAATTGAAACTTATTATGCTGAAATAAACATAATTATATTATATCACCTTATCTAAATAAAAGATTACTCCTAGTCTTGATTAAAATAGAATGTTTTTTGAAAAAAAATACAACAGACAAACCTTCCATAGGAACTAGTCTAAACAAGTACAAGAGCTTCTAAGAGAATACAAAATTTGAAAATAAGACACAGCTCATACCATAAGGAAAAGAGGAGTAGAAGCTGCCGAAAATAATTATAATCTTCACCTAAGAAACATCATTGATCCTGCAATCAGATTATACCAAGTGGCATTGCAAGAGTACTATCAATAAAACCAACACATACTGGTAGCATCATCGGTCGGCCCGAATTCACAACATAATATCATGTAAATTAAATAATCAGAAGAAACATATAACCTGAAGCTATACAACACCGTTCCTTTAACTACAACCCTTATTACAAGGTAATACTACCTTTGACCTCATACACTATGTCCCAAGCCTCCCTACCTCATTTCACTGCCAACTCTACCATTAGGAGCCATTCCACCCTCATATCATGTCATAACCTAACCCCTTTATCACATGAAGGCTTTCTGAACTTGCCTATTCAACCAAAAAATAGAATTACCTTACTGATTCCATTCTGGAATTCAAATCTACCAACTATCTTTGTTGAACAGTTTGTCACCTCTTCTAAAATCCCCTGTCAACACCCTGGCCTTATGCCCTTTCGTTAATTTAGTGGAGCGCCTGCAAAACTCTTACATATCCCCCTTGATGTAAACCATACATGATACAACACACCCCTCAAGTAACTCGGACCACCCAAGGATCCATAAGATATCATCTACGGTGTTTAACATGCAATCCAGATCTACACAAGAATCGTCCAGCAATTAAACACACCAACCCAGCCATTCATAGACAAACATGTGACAAATTCATCATGATGAACATACTCGGTTCACTCATGGAACCAACACATAGAAGAACAATTAAACATGTACCGAACGTGGTATCCGAGCAAACAATGAAAGATTATGTACCAGGTGTGGTATCCGAGCAACTTATTATTTAACATGTACCAGATGTGGTACCCAAGCCAACTGATAGATATCCCGTATCAGGCGTGGTACTCAAGCTAGTAGAAGAATCACAAACATCACACAATCACAACAACAATAGATACAACCACACTTGTAAGACCACAAGCAAATAACACAAGTTCATTACATGAGATAGACAATAATTCATTATTTCATATTCGTCCCTTCTTACTCCCTAACAATGTATTGTACAAGCAATACTAATGAAATAGTCAACACGTACACATAATGTAAATTGGGAAACAACTCAACCATCACCTATCATTATCAATGCCTCAAACCCACCTTAAATCCAATTACCACAGTTTATTTCCCATAAAATAAACACCCAAATTGTAGGTTCGACATTACCTGGACCAATATCTTCCCATCCTAACATCTATAAGTCATCCATTTTAGCCATCCAAACTCCATACCTGAAGGCCTAAGCATGAAATATTCTTTCAAACTACACATATTATATATTCAGAAACAAGTCTAACTACTCAGTTAAGCCTAGCCTACTTGGGCATCAAGCAGCTTTTGCGGATGTTTGGACATGAACTTATGTATCTGTGGGGTGAATTCTGAAGTAAGTAGGCCATGTATCCATGAGTTTTTGCCCCATTCCTACTTAAATCTTCCCTAGCCATTGTTTCCAAGCTTGGAGCAGCCTGGGAGGGTTTTTAGAGTAACCCTCGTTCCTTTTTCAACGGAAGAGGAGGAGTTCTGAAATAAAATTCATGTTTTCTAGTTTTTGGTCCCATCAATCCCATTATAAGTGACCTGCCGGCTGCTAGAATAGTGGCGCTAGAGGCGATTGTGTTCTAGAATGCTTGGGTAATATTTTTCACCCAAAAGATAGTAATAGTTGCAATGATATATGCCAGTAGTAGTACAAGAGTCCAGAGTTAGAAGTATGCGTTTACATGTGTAGTAACCTTAGAAATGGGAATAGTTGTTGAGTAGAGTATATAGTTGTAACCACGTACCTAGTAAGTCATTAGCGAGGTGTTGTTCCCTTATATATAGCCAAAGGAGTAATAATGTTGTGTGGATTTCATGATAGAAGGTAGATGAATAGTTACTGGTTAGGATGAGCTAGAGTATACTTTAGCAGAAATGAGTCTATGTTGATGTGTCATTGCATGAGTGAAGACCAAGTATAAGTGTAGAGTATTCATGAGGTGATAGATCTAAGCTAGGCTTATGATTTTGAAATGGAGAGCCCCATGGTATTTAGAGAGTTACAGGACAAATTAGGCAATGATGTATAGTGAATGGGTAAATAGTACTTAGGTTGTGAAAAAGTTGTGACGATAAACTATAAATATATAGACTAGGATATAAAGATTGACTACTTATCATGAGGTCTTAGTGGGCGAGTGATTCTTAATTTTACTGAGTAACTGTAAGTTATTAAAGTATGTGATCAATTATATTGATATATGTGTTTGCTACTAGACACTAAGCTCAAATTTAAGATGAGTGTCGTGATGAAAAGGATGGCAACAAGAGGGTGATGATGTTCGTTTTGAGATCTGATCTAGTAGGTTTGACATGATGTAGGTGAGGAATTAAGGTGTTACTTTGCAATAACTGTGAGTTACCACAAATGTTGTATTATGACCCTTAGATGAGAGTAATGAAGTGTGGTAAAGTCATTAGATTAACAAGAGCATTAAGATATGTACCCTGGATCGTATGTAGTCAGACGAGGTTCTAATTAAGTTTATAATTTTTCATGTGTGCCTAGATAGTATATTTGAGTTGTCAATATGGAGTAGGCTGATGCAAGCATTATTTATTATCCTTAAGAGTTTGGTCGAAGGGACTATATATAGCCAATGATGAGCCTTTCAAATATAGTTCAAGTTTCCTCTAGTTAGGCAGATATGAACTTAGAAGGACAGTATTAGTGGGCTAAGAAGGAGAAGCCAGACTATTAAGAGTTAGATTAAGCAGCTTTATAGGTCAATGCAGGTAACCGTTATAGAAAGACTTCTATGGAATCAGGAAGAAGTTAAGACAATCAACTTAGAAAGAACTCCTAGAAGGAATCTTAGTACTTGCGCATGGAGAGTTCAATAGCCATGAGATTAGCATTTCTCAAATATTGAAGTAAAGCGAATATAGACTAGTTTAAAGAAAATTAAATAAATCCATAGCTTTAAAGTGTCAGCTCAAACCTAAGAGGCGATCATAAAGTGAGGAACTAATTCAAGTCTTAAGAATCATATAGTGATGTCTTCAGAAGGATTTATGGTAATTTATCAATCCATTTCTAATCTAGCATATTCCTCAAAGTTCCATCATTATATTGTTTGGTTGATGTCTCTAATATCAGGCTTATGCCCTTGACCTATGCCCATACACCTCAGATAGATTCACATCTATGCTCAGCTCCCAGAATAACAGGCGAATACTTTAGCCCATTGATCTCAACCTTACTCCATAAAGTTATAAATATCAGCCTCGTGATATGAAGCTATTCATATAAGCACTCATGTCTCATAGTATGCTCAAACTTACGAATTCATGATTTAACCACAATAGCTAACAAAATAATGTTCTGTCATGCATATTCTTATATCAAATTTCTTGAACAAATCGTGCTTATGATCTTTCGCTCTAAGCTCTCTCAGAGATCCCTTTTAAGTTCTAATAATGATGTTGATGATAGAAGTTGAGTGATGATAGAAGGAGAAGGTTCATGTTTGTTATTGTGGTAGTGGTGGTTTCCTTATTCCATCTAAGGTTATAAATGTGGAAGAAGAATGAGATAAAGTTTTAGTATGAGTAATAGTTAGATGATAGTAATTAGTCAGTTTCCTGGTAGTAATGCGTGAAATTTCAGTTAGTGAAGATGATGAGAGAAAGAGGAATTCTTAGAAGGATTGGTTAGTAGGAGTCCATGGAGTGGTTATAATACTAGGCTTGAATGTGGTGTTGATAACACGAGTATGAATGCATGATGCATTAGGTGCTTCTTGATTAGGACTCAAAGTTCTGTTGAATGCAGCGGTAAAGAGTAGTGTTCTTGGGATAAGATTTCTTATAGAGGCATAGGACCTGAATCTTGTGATTTAGATTAGTATAATCATCTCATGTTTAGTACATTGTAATTTAGAGTTAGGCTTGAACACAGTAAGATAAGGAAGTTTCACTCAAACCTTGGTAAGAGTAGTCATATACCCTTTTTAGAAGCTATGAATTGCAGCTAATGAGGGGCGGTATTAATAAAGAAGGACATGGTTTAGAGGTTTTGATAGGCTTGAAAGATAGCAGTCGTATTGCTTAAGGCATAGTAGTCCTATTCTTACTTTGTGCCAAGATACCCTTGTTTCATGTCAAATAACTTAAGATAGAGCGTGACTATGTTCAAAACCATATCGTTTGTGACTTATGTGCTATAGACAGTTCCAAACTCATAGTATGAATCAGTTTCGCATATGTTAGTAGGCAAGTTCAAAAGTCCAGAAGATAGTAAGAGTAACTCCTTTTCCTTCCATTCTCAATTTAACCGTCATTCAAGGACGAATGATCCCAAGGGGGAGATATTATAACACCCTGAAAATATCTAAGCTAAGACCCGAACCATTCTTTATTTGCATATAAGGTCATATCGAGTGATTCTTAAATTGTTCTTAGGTGTTAAGGTCAATTCTTTAATATGAGAATAGATTTGGAGATAAATTAAGGTCACAAGAATCTCCTAGCACAAAGTTGAGTTGAAAGCTTCCTTACCGATTGAATTTTGATATAAGATTCTACTTATGTCAAAATTATACGATCATATCTCTCAGCATATAATGAATTAGGTGACCCATAACCTATCAAATTAAAGGTTTTTAATCTATGAGTCCTCTTTCAAAAATCACTTGTTGCAGCAGCTGGTGTTGCAGGTCACTTTTCTTCTCCGCATTCGTGGGCCAGGGGCTACATTCATGGAGCTTTGTCCCTTTTCTCTCCGTGTTCGCAGAAAGGTCTCAGTGTTTGCGGTAGTCTGGGACCCTTCTCTCCGTGTTGGCAGAGGTCCGGCATCTTTCCCTCCGCATTCGCGGGCAATGCAGCCGCGTTCGCAGAGAGCAAATTCGTCTAGTCTTTTATTTAAAAACCAGACGCGATCAGCTCGTGGGTGGAGTTTTCATTTGGCAATTTTTGGCTCGTTTTAACTCGGAATTGAATGATTCCAAGCCCTGTAGGTTCGGAATTGGTGTGGCTTCGTGGATGATTGATCGGAAGGTGTTGGGGAGGCTTCGTTTGAGGTAAATTTGCTATATATCCAGCTGCCGTAGTCTATTATTTAAGTTCAATTGTTGAGCTTTTGCATTGTGCTCTTTTGGATGTTCCGAGCCCCGAATTGAGTCCCATTTTGGAATAAAAGTTCGGGGAGGTGTATTGGACATCTTCACGGAGCCAATTCAAAAATTTATCAGAGCGGGACCTTCATTCTCATTTTTGACTCTAAATTGGTCCATTTTGATTTTAGTATATTTTAGTGTCAAAATGACCGTGTTGAGGTTGTAATTCTATTTTTAATAGCGTGGCATCATTTTTAGGCCGTATGGAAAGGGAAAGCTCCGGTGACGTGATTTGGAGCGTGCACGGTCGGCCTACAGGTAGGCTACAGCTTGCTCTCTTTAGCCTTAGCATAATTAAGTGATTGTATGTTGATTTGTATGAATTTAGGGTTGAATGGGTGGTTGATCATGTTAAATTCCTAGAATCCATGCCTTAGGCTATTTTGCGGATTTTTCGGGTAGATGAAGCATGTCGGTTGCTATTGTTGATTATTTGTACCATGTGGTGTGCCTTTGTATGGCTTGTGTTTATTATTGAAAGCATGTTTGGCCTTAGTCTAGGCTTGGACTAGTGATTGCCATGGACTTCAGTACCTTTGGTGTCGTTAGGCCTTAGAATCTCTCTGACGACGTCGCTTCGGACGGCTTAGCTCCCTGTAGACTAGCATAGCAGACTTGAGTCTGATAGTATGAGCCTTAGTTTACGCGAATTCGTAGCTTACCAGATCTTCTAACCTCTCTCTCTCCCTGTCTTTGCGGTTTTGAAGTGTTACTGGATGGTTGTGCTATCGCGATGATTGGAGATTGAGTTGTGCTAGACTGGGAGCCTTCTGTTGATACTTTTGGTAGGGCGGTGTCCTACGGTGACTTGACTTGGCATGGGATTCTCCTTGGAAGTGGCACACCCTTGGCACTCTTGTTGGTTATGTTATGAAATGGTTGGTTGTAGTGATTATTTACGGTTCAAGGCCATTATTTCCAGCCTGAGACTGATGTTTTGGGTTCGAGGCCCAGCTTCTACAAATTTGGGTTCTTGGAGCCATATACCCATAAGTCCCCAATTCACTCCATCGGGTGGGGTTCAAGTCCTTGCCTATCCGTAGCCTGGGTACATGGTTCGAGTCCCCGACTATCCGTAGCCTGTGTTCGAGTCCTCGGTTACACTAGATCCCGGTTCGAGTCCGTGATCCTTCATTTTTATTTCTGGATAAGCTTCAGGCATATGGATCAGTTTGGTTCAAGCCCATGAAAGGCTATGGAAATTTTTGAATCTTCGTCGGATCCTCTTAATTCGTTGCTAGCTCTTCCTTGTACTTGTGGGCTTATGGGGGTCTGCTCAGGTTTTACCTTTAACTTGCGTACGAGTGGACCCGTCAGGTTTATGGGAGCCCGATCGAATTTAGTTATTCATTCTCCTTTGTCTTTGTGTGTTAGTACACTCGTGTGCATACCTATTTGATTTCTCATTCCAGATTCTGGTTGTAGTTTATGGTCTTGCATTTCTTACTGCTTTCTCTTTTTTGCTCAGTCGGCCTATGGTGCCTACTAAGTACCCATTGTTTTGGTACTCATGCTACACTCTACATCTATTTTCGTGATGCAGGTCCAAGCACCAGCTACCAGAGTTGACGTCCAGCCAGCTGTGGTCAAATTCGGAGGTAAGGGTGAGCCCCAACATCCTGGAGTTACCTGTCTCCTTCAGTATATATATGTTGCATTGTCTTTTGCTTTTTGAGACAGTCTTGTTTCTGTGGTTCACTTTTGGGACATGTGCTCCTTTTGTTAATAGCTCTGTACATGTGACTTCCAGGTTCTGGGAGGGATCTTATACTTTTATATAATTGTTGCTTGCTTCCACTTCTTCTTCTATGATTATATTATTTATGTTACCGGTTAGCTTGAGTTTAGTTTCTGCCCTCAATCCCATTATTTGTAAGTTCTGGGATACGAGTTGGCTTGCCTACTGGTGGGTTTTAGTAGGCGCCATCACGACTCAAGGAATCGGGTCGTGACAAGTTGTATTAGAGCTCAGGTTCACTGGTCTCACTTGTACAGAGCTAATATCTAGTAGAGTCTTGCGGATCAGTGCGGAGACGTTCGTGACTTATCTTCGAGAGCTTACAGGATTTCGTTAGGAAGATTTCCTTACTTGTATCATTTTCGTGCATCATTTTCCTAATTGGTTTTATGGGATCTTATTTGTTTCACTCTTTCATGGGATGGCTTGCACCCACGGTAGAGCGGCTGGGGGTGATGCACCCGGGCACGTAGATAGAGCCCCAGCTAGGGGCAAAGGCCGACCCTAAGGTCGAGGCAGGGTTGCTGCTACAGCCCGAGACAGAGAGAGGACTTTGGAGTCGAAGGAGGGGCCTCAGGTAGATCATGTTCCTCCTGAGATGGTGGGACTGGGACCAACCCAACCACCTCCCACACCAGCTACCGCTCTAGACCTTTAGGCGATACTCGCCCAGATCTTAGCAGCCATAGGGGGTGTGCAGCAGTAGGCCCCAGCTCCAGCCCTAGCACCGCTCTAGCTCCAAGACCACAGGGTCAGCCTGCTCCAGTGGCTCCAGAGGTTCATCAGACACTAGCACCGGCCACCACTCAGCCGGATGATTTAGATAGAGTTATGCCACTATGAGAGCAGAAGATGCTCAAGGTGTTTCTGAGATTGTCACCGATGATGTTTTCTGGGGCTGTTGGGGAGGATGTCCATGAATTTCTTACTACTTGCTGAGAGCGGCTGCATCCTTTGGGATTGGTGGAGTCGAGGGGAGCCGGCTTCACTGCTTATCATCTAGATGGGTCTGCCAGCCAGTGGTGGAGTTCTTACTTAGAGACCAGGACAGCTGGGTCTCTGTGGGTATCTCGGCCAGAGTTTTCAGAGGCCTTTTTGGCTAGGTTCATTATGCGGAGCGTCAGGGATCGACTTCGTGATGAGTTTTTTAGATTGGAGCAGGGCTCCATGACTGTGTCTGATTACGAGGCGAGATTCCATGAGCTATCCCGTCATGCTACTATGATTTTACCTATGGAAAAGGATAGGGTTCGGTGCTTTGTCAGAGTATTGAGGCTGTAGCTGCGCATTGAGACTCAGTCCATGGTTTCAGTGGGCCGCTCCTTTCTCGATGTTATGGACCATGCTCGCACACTTGAGCAGCTCCATCGTGAGGCCCAAGGGGGTAGCGGCAAGAGGGCCAGAAAGGATGATAGTCCCACTGGGCCCTGTTTCAGGCCTA
The DNA here is from genome assembly GCA_018342035.1 of Solanum appendiculatum. Taxonomy (NCBI): domain Eukaryota; kingdom Viridiplantae; phylum Streptophyta; class Magnoliopsida; order Solanales; family Solanaceae; genus Solanum; species Solanum appendiculatum. Next base: position 853,143 of record JAGDQO010001575.1, on the reverse strand, counting down.
GAGATTCACATGACAGGCCCCGTTAGAGTTTCCAGCAGGGTCAGTCCAGTCGCCCGTTTTAGGCATCGCTACATGCTACCGAGGGTGACCAACACTGTCAGGGTGGCTCACGTGCCGATCTGAGTCACGGACAAGGGGATGTTCAGTCGTGTTCTTCAGGCCGGGGTGGTCTGCCTTCAGTTTTGAGCGGATCGCTGCTGGGTTGTTATACCTGCGGGGAGCTTGATCATTGGTCCAGAGAGTGCCCTCTTCATAGGTCAACCGCACCAGCTCCACAAACAGCTAGACCCACACCAGCAGCAGCACCTCCAGCTAGAGGAGGAGCTCACCATTAGGGTACACGGGGAGGTCCCCGGGTAGGCAGGACAGGTGGCCGAGTCGATGCACGAGGTAGAGGCGCCCAGGGCCACTTCTATGTAGATCCAGCTAGAGTAGAGGCTGAGGCATCAGACGATGTGATTACAGGTACGATTCTTTTATGCCATAAGCCCGCCTCAACTTTATTTGATCCATGCTCCACTTATTCTTATGTAACTACATATTGCGCCCCTCGGTTGAGTATGAGTCAAGAGCCCTTAGCTGTGTTGTTCTGTGTATCGACCTCGGTAGGTGATTTTTTAGTTGTGGATCAGATTTTTAGATCTTGTTTGGTGACTATTCAAGGGCAGGACACTCGGGATGATCTTATTTTACTTGACATCCTAGATTTTGATATGATTCTTGGCATGGACTGGTTATCCCCTCATCGACCAATCTTGGATTGCTATGCCAAGACCGCTACATTAGTCATGCTTGGTATTCTGTAACACCTCGGATTTTAGAAAAGAAGGAACATAAAATTTTTAGTTTATAGGCCTGACCTACGGCTCCAACCTACATTAGGTAGGAGTATTTACGGAGCGTAGGTGTCATTCGTAGGTGAAGGGGAAAGATTTCTCAAAAATCAAGTTTCAGTAACCTATCGACGGTTCGACAGGACGGTCTATCATTTGACCTATGGACCGTAGGTAGGTCCTGTAAGTCACTCCCAGACTTTGTGAAATATTGAAAGTTTAAGATGGGAACGAAGGTTGGTATGTACGGTCCGTAAGTGGACCAATGGACCGTACATGGGGTAAGGCATGGCGGTCCGTAGGTTGACTTACGGACCGTAGGTAGGGGTCCGACAATTATTTTTAAAAGGGCTTTTTGGTCTTTTCCCTAAATGTTTAGTGCCTACTCTAAGTCGTTTTGACCATTAACCTAGACCATATATAAACCTTTTAAGCCTAATTCTACCCATTCCTAATCATTACCAAAACACTCATCTCCCAAATATTTCTCTCTCTAGAAAGCTTGAAGAAGAAGACGCAAAAGCTAGGGTTTTCAAGTCAAGTCTCCTAATCCTCCATTGATTTCAAGGTTTTACCATTGACGTATGATAGTCTTCATCCATGGAGGCCTTTTCTCCATGGAATTCCTAAAATCTCCAATTTACAAGTTAGAAATTATCAATTTAAGATAGGGTTTTCTTCTATGATGTGGGTTCTTTCAATTATGATCAAATTAATTTCAATTATGGTTTTCTAAGTAAGAATTGAGTTGAATTACATGTTTTAAGATGAGTCCCCACGAACCCATATGAATTCTCCTAATTTTGAGATTATGCATTAATGTTGGGTTGAATTATGAAGAAGATGAATTATTGAAGTTTATATGAACTCATGCATGTTTTAATGATTTCTAAAGCTATGATTCATGATGAATTGATAAATGATCAAAAGATGAATTGAAGTTTATGAAAGTATGCATGTTCAATTATGAAAGTTATGATGATTTATGAACTGCTTTGAGATTGAAGCATAAGTGTTGATAATTGTTGCATAGTGAAAGGTTTTCTCACTTGATTGCTCAATTAATGAATGTGAAGGGATTTTCTCACATAATAGATTCATAACTTATTGAAAGGTCTTTCTCAACTAAGCTTGAATCTAAGGTTAAGGAGCTATCCTAATGATAAGACAAGAGAAGACCACCCATGTCTTCTAATGATATGAAAAGTTAAGACTATGACTAATCCGTGGGAATTGTGCTTAGCACCGAGTGGATATTGAGATGGACGCTTTCCCGTAGTAGAGGTCAGGTTTCTAGTGAAAGCTCTCCCATAGTAGACGCCGGGTTTTCTAGATGGAGCTCTCCCGTAGTAGAGGCTGGGTCTCCAAAGGCAATCTCTTATCCCATAAACTATATGCCACCATAGGATGATTGTCTTTAAGTAGACATTAGATAGTGGATCCACGTAAGCTAGAAGTTAAGGTCTTACCTTGGTAAGTAAGGCAACCTTTTTTCGGTGTAGGGAGAATACATGATTCCATGTTATAGCTCACATGGTCTATGTTGGTTAAAGCTCACTTCCCACAACAATGAACTAAAGCTACTCTTGGTTGGTATTTCACAAGTGTTTTAAGTATGTTTAACTTGCATTGACTATGATTTACGACTTTTGCTTTCGAACCCTTTTTCTCATGTTTTAACTTGGTCATTACATGTCATGAAAATGTTCCTTTTTAGCATGATTCAATGTTTTATTGCATTCCCCTTATACTTGGTACATTTTGTACTAACACATACTCTTGCCTACATTTTCTTATAAGTGTAGGGCTTGGCGATTCTCCTCATTCTGCTCGTGGCTAGTGGGAACTTAGAGACTTGAAGACTTGGTGAGTCCTCATACATTCGAGGACGTTGCCTTGTTATTATTTATACAATCTTTACTTTTGGACTCATAATGGGTTACGTCCCAACGTTCTTTCTATTCCACTTGTTAGATGGCTTTGAGACTATATGTAGACTTCCACTATGCTTGTAAACTCTTTTGATAATAAATTGTCTTTTAAAATCTTAAATTACTATTATCTTTTATGATGTATGCTAAGTGGCTTGTATGAGGCCTTTTGGGGTTTTGTACGCCATGTCACGGCTAGGGGGTACTTTGGGTCTTGACATATTCCACCAATGGTGTGGCAGGGCTCTTGTAGTTGCACGCCGGTTGGGGTGATTTCTTTCATTCCGGCTTAGAGATTAGTGGCTAGTAGGTGTTTTGCTTATTTGGCTCATGTCAGAGATGTTAGTAGGGACGGCCCTATGGTTGAATCAATGCCTATAGTCTGAGAGTATGCGGATGTGTTCCATGCCGACCTGCCTGGCCTACCCCAAGATCGTGATATTTATTTTACCATTGACTTGGAGCTGGGTACTCATCCTATATCTATCCCACCGTACCGTATGGCCCCCGCAGAGCTCAAGGAGCTCAGTGTTCAATTTCAGGATCTCTTAAATAAGGGATCCATTCGGCCTAGTGTATCCCCTTGGGGTGCCCAGTCCTGTTTGTGAACAAGAAGGATGGTACTATGCTGCTATGTATTTATACTAGATAGCTGAATAAGGTGACGGTGAAGAACTGTTACCCTATGCCTCGCATTGATGATCTGTTTGACCAGCTTTAGGGTGTTATGGTGTTTTCTAAGATTGATCTGAGATCCAATTACCACCAGTTGAGGATTAGGGCAGCGGACATCCCTAAGACCGCATTTAGGACTCGTTACGGCCATTATGAGTTCCTTGTGATGTCTTTTGGGTTGACTAATGCCCATGCCGCCTTCATGGACTTGATGACCCATGTATTCAGGCCGTATTTTGACTCCTTTTTCATAGTCTTCATTGACGATATACTGGTATACTCACGGAGCTGGAGTGAGAATGAGCAGCATTTGAGGGTAGTGCTCCAGACTTTGAGAGATCATCGGCTTTATGCCAAGTTCTCAAAGTGCGAGTTTTGGCTTGAGTCTGTAGCATTCTTGAAGCACGTGGTGTCCAAGAATGGCATTACGATGTATTCGGTGAAGATTGAGGTTATTCGTGATTGGGCCAGGCCCACCTCTGTGATTGAGATTCATAGCTTCATCAGATTGGCAGGGTACTATAGGCATTTTATGGAGGTATTTTCTACTATAGCGGCACCTTTGACTCGGTTGACTTGCCAGGATGTTCCCTTCGAGTGGTTGGAAGAGTGTGAGATGAGCTTTCTCAGGCTCAAGGAGTTGCTTACCACCGCTCCTATCTTGACTCTTCCAGTTGAAGACGAGGGCTTCACGGTTTATTTTGACTCATCCGGCATTAGTTTGGGTTGTGTATTGATGCATTGGGGTTGGTTTATTGCTTATGCATCGAGGAAGCTTAAACTACATGAGCGCAACTACCCCACTCATGACTTACAGTTGGTGGCGGTAGTTTTCACGCTTAAGATCTCAAGGCATTACTTGTATGGAGTCCGTTGTGAGATTTATACTGATCATAGGAGCCTTCAGCACATTATGAGCCAAAGGGACCTTAATACGACGCAGCGTCATTGGGTTGAGCTCCTGAAGGACTATGACCTCTCTATTCTCTACCATCCGAGTAAGGCAAATTTAGTAGCGGATGCCTTGAGCCAGAAGGCGGTGAGTATGGGTAGTCTAACCTTCCTTTCTATTTCGGAGCAACCTTTAGCTTTGGACATCCATTCCTTAGCCAACCAGATGATCCGACTTGATATTTTAGATTGCAGACAGGTGTTAGCCTATATGGGAGTTCGATCATCTCTGCTAGATTGGATTCGTGGTCGACCGTTCGAGGATGAGTCTTTGGTGGCACTCAGAGATAGAGTATTGGCAGGCAATGCTAGACATGCTACTATAAATTCAGATGGGGTTTTGAGATTTGTCGATCGGTTGTGTGTTCAGAGAGTTGGGATTTTCATTCAGCTAATCCTTAGTGAGGCTCATGACTCCAGATATTCTACCCATCCAGGTACCGCTAAGATATATTGTGATTTAAGGCAACATTACTGGTGGAGCAGTATGAGAAGATACATCTCAGACTATGTGTCCCATTGCCTATGTTGCCAGCAGGTGAAGGCCGAGCATTTGAGGTCTGGTGGTGAGTTGCAAAGATTTCCCATTTTGTAGTGGAAGTGGATGAGTATCACCATGGGCTTCATTGTGGGCTTGCCTCGGACTTCTAGAGGTGTTTACAGCATCTTGGGCGTTGTGGATCGATTGACCAAGTCAGCACACTTCCTTCCCGTTAATACTTCCCTCAGTGCCGTGAGGTTGGCTCGTATCTACATTCGGGAGGTGGTTTGTCTACATGGTGTGCCTATTTCTATCATTTAAGACCGGGGTTCACAGTTCACTTCCATCTTTTGGAGGGCTTTTCAGGAGGAGTTGGGCACCTGTGTCGACCTTAATATAGCATTTCACCCCCAGACTGATTGCCAGTCAGATCATACCATTCAGGTCCTTGAGGATATGTTGCGTGCTAGTGTTATAGATTTTGGAGGTCAGTGGGACCAGTTCTTGCCTTTGGCAGAGTTTGCGTACAACAACAAATATCACTCTAGTATTCAGATGGCCCCGTTTTAGGCCTTATATGGTAGGCATTATTGCTCTCCGGTGGGTTGGTTTGAGTCTGTGGAGCCTAGGCTGTGTGGTACTGACTTGCTTCTGGAGGCATTGGATAGTGTGAGGGTGATTCAATATAGGCTTAGGATGGCTCAGAGTATACACCAGAGTTATTCAGATCATAGGCATCAGTCGTTGAGATTTACCGTTGCTGACAGAGTATTCCTCTGAGTATCGCCCATGAAGGGCGTGATGAGATTTGGGAGGCGGGGCAAGCTTAGCCCCAGATATATCAGGCCTTTTGATATTTTGAGGACAGTTGGTGATGTTGCTTATGAGTTAGCCTTACCTCCAGCATTCTTAGCTATTCATCTACTTTTCCATGTTTCGATGTTGCGCCGGTATGTTCTAGATGAGCCCCATATGCTCCAGCATGATGCTTTTTAGTTGGGTGATCATCTGACCTATATTGAGGAGCCAGTTGCCATCTTAGACAGAGATGTTAGGCGGTTGCAATCCAAAGCCATTCCTGTGGTTAAGGTCTGTTGGAGGCATCGTCTAGTCGAGGAGGCTACCTGGGAGTCCGAGCAGGAGATGCAGAAGTAGTTCCCTGTCTTATTTGAGTTTTCAAGTACTTCTTAACTTTTACTTTTGCGGATGAAAGTTCTTTTAGTAGTAGATGTTGTAAAGATCCTCCAGGTCATTTTCGAGTTAATGCATTCATTCTGTCGTTTAGAGCGTTCCTATAGTGACCCCAAGTCATTTATGCCTTGCTGGCAGTGACTGTTCAGTCACCTGGTCATTCGTTTTGGTTTTAGGCCCATTTTCATATTTTGGAGCTTTTGAAACTTGAAAAGTTGATTTCAGTCATAACTCCAGGTAAACCACCTCAGAACTGAGTTTTGACGGTTCCATTAAATCCTAAATAGCGAAATTAGGCTAGTTGCATGGTCGGCATGAGCCCCGAGACTTTCGGTTCGACTTTGGACCATTTAGCGTTTTAGCCTTTGAAATTTGGTCTAAGTTTGACTTTGGACAACATTCTTGAAAAATGTGCTCGGATGAAAATTCCATTAGTGCGGTTAGTTCTGGAATGTCGAGTTTAGTCTAGAACTACCCTTCATGTGCTTCCCGGGGCTTTCGGTCTAATCCTGAGGCCCGTTGTGGAATTTGGTTTAAAATGGCACTTGGGTGTGGGACCCACTTTTTGTCAAAATTACCTCGTAATGAAATTTCGACGGCATCATTGAGTCTGGAACGTCGAATTCGGTGGGGTAACATATTTCATTTGCACGCACGGGGTTCCGAACGAATCCCGAGAACCCCGTCAGAGAGTTGGCAACTTCCAAAATCAGCTGTTGCAGGTAACTTTTCTTCTCTGTGTTCGTGGAGTTCTGTCCCTGTTCTCTTCACGTTCACGGAAAGGTCTCTACGTTCGCAGAGGTCTAGGACCCTTCTCTCCGCGTTCGCGGAGGTCTGGTATCTTTCCCTCCGCGTTCGCGGAGAGCAAATCCGTCTTGTCTTTTATTTAAAAACTAGACGCGATCAGCTCGTGGGAGGAGTTTCATTTGGCGATTTCTGGCTCGTTTTAACTCGGAATTGAGTGATCAAAGTCCTCTAGGTTCTGAATTGTTGCGGCTTCGTGGGTGATTGATCGGAAGGTATCGGGGAGGCTTCATTTGAGGTAAATTTGCTATACATCCGGCTGTCTGAGTCCATTATTTGAGCACAATTGTTGAGCTTTTGCTTGGTGCTCATTTTGGATGGTCCAGCCCCGAATTGTGTCCTATTTTGGAACACAAGTTCAGGGAGGTGTACTGGACCTTTTTGGGAAGTCAATTCCAGAATTAATCAAAGCGGGTCCCACATTCCCATTTTCCACTCTGAAATTGGTCCGTCTCTAGTTTAGGTAATTTTAAAGTCAAAATGATTGTATTGAGTTTGCGATACTATTTTTGACAGCGTGGCAGCATTCTGAGGCAATATGGAAGGGGAAAGCTCCGATGACGTGATTTGGAGCGCGCGCGGTCGGCCTATAGGTAGGCTACGACTTCCTCTCCTTACACTGAGCATGATTAAGTGATTGTATGTTGATTTGTATAAATTTAGGGTTGAATGGGTGGTTGATCATGTTAAGTACCTAGAATCCATGCCTTAGGCTATTTTGCAGGTTTTCCGGGTAGTTGAAGCATGTCGGTTGCTATTGTTGATTATCTGTACCATGTGGTGTGCCTTTGTATGGCTTGTGTTTATTATTGAAAGCATGTTTGGCCTTAGTCTAGGCTTTGACTAGTGATTTCCATAGACTTGTGTACCCTTGGTGTTGTTAGGCCTTGGAATCTCTCCGACGTCGCTTTGGACGGCCTAGCTCCCTGTAGACTAGCATAGCAAACTTGAGTCTGATAGCATGAGCCTTAGCTTAGGTGAATTCGTGGCTTACCCGATCTTCTATTCTCTCTCTCTCCCTATCTCTGAGGTTCTGAAGTGTTACTGGATGTCTATGCTATCGCGACGATTGGAGATTGAATTGTGCTAGGTTGGGAGCCTTCTGTTGATACTTTTGGGTGGGTGGCGTCCGACGGTGACTTGACTTGGCATGGGATTCACCTTGTAAGTAGCGTACCATTCGCACTCTTGTTGGTTAGGTTATGAAATGGTTGGTTGTAGTAATTATTTATGGTTCGAGGCCATAATTTCCAGCCTGAGACTGATGTTTTGGGTTTGAGGTCCATCTTCTACAACTTTGGGTTCTTGGAGCCATATAACCATAAGTCCCCAAATCATTGCACCGGGCGGGGTTCGGGTCCTTGCCTTGGTATTTTTAGCTTGGTTCGAGTCCATAGCTACTTGCACCTCTATTTGAGTCCGTGGTTATATTTATACATGGTTTGATTCCATGACTATCCGTAGCCTGGGTTCGAGTCCTCGGTTACACCAGATCCCGGTTCGAGTATGTGATCCTTCATCTTCATTTCTGGATAAGCTTCAGGCATATAGATCGGTTTTGTTCAAGCCCGTGGAAATTTTGGAAACTTCGTCGGATCCTCTTAATTCGTTGCTAGCTCTTGTACTTGTTGGGCTTATGAGGGTCCGTTCGGGTTTTACCTTTAACTTGCGCACGAGTGTACCCGTCGGGTTTATGGGAGCCCGGTCAGATTTAGTTATTCATTCTCCTTTGTCTCTATGTGTTAGTACACTCATGTGCATACCTATTATATTCCTCATTCCGGTTTCTGGTTGTAGTTTATATTCTTGCATTTCTTACTGCTTTTGCTTTTCTGCTCAGTTAGCCCATGATGCCTACTGAGTACCTATTGGTTTGGTACTCATGCTACACTTTGCATTTGTTTTGGTGATGTAAGTTTGAGCTCCAACTACCAGCACTCACTTCGAGCCAGCTGCAGTCAGATTCAAAGGCGAGGGTGAGCCCACAGCATCTTGGAGTTACCCGTCTCCTTCTGTATATATATATATGTTGCATTGTCTTTTGCTTTTTCATACAGTCTAGTTTTGTATGCGCCATCATGGCTCGAGGAATCGAGTCGTGATAAAAATGCCACCCTTTTATGGGCAAAAAATCAGACTCCAAAATTTTTATTTGAAATCAATGTAACTTGTTGGCAACAAAGAGCTACTACTACAGATCAAAATCAACATCACCTTTTTTCAGATTTAGAGCCGTTGGACCAATTTTGACCACGAATCTGAAGGTGTAGGTAGTGTTGGGGTATGTTCTTTGATTTAAACAAAAAGGTGATAGGGGATTTAAAGTTGATAGAAAGGGGGGTTATGATGGGTGGAGGGTGGAGATAATGCTGGAGACCGCCGGAAATTGACATTTTTTCGACGGTCCATAGCCGTTCTTGGCAGAGAAAGAGGTTGATGAGAGAGGGTGAAGGGCATGGAAAAGGAGAACATCTGGGAAGGAGAAAAATGGTGAGGAGAGGCATTCGTTTGTTCTGGGGAAAGAACGAGCGATTGTGGAAGAGAGAGGAGAGTTGGGGCGGTGGGGTGTACTATTTTATGAGAAAAGTTTTTTTCTTTTACTGACTTAATTTGGGCCGCCGATCATTTCATCGGACGGTTAATATAAATCAAGAATAAAAAAGAAATGTTATATATATATAAATAATGGTAAAAGGCTGGATTAATTAGAGCCATTACATTAAATCGGAAGGTCGAGATTAAAGCTAAAGAAGCACAATCCATGTGAAGCCTACGTGGCATATGCCGATTGGTTGATTTAGGGAGACATGGATTGCCAAGTTTTTTGTCAAATTAACCCATTTAAAATGTAACCCTTTTCTTTAATAAATAGTCAGAATTTATTAAATTGAAAATAATTACTTTGCAAAATTAGCTTATTTGACAAAATTGGTCATTCTTAAAATAAAATTAGTATGAATTAGTAACTCATTAATTAAATAAGATTCCTAATTTTGAATAATATATGAAAAAATATTTATTTGAAATAATAGAAAAATTATATTTAGTAAAAAATAATCGAGCTAACCCTTAAGAACGATATTTATTTGAAGTAAAAAAAATGAGAAAGTAAGTAGTAAAATTTATATATATATTCAATTTTTTTATAAGAAACGAAGTCTATGAAATAAATTCGTCAAATGGAATGAAAATGTTTAAAATTTATTTTTTTCATATTCTTACAAAATTATATATATATATATATTACTATTATTATTATTATTATTTATGGAAACTTATTAATTAAATATGGAGAGACAAAATTGGGAGTCAACAGTTTGCCCCTTTCTTTGTCCATAGAGGAGAGTAAAGAATACGTGGACAAAGAAATATTGACACAATCCAATTTCGGGCCACCAACAAAAATTGTCATGACCCAGGGTAGCCCCTAGATGTAACACGGCGTACAAGACCCCAAGAGGCCTCATACAAGACCTTAGCATACACAACATACAAGATAATAGAGAAATAAGAGTTCAAAAGAGCATTTTTATATCAAAGCTTTACTCAAAAAAGAGGAAGTCAACAACTCATGTCTCAAAGTCTTCTAACATCATTGAATACGAATAAAAGCGATAGGGACACTGCCCAATACAATATCCAACATGAGGAAAGACATCAAAGTAAAATCCAACAAGGCTATGTCCTCGGATGGATGAGGACTCACCAAGTCTTCTTCTCTACCCTAAGTCAATGCTCTAGCCACGAGTAGGAGAACTGCCACGTCCTACACCAAAGAAGTTGATGCAGGCAAGAGTATGCGTTAGCACAATAAAGTACTAAGTATGATAGCCATGCACATAAACTCATATAACATGCTAGAAACTGAGATATAAACATGACATGCAATTGGCCAAGCAAAACATGATAAGGCATATAAGAAAATAGCATAAAGCATAAACCGTGGCCAAAGCAAGCTAAATCATCTTTCTTTTACTCTTCTTTTCTTTACTTTACTTTTAGTAACCCATGCACCATTGTGCAAGCTGAAGTGTGGGAAAAGCCTTAAACCGGTCTGTAGACCATGGAATAACTCAACATGGAATCCGGTGTCTGCCCTACAACGAAAAAGGGCCATTCTACTTGCCAAGGTAGAATCCTAAACCATAGCCTACGAGGATCCACTAGCTAAGCTGATATAATATGGGCCTGTTAAAGACCACCTATGGGGGCACATAGGCATAGGACATATGGGGACTTGTCACCCGTTCACTCGGTTCTATGCATAATTCCCGCTATACAATCATAAATATTGATATCCATGGAAAGGCACAACTGGGGTTTCCAATCCAAGCTAAACATGACTTCACATACCATGGACTAGTCTAAGCTTACTTAATTGAGTATTTCTTCTTTCATGGACATGTCCAAGCTTACACCCCTAGAATAGCTTCTTTAAGCTCTTGATTCAATTTATGAATCCTTTACATGTGAGAAAACCTTTCACAAGCTTAGGTTGAGCATTATATGAGGAAACCCTTCCAAGACTCAACATCATCATATCATAGATTTCATATAAAACATGCTTGATTCTATAAACCTCTTTCTTCATGATTCTATCATGCTTTTTCATCATAGCTAATGGGGTCATGCTGCCTTTATTTTATACCATGCAATTCAATGCAAGCTAGCTCTTAAAAGTCATAATCAAGGCAATTTAGTCATACTTAAAGTAACCCACATAAAAGAGGAAAATCATGTTTTTTACTTGAACATGCTAAATTCATGCACTTAACCCCAATTCATGCTCAATTTCATAGATGATCCCTCAATTTCATCAATTCATATCTCAACCCAACAATCAAGACATAGATTATCAAATCGGGGAGAATTTACTTGGGATCACGGGGGTCATGCAATAATTACAATTAGACATGTAATTTACGCTAGATCGTGCACTACCAAGCATTAAATCAGTAATTGAACTCATACTTGAAGAACCCATAACAATTGATCAAACCTTAGCTTGCTTGATGGGAATTGAACCTTGAAATTCATGAACAAAAGGGAGGGCCCAATGGAGGAAGCAACTCCATTGGTCAATACCATCATACCTTAGCAAAGCCCAGTAGAAATTGGAGGAAATTGGGTGATCTTCAATGGAGGACTTAGCTTCTTCTTCTTCCTTGAGTTATTATGCACATATTCGAGGAGGAAACATCAACTACAAGCTAAAGCATGCTCAACACTAAATTCATGAAGACTTTATGCAACTCATACTCAATGCACATATATCTTAGTAGCCTCTTCATGAACATTCATAAAAATCAAGAAATCATGGTAATCAACTATGACACATGAGACCAAAAGAATGAACCATGAGGAACTAGGTACCTCAAGCTAGGGGAGGATCGGACGGAAAGAGATGAGGATAGAGGGACATCATATCAGCCTCGACCTCCCAAGTAGCACCCTCAACTAATTGATTCCTCCATATAACTTTCTTGGAAGCAACTTCTTTATTTCTCAACTTCTGGACTTGTCGGTCTAAAATCTCAACCGGAACCTCTTGATAGGAAAGACTATCCTTTATTCCAAGAGTATCTATTGGCACTATAGAGGTCGGATCACCAACACACTTTTTAAACAATGAGACATGGAAAACCGGATGTACCGATGCCAACTCATTAGGCAATTCAAGCTCATAAGCAACCTTACCAACACGTCTCAAAATCTGATAGAGGCCTACAAAGCGGGGACTAAGCTTCCCTTTCTTCCCAAATCTCGTTACACCCTTTATAGGTGAAATTTTCAAGTAAACCCAATCATCAACATCAAATTCTAATTCTCTTCTTCTAACATCGGCATAAGACTTTTGTCAACTTTGAGCCATTCTCAGGCTTTCTCTAATAAACCAAACTTTCTCCATAGCCTCATGCACTAATTCAGGGCCTATCAAAGCAACTTCCCCAATTTCAAACAAACCTATGGGAGATCTACACCTACCATAGAGAGCCTCAAATGGAGCCATACCAATACTAGAATGGTAGCTATTATTATAAGCAAACTCGATCAAAGGCAAATGGTCATCCCAAGTACCCTTGAACTCAATAACACAAGCTCTCAACATATCTTCTAAAGTCTGAATAGTACGCTCCGCTTGCCCATCGGTTTGGGGATGAAAAGCCGTGCTAAGCTTAACACGAGTACCAAGACATTTTTAGAATGAATTCAAAAATTGAGAAGTAAACTGGGCACCTCGATCGGAGATAATGGATAAAGGCACTCCATGCAGCCCAACCGTCTCCCTCATGTACAACTTAGCATAATCCTCTGCCGAATAAGAAGTTTTGACGGGAATGAAATGGGCTAACTTGGTCATTCTATCAACCACAACCCAAATCGAATCTTAGTGTCGCCTTGTGCGAGGCAAACCTACCACGAAATCCATATTCACATCTTCCCAATTCCAAGTAGGAACCTTTATGTCTTGGGTCAAACCTCCCGGTCTCTGATGCTCAACCTTCACTTGTTGGAAATTAGGACACTTAGCCACAAATTCCGCAATGTCTTTCTTCATGCCATTCCACCAATAGATTTCTCGCAAATCTCGGTACATCTTGGTAGCTCTCGGGTGGATAGAATATCTAGAACTATGAGCTTCATACAAAATTTTCCCTCTCAAATCATCAACGTCGGGAACACATAAGCGACATTGGTAACGAAGTACACCATCTCCCCCTTGAGAGGAAACCTCTATGGACTTCTTGAGAACCGCTTCTTTCAATTCCACCAAATTAGGATCAAGGTCTTGCTTAGCTTTTACATCATGCACAAAAGAGGATTCGGAACCATTGTGAACAGTAACTCCACCCTTAGCAGAATCAATTAATCGAACACCCAATCGGGCTAAACTATGAACATCACGAACCAACTCTTTCTTTCCATCTTCAATATGTGCAACACTGTCCATAGACAATCTACTAAGAGCATCCGCCACCACATTAGCCTTGCTGGGGTGATAGAGAACACTCATATCATAATCTTTTAGCAATTCAAGCCATTTTCTTTGGCGGAGATTCAAATCTTTCTGCTTAAACACATACTGGAGACTCTTATGATCGATTAAGACATCTACATGTACTCCATACAAGTAATGTCGCCATATTTTCAAAGCAAACAACACCGCTACCAACTCTAAGTCATGAGTGGGATAGTTCTTCTCTGCACCTTTAGTTGCCTCGAAGCATAGGCAATCACCTTTCTGTTTTGCATAAGAACACACCCTAGCCCAATCTTTGATGCATCACAATACACTACAAATCCATCGGTTCCTTCCGATAGGGTCAATATCGGGCCCGAAGTAAGTCTGTCTTTCAATTCCTGAAAACTCCTTTCACAAGCCTCGGACCACAAAAACTTAGCTTTTTTTTGAGTCAAAGGCGTCAACAAAGAAGCAATTGAAGAAAACCTCTCAAAAAACCTCCTATAATAACCGGCTAAACCCAAGAAACTATGAATGTCCGAAGGTGATAAAGGTCTAGGCAAATTCTTGACCGCTTCGATGTTCTTAGGATCTACCTCAATACCCTCACTGAAAATAATGTGACCAAGAAAAGCCACGGATCTCAACCAAAATTTACACTTGCTAAACTCTGCAAAGAGTTGTTGATCCTTGAGGACTTGCAACACAACCCTCAAATGACTAGCATGCTCATCCTCATTCCTTGAGTAGATCAAGATATCATCAATAAACACAATCACGAATATGTCAAGGTATTGCTTAAACACCCTATTCATCAAGTCCATGAATGCGGCCGGAGCATTTGTCAACCCAAACGACATAGCCAAGAACTCATAGTGACCATACCTCGTTCGGAAAGCCATTTTCAAAATATCATCTTCTTTCACCATCAATTGGTGATAACCCGAATGAAGGTCGATCTTAGAAAAGTAACTAGCCCCTTGAAGTTGGTCAAAAATATCATCTATCCTTGGCAAAGGATACTTATTATTGATTGTAACCTTATTCAATTGACGATTGTCGATGCACATACGGAGTGAACCATCTTTCTTTCTCACGAACAATACTAGAGAACCCCATGGGGAAACACTTGGTCATATGAAACCCTTATCCAACAAGTCTTGTAGTTGTTCTTTCAACTCTTTAAGTTCCACCGGAGCCATTCTATAAGGAGGAATAGAGATAGGTTGTGTATCTGGGAGAAGGTCAATTCTGAAGTGTATTTCCCTTTCGGGAGGAATACCAGGCATGTTATCGGGAAACACTTCTGGAAACTCACTAGCAACGGGGACCGACTCAAGAGTTGGGGTTTCGGAATCTACATCCCTCACCCTAACTAGATGATAAATGCAACCCTTAAAGATCCTCTTTCTAGCCTTTAGATAAGAAACGAATTGACCTTGAAACATAGAATTTCCCCCCTTCCACTCTAGGATAGGCTCATTAGGGAACTGAAACTTGACCACTCTGGTCCTACAATCAATAGAGGCATAACAAGCATGCAACAAATCCATCCCAAGAATGACATCGAAATCT
The DNA here is from genome assembly GCA_018342035.1 of Solanum appendiculatum. Lineage (NCBI taxonomy): Eukaryota > Viridiplantae > Streptophyta > Magnoliopsida > Solanales > Solanaceae > Solanum > Solanum appendiculatum. The sequence goes on along the minus strand of JAGDQO010001575.1, from coordinate 837,738 downwards.
AGCATATCTAGCTCTACGAGATCGACAAGAGTAAATTTATGGGATAAGGAAATGGAGCAACCTCTATAAACCCTCTTAGCTAAAATAGACTCTCCTATCAGAGTAGAAACAAGGATAGGATCTAGCAACATATCCGGTACAATATCAAACCGCACGGCCACATAGGGCGTCACAAAGGACAATGTAGCACCGGGATCTAACAAGGCATAGACATCAAAATTGAAAACTTTCAACGTACCGGTGACCACATCGGGTGAGCTCTCTTGCTCATGACGAGCCTGAAGTGCATAAAATCTTTTTTGCTTGGGAGAACCTGAACCCGAACTACTTGGGGCAACTTGCTTACCCTCTCTTCCTTTAGCCAAGAGAGATGGGCAATCTCTCATCTTGTGACCAGACTTACCACAAGTATAGCAACCATCCGAACCAGCTAGGCATTTGCCTTCATGCCTCCTCCCACATCTAGTACAACTAGGCAAAGAAGATCCATCACCGTTCCCTCAATGAGGCTTAGGGTTTGGCACCCTATCATTGTTGGATCTCAGAGGAGCCTTGGAAGAAACTTGATTAGAGAACCTTTGGTGAAATCTTGAATGACCACGTCCATCGGATTTCGCATGAGAAAAGTTGCCATCTCCGGTTCTAGCCCGCTTAGTCTTTCTAGATCTCCCTTTAAGCTTTCTTCTTCAATATGTTCGGCATAAACCATGAGGTGAGAAATATCCATGTCATGCCCAAGCATGGCGGTGCGGCACTCTTTCACCAACATATCGGACACTCCCGACACAAATTTGCTCATTCCTGCCCTTGGGTCGGCAACTATGGACGGAGCATATCTAGCCAATTATGTGAACTTCAATGCATATTCTTTCACACTCATACTCCCTTGATGAAGATTAATAAACTCAAGCACCTTGTCCTTTCTCTTCTCAAGAGGGAAGAATCGATCAAGAAAAGCACTCTTAAACCTCTCCCATCCTATGGGACCTTCATCAATAGCCCTTTCGCTCTTCCATTGATTGTACCAAGTTTGGGCAAGGCCTTTGAGTTGATAAGCGGCAAACTCCGACTTCGCTTCCGGTGTCACACCCATGATCATCAACACTTTATAAACTTCATCTATAAACTCTTGAGGATCCTCTTCCACCTTAGAGCCAAGAAATTCTGGAGGATTCATCCTTGTAAAGTCTCTCACCCTCGACGCCGCTGTACCCACATTTGGGTTCACGGGAATTACCACTTCTCTATTGGCTTGGGCCGTCACGGCTTGGGGCAAAGCTTGGAAAGCAGCCCTAAATTCTGCAGGGGTCACTTGCTCAGCCAAAGGGTCGGTCGGAGCTTGTGGAGCTTGAGGAGGAGCTCCTTGCCCTTCATTCTCTCTTGCATTCCTAGTAGCGTAGGCCCTTCGAGATGCCAAATTTTGAAACGCGTAGGATAGGTGATTAGGAGAGAGATATAGAGTTAAACTCTATGGCACGACTCAAGAGTAACAAAAGAAGTGAAGTTTCCTTAACATCTTGTAGCCTCCCATTCATAAGTGTGGCGCGCTTCACACCCATGAACAAGACTCTACTCGATGTGGCTTAGGGGACATCCTAGAATCTTTCTAAAACCTTGCGCTCTGAATACCAAGTTTGTCATGACCCAGGGTAGCCCCTAGATGTAACACGGTGTACAAGACCCCGAGAGGCCTCATACAAGCCCTTAGCATACACAACATACAAGATAATAGAGAAATAAGAGTTCAAAAGAGCATTTTTATATCAAAGCTTTACTCAAAATAACGGAAGTCTACAACTCATGTCACAAAGCCTTCTAACATCATAGAATACGAATAAAACTGATAGGGACGCAGCCTAATACAATATCAAACATGAGGAAAGACATCAAAGTAAAATCCAACAAGGATATGTCCTCGGATGGATGAGGACACACCAAGTCTTCTTCTCTACCCTAAGTCAATGCTCTAGCCACGAGTAGGAGAACTGCCACGTCCTACACCAAAGAAGTTGATGCAGGCAAGAGTATACGTTAGCACAATAAAGTACTAAGTATGATAGCCATGCACATAAACTCATATATCATGCTAGAAATTGAAATATAAAAATGACATGCAATTGGCCAAGCTAAACATGATAAGGCATATAAGCAAATAGCATAAAGCATAAACTGTGGCCAAAGTAAGCTAAATCATCTTTCTTTTACTCTTCTTTTCTTTACTTTACTTTTAGTAACCCATGCACCATTGTGCAAGCTGAAGTGTGGGAAAAGCCTTAAACCGATCTGTAGATCATGGAATAACTCAACATGGAATCCGGTGTCTGCCCTACACCAAAAAAGGGTCATTCTACTTTCCAAGGTAGAATCCTAAACCATAGCCTACGTGGATTCACTAGCTAAGCTGATATAATATGGGCCTGTTAAAGACCACCTATGGGGGCACATAGGGATAGGACATATGGGGACTTGTCACCCGTCCACTCGGTTCTATGCATAATTCCCACTATACAATCATAAATATTCATATCCATGGAAAGAAACAACTGGGGTTGCCAATCCAAGCTAAACATGACTTCACATACCATGGACTAGTCCAAGCTTACTTCATTGAGTGTTTCTTCTTTCATGGACTTGTCCAAGCTTACACCCCTAGAATAGCTTCTTTAAGCTCTTGATTCAATTTTAGTTAAGCAACCCTTTTAAATAGTTATGAATCCTTTACATGTGAGAAAACCTTTCACAAGCTTAGGTGGAGAATTATATGAGAAAACCCCCCTTTCAAGACTCAACATCATTATATCATATATTTCATATAAAAAATGCTTGATTCTATAAATCTTTTACTTCATGATTCAATCATGCTTTTTCTTCATAACTAATGGGTTCATGTTGCCTTTATTTTAAACCATGCAATTCAATGAAAGCTAGCTCTTAAAAGTCATAATTAAGGCAATTTAGTCATACTTGAAGTAACCCACATAAAAGAGGAAAATCATGCTTTTTACTTGAACATGCTAAATTCATGCCCTTAACCCCAATTCATGCTCAATTTCATAGATGATCCCGCAATTTCATGAATTCATATCTCAACCCAACAATCAAGACATAGATTATCAAATTGGGGACAATTTACTTGGGATCATGGGGTCTTGCAATAATTATAATTAGACATGTAATTCACACTAGATCGTGCACTAAATTACTTTACCCACGCTAGATTGTGCACTACCAAGCATTAAATCAGTAATTGAACTCATACTTGAAGAACCCATAACAATTGATCAAACCCTAGCTTGCTTGAAGGGAATTCAACCTTGAAATTCATGAGGAAAAGGGAGGGCCCAATGGAGGAAGCAACTCCATTGGTCAATACCATCATACCTTAGCAAAGCCCACTAGAAATTGGAGGAAATTGGGTGATCTTCAATGGAGGACTGAGCTTCTTCTTCTTCCTTGAGCTAGAGGGGATTTCTTTTAGAGAGAGAAATATTTGAGAGGTGAATTTAGGGAATGAGTTAGAATGAAGTGACATAAGTATAGAAAACTATATAAAGGACCTTCATTAAGGGTAAAACCGACTTAGTTTATTAGGGGATTAACCAGGGAAAAGACCAAAAAGCCCTTGATTAAAAATTGTCGGGGCCCATCTATGGTCAGGACCTACGCTCCATACATCCATTGATGGACCGTCCTATTGAACCGTCAAAAGATTCAGAGAGTTGGTATCAGGGGACCCTGCAATGATGCTTTCACTCTACGGTTGGTAGGTCCATCTACAGACCGTACACCTCAATAATAGATCACAGCCTAAGGTTCAAGAATTTAACCAAGTCTGGGGACATCTACGGACCGTCAACCTTACTACGACCCATAAGTGGCCTCCGTAGGTCACTGCCTATAGGTAAATTTTGCATCTTCATTCCTTGGAAAGCTGGGGTATTACAAAAATATACTTTGAGCACAACTTGACATGAAATGGTTATGGCATTATGGTCGAATTCTACCTTCTGAGCTGCTTACATATCTCAGGTTTCATGAGAAATCAGGCCATATGTAGTTCAAGAGTATAGACACATAGCAAATTTTGATCAAAATTTGCCAGTATCAAATTATGGTAATACTGAAATCTTTGGGTGATGAGGTACGAAGAGATTAGCACGAATATAGGGAATACACCCAAGCTCAAGCAGAAGCTACCTGCATACCTCGAGATATGAGAATCAGGTCAGATGTAGTTCATAAGAATAACGAGAAATGCTTCACAGCAATTTCTACTGAAGTCCTATGGTAGAGAGATGAATTTTCAAAAAAATTGCAAGTGTCGAGTTATAATGATACTGAGAAGTTAAAGAGTTGAAAGTAAAATTCAAATCCGAACTTCAAAAAATCGAGACAAGTTGAGTTTTGAAAGTGGATCCATGACGTAGCTAGTGATGATTGACATTCCACTAACTTGCCCTAGTTTGCTACTTAGAGGGAGTTCCTCGTTGTAATGCGTTGTCCTGCAAATCAGGTAAAAAGGGTGAAAAATACCTGTTGCAGTTCAAAAATTATTAATTGAAATAATAATATAAAGAGTAGAGTGTAGATGTTCAAACGATTGTTGATGTCTCTGTTTTGTAGTGTGAATATGATGTAGGTAAAGTAACTTGTAATGTAGAGGCCTCCGACTGGCGGGGCTGCTGTAATGTAAAGCCTTTGTCTGGCGAGAAAACATTTGTAATGTAAAGCCTCTGACTAGCGGAGCGGTTGCAATGTGAAAGTCTTCATATGGCTATGTAAAGCTTGTACTGTATACCTCCAAGTTGCTGGGCAAATCTAGTAATGTAAAGCCTCCGACAGGCGGGGCGGTTTGTAATGTAACACCTTCATCTGGCTAGGTAAAGCTTGTAATGTAACATTTAATTGTTGGTGTATGACGGTGTTGCTATGGATGCATGCCCCCGGTCGGTGGAGATTCAATGATCGCTATGATGTAGTCTCTGCTTGGCGGAGTGTTGCTTCTTTTTATTATATACAAGCTCTGATTGGTGGAGTTTGACTATGTATTCTTTGTACAACCTCCAACCGGTGGAGTTTGAGTGACATTTTCTATGTACAACCTCCCAGCAGTGGAGTTTGAGTGACATTTGCTATGTACAACCCCAGGTTGGCGGAGTTTAACGTTGTCGGATGACATTCTCCAATTGGTGGAGTTTATTCGACGCAGTTAGACGTTGTTCTCCGATTGGCGGAGTTGTTGACGAGGTCAAATTACAAGCTCCAATTAGTGGAGTTATTTTGACAGAAAATGAAACTATTCTATTTATCCTACAGAGGGGCCCCTTTTCTTTAGTATTTTGATCCAAATCTTTAGAGTACCTACAAATATTTAAATGAAATATTTTAGACATAAGATTCAGGTTGAAGTACTTCCAAGAAATAAAGTAGGGAAAGAATAGTTTGGCTCATGATTGTGAGAAATCGAATGGCATCTCTGGTCATGCCCTGAGACTTGATGTTATTTTTCTTGATTCCTGTGTTCCTGCACTCAAAGAGAATTTTTAGTTTGGGAGGGGGTGTTGATTTGTATCTACTCGTAGACTGAAGCCTCGTCACTACAATCCTTCGACACCTTCTTAGCCCACACGCAGTTTCTTATCCTAGAGACTTGGCAGGTGGAAAAGTAGAGAAATCTTTTTGAAAAGCATTTTCTTGTTCTTAGTAAATAAGTATATTACGTATATATTAAGTGTACATATATAGTAATCCTTTATCACTTTTATATTATGACATGTTTCGAAATCCATCGAGCTTTCCATTTTGTTGACTATATCCAACATAGTCTTCTTGTAGCTTTTACCCTTCCGATGAAGCTTTCCCAACTCTTTTGCAAACACTGTGATGATCGAGATTCTTCATATTCTAAGGTTACGTTAACTATGAGGAAGTGGTCCCTAAGGGTACGAAAAAAATAGAAACTATGTCGTGCATTGATCGAGCCTGACTCAAGCTGCCTACGTATTCCTAAAATAGGAATCAGATTGTAACGTAGTTCGAATACTAGTGGGAGAATTAAAAGTAGGTAATACAATGAGCGAGCTTCACTCAAGCTGCCTACGTATCAAAGTTGAATCAGGTCATGACGTTGTTCAAGTACAGGAAAAAAAATAAATATATAAAAATATATAATGCAATGATCGGGCCTGACTCAGGCTGCCTACGTATCTAAGTGGAATCAGGTCAGAACATAGTTCAAATATAGGAAAGAAATAAGAATATAAAAATATGTAATGCAATGACCGGGCTTGACTCAGGCTGCCTACGTATCCAAGCGGAATCAAGTCAGGACGTAGTTCAATTACAATAGAAAAGTGAAAAATATGAAAGGACCGAATCCAAGAAGAATTGCCTACGTATCCCACCGAGGGAATTCAGGTTGAGCGTAGTTCTAGATACATGGAAAAGATGTCTTTAGGTTTTCTAAGGGAGATCGGAACCGATGTGGGTTGCCTACGTATCCCACCGTGGGAAGTCAGGTCTAGACGTAGATCTGTTACATCAAAAAATGCAAAAGTACAAGAAATAAGCACTAATCTTGAGGTCTTCAGATGTAGTATTTCTTGATGGCGTCTGAACTGATTGGCTTTGTGCTCACTCTGCTGTCCATTTCTGCTTAAGATTCTTGCTCCTCCAGAGAGTACTTTATGAACCATGTAGGGTCCTTGCCAATTTGGTGCAAATTTCCCTTTGGCTTCTCCTTGGTGAGGAAATATCTTCTTCAATACTAACTGCCCGGGTGTGAATTGTTGAGGTTTGACTTTCTTGTTCAATGCTTTGGTCATTCTGTTATGATAGAGTTGACCATGACAAACTGTGTTCATCCTCTTTCCATCAATGAGAATCAATTGTTCATGCCTGCTATGTATCCATTCCGCATCATCATGCCAACCTCTTGGATAATCCTTAAAGATGGTATTTCCACCTCGGCAGGTATTACTGCTTCTGAACAATAAAGCAACATTTAAGGAGTTGCCCCAGTGGATGTTCTGATTCTGGTGTGATAGCCGAGCAAAGCATATGGTATCTTCTCATGCCATTGCCTGTGACTGTCCACCATTTTCCTTAAAATCTTCTTAACATTCTTATTCGCAGCCTCAACTTCTCTATTCATCTGTGGCCAATAAACTATGGAATTTCAATGAGCAATCTTGAACCTTTCACAAGTTTCTCTCATAAGACCGTTGTTGAGATTGGCTGCATTATCTGTTATGATTGATACTGGAATTCTAAATCGACAAACTATATTGTTGCGAACAAAGTCTGCTATCTTTTTTGCCAAAGTGAACCCATTCATTTAAGGTCCACATGTTCCTGCATGTATTTCTTCTAAAAGCCTTGACGCTTCTGCGGCGTCGACACACCTAAACAATCCTAAATCCGAAGTTCTCCTATATAGGATTTCTCCGTCAAGAAGAAATGATTTGCCCTCCTCCTCAAAGACCGTTTCTGCTTGCTTGTGGAATTTTCAGAATATTCTTGTGCACCTATCAACCTTCTAATGTAATAGTACCATGGTTTTCCATCTAGTCCCTCATCTACATGAAAGCAGTAAGCATGTTAATGATGTATCTCTACCTCGATAGGGTCGATGTAATTCTTGTCGGGATTCTGAATCATCGAGGACAATGTTGCCAAAGCATCGGCGAACTCATTTTGAGCTCGAGGGACATGCTTGAACTTAATCCTTGTAAAACTCCAATTCAACTCCGTCATGCAATGCAAATATGGAAGGATCTTCACATTCTTAGTGGTCCATTCTCGCACCTGATGAACCAACAATTCTGAATCACCTATTACCAAGAGTTCTTTGATGTTCATGTCTACGACCATTCTATGTCCGAGACTACAAGCTTCATATTCCGCCATGTTATTGGTACAATAAAACCTGATCTTGGTTGAGATCGGGTAATACTCACCTGTTTATGAAATTAAGACTGCTCCTATTCCGACTCCTATGGAGTTTGATGCTCCATCAAAAAACATCCTCCATCCATCATACGGCTCTGATATGTCTTCTCCTACAAACAAAACCTCTTCATCAGGAAAGTAGGTCGTGAGTGGCTTGTAATCTTGGTCCACCAGATTTTCTGCGAGGTGATCAGACAAGGCTTGTCCTTTGATACCTTCTGTGTCACGTACACAATGTCGAACTCGCTTAGCAAAATTTGCCACATTGCCAATTTACCTGTAGGCATTGGCTTCTAAAAGACGTACTTGAGTGGATCCATTCTTGAGATCAAGTACGTGGTGTATGCAGACAGGTAATGCCTAAATTTTTGCGCAATCCAAGTCAAAGCGCAACACGTGCGTTCCATCAAGGTGTATCTTGCCTCGTATGGTGTTAACTTCTTGCTCAAATAGTAAATGGCTTGCTCTCTTCTACTTGTCTCATCATGCTGCCCCAATACACATCCAAATGCATTATCCATGACAGATAGATACAATAACAAAGGCTTTCCAGGCTCTGGTGGGACCAATACTGGTGGGTTGGACAAGTATTCTTTCATTATGTCGAAAGCACTTTGGCATTCCTCTGTCTATTTCGTGGTGGCATCCTTCTTTAGTAATTTAAATATGGACTCACAGATTACTGTGGATTGAGCTATGAAACGACTGATGTAATTCAGTCTTCCAAAGAAACTCATCACGTCCTTCCTGGCCTTGGGGGGAGGTAGCTCTTAGATTGCCTTGATCTTTAAAGGATCCAACTCTATGCCTTTCCTGCTAACGATGAATCCCAGTAGTTTTCTCACGGGTACTCCAAATGCATATTTTGCTGGATTCAACTTTAGATTATACTTACGCAACCTCTCAAAGAACTTTCGTAAGTCATCCAGGTTGTCCGAAGTTCTCTTGGATTTGATAACAACATCATCCACATAAACTTCAATCTCCTTGTGGATCATATTGTGTAAAAGGGTAGTCATGGCCCTCATGTAGGTTGCGCCAGCATTTTTGAGACCAAATGGCATCACTCTATAGCAATACACCCCCCATGGAGTGATAAATTCTGTCTTTTCTTCATCATCTTCATCCATCAGGATCTGGTGATATCCTGTAAAGCAATCGACAAATGATTGCAACTCATGTTTTGCATAATTATCAATGAGTATATGAATATTTGGAAGAGGGAAATCATCTTTAGGACTGGCTTTGTTGAGATCTCGATAGTCCACACATATTTTGATCTTTCCATCCTTTTTTGGCACAGGCTCAATGTTAGCTAACCATGTGGGGTAATTTGTAACCTCACAACGTTCGCCTCAATGTGCTTAGTTACCTCTTCCTTGATCCTTAAAATCAAATTCGGCTTGAACTTTCTTGTCTTTTGTTTAACAGGTAGACAAGTGGGATCAGTTGGTAATTTATACGAGACAATATCAGTGCTTAATCCTGGCATGTCATCGTAAGACCAAGCAAATACGTCAACATACTGCCCAAGCAACTCTATTAACTCTTGCTTTCTTTCTGCCTCCAAATGTATGCTGACTCATGTTTCCTTCAAGATTTCTTCATCTCCTAAGTTGACAACCTCAGTTTCATCCATATTGGGGTTTTTTTGGAGCTGGATATTTTTGGATGACAATGGAGAGAGATAGTATCTGGTACGTTCAAAAGTGTCATCAATGTGAAGTGCATGGAGATTTTATATGGGTTTCACCGAACGAGCTCAATTTGATGGGTTCCCACTGGCTATTTGCCACTTGGGGCATGGATGTTATTGAACCCATAGAGCCTCCCGCATCAATTGGACATCGTCATATGGTAGATTTTCTGGCATCATGCTTTCATCATACTCTTCGTGATCTTGTTCATCGCTTAAACCTTGCTCAGTTGATTCGTTACATATCATAATCGTTGAACGAGGATTTTTATTAATATGAGCGCTGAAAAGTGCAAAAAGTAAGTAAAAATAAATAGATATTTAAAATAATGAGACAATTTTTAAAGAAAAATAAAGACTTTTTATTTCAAAGCATTCTAGCTTTTAGAAGAGGCAAGCAACAAAAGATTAGGCATGATTCAAGCCTCAATTTGATCATGCGAATTTTAAGAATTAAAACTACTTTTTCACACTACCAGGACTCTTGTCGAAACAGGGACGGACTGATGGTCCAGTTCTGTAAGATTTCTGAAAGTTAGGCATCACGAATGGTCAATTTGCTGAGATTTATCTCTTCCTCTACTCCAACCATGGTCACGGACAAATTGCCTATCCCTTCTACAATGTCATCATCGACCGCTTGATCTGGAATCGAAGCTTGTTCTGGTACAAAGATTGTCTTGCTTGACCTATGGTAGACTCCTCCCATCATAGGATTGTATCCAAGTCCAGTTGTGTCTCTCTGATGCTTCAGCTGGATTGGCTCAAATATGCCATTGGATGAAGGTCCAAGTCCAATCTTAGGCTAATATCCATACTTCAACATCTCTGACGCAACCATTTTGGTTGCACTTGACAATTTTGTATCATCTGACTCTGCTTCCTCGTTGACCCTTACAGCTTGCATAATTTCCAAAGTGTGAAAAGTGGCTTCATCTAACTCATCAGAGGTCGGAATAGAATTAACAGAAGGAATGGGGTGACTGAGCTCCCCGTGAATGGTAACTTCTGTGCTGCCCCACTTGAACTTTACACACTGATGAAGAGTGAAAGGAACCGCTCTAGCCATGTGAACCCATGGTCTTCCCAACAATAGGTTGTAGTTCGATGACACATCCATCACTTGAAATAGGATGGGAAATGCAGCCAGCCCCACTTGCAACGTAAGATAGATCTCTTCGATGACACTTCTTTGTGCTCCATTAAAAGCTTTAACTTTCACATGACTTTCCCTTATCTCTCCCATATTTACACCTAAATCTCTCAAGGTGGTGAAAGGGCATATGTTGCATCAAGAACCACCATCAATTAGAACTCAAATCACAATCTTATCACAAAATTGTACCGTGAGGTGAAGTACTTTGTTTTGTCTAGCCCCTTCCACAGGCAGCTCATCATCATGGAAAGAGATCTTGTTAGCTTCAACTATTCGTCCAATCATTGAAGCTAAGGTTTCACTTGTGGTCTCTTTTGGAATGTTAACTTTGTTTAACACTTCCATCAAAGCATTCCTATGAGCTTCAGAACTCATAAGCAGAGATAAAATGGATATGTGGGGTGGCATTTTCTTCAACTGCTCTTCTACTGAATAGTCTTTAGGTTTAATCTTCTTCCAAAATTATGTGGCTTTAGCGTCGGTAACATTCTTCTTTGGATGCTGTTCCTTTCCAAAAACTCCTCAATTTAGATCCTCCGGAGCATAACACTTTCTCGACCTAGTCATTCCATGAGCCACGACAGCGTCAATCGCCTTGCCCTTGGCGCTTGCTTGATAGTCCTATGGGACTACTTTAGTGTCATACTCAGGCTTTATAGCGATTGCAGTGGTCACTACAACTCTTGGGAGATATGTTTGGACAGTCAGAGGTTCTCTTCGTTGAACAGTGATAATGGGTTGCGCTAAAGATGTCATGGCATCTGCTTCATCTGTGTTTGGACAGTCAGTTCCCTCATATTCTTCATCTAGAGTAACCATGTTGACATTCCAATTCTCATGATTTGGCAAGGGGTTGTTGTTTACATTGGGTGGTGCTGGAGTACATTTGATTACTCTTCTCTTGATCAAAGACTCAATCTGGTTCTTCAAACCATAACAATCTTCTGTGTCGTGTCCTTGGATTCCCAAGTGGTAAGCGCATCGCTTGTTTCCATCGAAATTATGAGGGATTGGATCGGAAAGTTTTCCTTCAACTGGCTGAAACACTCCTGCTGTCTTTAGCCTTTCAAACAATTGGGCATAAGGTTCGTCAATGGGTGTATAGGTTCGAGCATTTCTAGCTTCGAGATTTGGACATGGTTTTGGTGCATATGTTGGTCTATTTTTGTGGGTTGGTGCTTAGACAGGGACATATGGTCTTGGAGGATTTTGGTATGCTGGTGCTCGGGGTGAATTATAGTGTTGTTGGGTATTATATACTGGGTATGGAATGTATGGAGGAGTATGTGCAACAATCTGGGGGTTGTTGGGGTATGGGTGTGATGGTCCTCCATATTGGTACGTGACAGCTGAAACATCCTCCCTTTTCTTCTTGATGCCGCCAATGGAACCCGATTGTATGGCCCTACTTGCAGCTTGCAATGCGGCCATGGACTGAATTTTCCCAGATTTGATGCCTTCCTCTATAAAGTCTCCCATCTTGACCAATTCTGTGAACTTCCAGCCCATCATTGACATCATCTTTTCAAAGTAGGTACCATGTTGAGCTCGGATGAAGTACTTTGAAAGCTCACTCTCATCTAGTGGTGGTTGGACCCTAGCGGCTTCTGTTCTCCAACGTCGTGCGTACTTTTGGAAGTTCTCATATGGATTCTTCTATATGTTGGCCAATGAGAATCTGTCCGCTGTGATTTTGGTATTGAATCTAAAACGGGTCATGAAATCCTTAGCCATTTCCTTCTAGTCGTGCCATTTGAGAGGGTCTTGGCGCGTATACCATGTCAATGCTTCTCCAGACAAACTTCGGATGAACAACTTCATCCTCAGCTTCTCATTTCTCCCTACACCGACTAACTTGTCACAGTATGCCCTTAAATGTGCGTGAGGGTCACCTTTTCCATCAAACATGTCAAACTTTGGTGGCTTGTACCTCACCGGCATATCAATGTATGGATGGATGCAAAAGTCATCATAATCAAGGCTCTCCGTTCCCCTAGTGACTTGTAAGCTTTTCAATGCCTTTCTTAGACCATGAAGTTGGGCATTGATCGATGCATCCTCTTTCAACCAAGCATCTTTCTCCATTTCTGCATATTGATCGACCTCATACGGGACATTAACCACAGCTGGCGTTGTGAAGGTAGGAGCTCCAACAGCATATACAAGTGGAACATGTGGCTCATAGGGAGTGGCGATGTGTGCCCCAAGTATCTGCTGCATTGTAGGTATGGTAGGGTCGCGAGTAGAAAGGTCAGGAATAGTCCTGCCTGCAATTTGAGAAGCTGGTGGGACTCTACCATGAGCAGGAGCATGCTAGGTTTGTTCTGGCTGATTTGGTAAGTCGGAAGAAGGCAAGTTAGCCTTTGGGAAGTAATTAGGCGTCTTGAAAGTTGGGAAATTTATAGCCGATAGTTTTGCCAAGTTTCGCACTTGACATAATTCTTCCTTCAAAATTTCAAATTCTTGTGCCATGTGAGCCATTTTCTTGTCATCTTGAATGTCCGTTATATTTCAAGAAATTTTAGGGTTTTCAATTGGTATCATTATGTTTGCGGCAGTATTGAGCTCGTCTCTATTAGTCATCTTCCATTTTGATCGAAGGTTGTATCGTAAGTCAGCCGGTTTGCAAGTCGACACATATCAATGTACTTTGGGAATAAAAAAAGAAAAGAAAACAAAGAAAAAGGGAAACCATGTTAGTTTGGGAGATATTGAAAAAAAATTGTAACAAATATGTAACACATATATACGCTAAGTTAGCGACATTCAAAATGCACCCTACTATGGAGCCTCTTTTTTGCTCGAGGTAGGCCTATGTTGCAATTAGTTTGATAATAAATGATCCATTTAAACACATTTTGGATTGGAGAAAACATAACTTCATTAATCAAAGGCAGTCTGGCTATTACAATGAGTTAGGCGGTCAGAAGTTTAAGAAATAAAAGTATAGGGGTGACCACAAGGCATACAAGGGGGATAGGGCACAAGGCACTTTGAGGAGATATGTAAAAGTACAAAGAAGAAGGACAATCTAGGGCCAGGTCGGAGCATTGTCATCGTCCATATCCTAATATCGCCCTGGGTAATATTTTGGAGACTCTTCAGGCTCATACTCGGGCGACATGTCTACCACTCCTCCATCTCTTGGATCGTAGATGTTGGAGCCTATTTCAGAAACATCCCTACGGTCTTCTCCCACCTCTTCTTCTTGGCCCTCTTCGGGATCCTCATCTAGGTCCTCCTTGGTATCCTCTTCTAGGTCTTCTTCTGGGTCCTCTTCTGGGTCTTCTTTTGGGGCTTCTTCTGGGTCCTCTTCAGGATCCGCTTTTGGGTCCTCTTTAGGATCCTCTTCCTCTTCAACCACCTGAATTAAATGGTTGATAGAGCCTGGAACTATCTGATTGTACATGGGCGTAGTGAGTTCCATGCTAGGAAGCATTGATTCTGTAACCCAATCAGTCCATTGGTTGTCCACAAAACCCATGGTCCCCTGTACACTTTGTTGAGCCATATGACTCACAGTAGTCCGCCAAGCGTAATACTCCGGCGTTCACCAGCTCTCATTTCCCATGTTTAAATCAACCATGTAATCCCATTTATATAGCAAATTTCTTATCCGCTCTAGTGAGACTGAAGTAAAAGCATCCTAATGCAATGCCATGATCGTCCACAGCGGAATGTCTTGGACTACTCCAAATTGGCGCACAACTCAAAGAGGCACATATGCTTGAATGCCTCCTAGCCCGATCAACTTAATAAAGTACGAGTATCGAGTCCTTGCAAATGTCAATCCCCCTATCTAAGAAAATTTCCCCTTGATAGCCTCTCCCGTAAGGTTGTTCAAAAATGTGAGCCACTCTTCCTCTCTTATCGGCGCACCCAACCAATATCTGAGACGATCCTCATGGATTTTAATCTTATCACGGGCATCTATGCAGTAATCCATTTGTGGATCACGACGATAAAAGCGTTCTATCGCCCAAATCTGTAACAACATATTGCATCTTCCGAAGAAGTTATGCCCTCTCGTGCAGGCTGACGATGACCGAAATACCTTGGTGAGAATCATGTATACCAACGAATATCTTTGTGGATTGTCAAAAAGGCTCATAACCATCGGCAAAATATTTATATCGATGGAATGAAACCTCATCGGGAAGACCATGACCCTCAAGAAGGCCATCACGAAGACCCTTGGCCTCAAATGTACCCATTCTCCACGGGTGCATGCAAATTATTGCTAATGTTCCTCATAGCCTTCAAGACGCCCAAATCTTTGAAAAAGGTAGTCTAGCTTGACCTTTCCACTATCCACATATCTTAAAGACGAAAAGATATGCAGTCCTAGGAGCCTTAGAAAATCACCTTGACATATGGCTGATTGGATCACTGGCAACCTTCCTCTGATTGGTATTTCAGTAAAAGTACTAAACTCCTCCAATGTGGGAGTGATCTCAAAATCTGAAAATTTAAAGGTCACTGTGCTCGGGTCCCAGAACTTCATGAGTAGATCAATGAAGACTTTTTTGCCTCGTGTCCCCAGAAGTGACAACAATGCACCCCAGTACCTCCGAACCTCAGCTCCATGTATTTTATGGATGTTTCACCACCAATTCTGTAGGTTTTGTGGGGCTAAAAAAATCATTTGGATATCTGGCAGGTTTTGGTTGATATTCATCTGAAAAAGGAAAAGGGTGTGATAAGTTTATTTGCTCCAAATCCCTTACGTGTTTTAGTTCGGATCATTCATATCAATTTCACAAAAAATGTATGTCGTCGAGTTTTTAAAGAAGAAACTCATTAACATGTGGGTAGTTTTCTAAACGCAGCGACAATACCTTATATTGTCTTTCCTAAGGCTATGCAACATCACCTATTTCTAGAATAGGATTTTTCCTAGATGATTGAGAGTGGAACTGAATAATTGCGAGAAGGCGCACTATCCTAATTGCACAACTCTGAAACTAAGGAATCCAAAAAAGTTTCAGTGGAGTGCAGCACACCCCTCGCGTGTTCAGTGTGTGTTTGTGTACGGCCAAGGACTCGATAGAAAGTGCAAATGACAGTGTAGGGAAAGCAGTAACAAGTAGTATTTCAAAACAAATACGGAACACAAGTTTGGATTTGGCTTGCGACCTTTCAATCAAAACAATATATCATTTAGGTAAAACAAATAATAAGCTTAAAAAAATATACATGTAATCACAAATACTATTCCTAAATTGAGTTTTCTAAGGTTAAAACCTAAGTAGGTTTTCACAGCAGAGTCGCCAAGTTGTTGCACCCTATTTTGAACTAGCCGAAACAGTTCACAATATAATATGGTTGCCACTCTGGTCTTTAAAAATAATTTTAGATTCGCCACTTAATTTTAAGGAAAAGATTAGGAAAACCATTTTTTAAGTATATAATGTAAACTATATTTTGATTTGCGAAACCAGTGAAATTCTAGATAAGGGTTTTTGTTATTCGAGGGGAAGGTGTTAAGCATCCCTCAGAGCCTATCCGTAGAGAGTCCTTAAACTCAATTTAGGAAAATGATTAAGAAAATTTATTCATTTTTTTTTCTTTAAAATTAGTGATAAGGGAGTTTCATTAATTAAAAAAGAAAAAGGTAAAACACAAGGTATGCCATATATATGTCTATAATATGTATACAACAAAATTAGTGGTAGTATATTTATCAAGCAATAAAATAGACAAGTAAATAAATAAACGTTCTTAAAGTGTATGACAATTTTATGTGTTAGAAAATATAAGTGTATCTCACATAAACTTCTCCTAAATAAATATATAAATGTTGAATTTAAAGGATATGAAATTTTGTCGTTTTATTTAAATATAGAATTAAGATGTAAAAAAAATAAGATAATAGACGGGTGTAAATATTTAGTAATATGTGAGATATATAATTTGAATGAAAATATATAAAATGGAGTTTCCTAAAAATAAACAAGGGAAAATAATTATTTTCGTCCGTGTGTTATGATCTTATAATGGTTTTGATCCCTCTGATATTTGACTTCCCTCATTTAACCTTTAATTAATTAAAAAGAATGACTTTAGTCCTTTTACTAACGGTAATCAGCAATATAAACAGACTTATTACTACTGTTAAGGGCAATTACGGTATTACAATAAGGAACACTTCTATACCAAAAAAAACCTAAACATACGAACACATTTACAATCTTTCATAGCATCCTCCCTCATTCATAATCATATCCCTGCCTTTGTTCCTTCTTTCGTTTGTAAGCAGATTAATCATATATTTCATGGATGAGTAACTTTTGTGTTTGTTGATTGATGAACAATTTCTCTTTACTTGAATAGTTTACCAACTCCTTCTAAGGCATATAAGCAATTCACTGCATCTGCTGAAGAGAGAAACAATCAATTTTTTTGACAATGAAATTGTGCAACAAGAGTGGGCTACAATTCACACCGACATGTGAGTACTCAATCGATTTCTATTAGACTATATCTTTGATATCGCTTCATGAGGAAAATAATCCAAAACTTTGATTATTTGACAATAAAGACATGAATACAAACTATATATTTTTGTCCTTAAAACAAAGTGTATTAGTGTGTGTATATATTATGACTTGTATTGATATTTACAAAATATTAAAGTTGCACTGAAAATAAATGCATGCAATTAAGAATTATGGAGATACTGAGTAAATGTTTTAAATACAAAATAGATAATGAAGATGAATCGTCTAAATATATAGTGCATATTCTAAATTTGTAAGACTGGTAAGGTTTTTTTTATGTTGGTTCTGCTTCTTAAAATGACATAAGCATATATTTTTCCTTTTTCTAATAATATATGAGCATGAAGACACAGGAGTGCACACATAATTAAATTGTATAGTCCTAAATCTTATATTCTATGTTGGTTCTATTTATTATTATACATAATAACCTTACTAACTTTTACCTTTTGGTTTTCTCATGACAGATGAAGGTGAAGATTCAGATACGTACACCATTAAACTACACTATAAAAGGTCAGTGGGTGTTTGAACCAGAGATGAATTATGTTAGTGGACAAATAGCTTATTATGACTATTGCAAGGGAGATGAAAATTCTATCATTCAAATGAGGCAGCGTATGAAAAAGCTGAAAGTCAATGATAGAAAAGTAAAATTTTGGTTTAAGTTTGGGCCTTATTTTGAGACAAGTATAAGACTTTTATCAACTGATTCAGATATATATAACCTATTTTATGAAATACCCAACAATAAAGCGGTGGAGATATTTATCGAGCACACAAATGAAGATCAATGGAGCTATGATGTGGTTGATTCCGAGGGTGGCTCTGTACTACATGGTGAAGAAGGCTTCGTAGATGTGGATGTAATCGAGAAAGATGCCGAGAGTGATGCAACAACTGAAGAATGTGAGTCATTTCATGACTATGATTATTCTTTAGAAGAAGATGACATGATTTTTGATAACACCATCGACACTACTGTAGAATGGGTTGGTGTTACTGGAAAAAGTAGAGATAATCAAGTCAAAGAAAAAATCGTTGAGCTTGGAGTTGCCTCAAACATGTTGGCTATGTTTCCAAATGACACTCAGGAAGATGACTTTGATATATCAGATGAGGAATTAATGAGTTTACATGGGTATTCAGACGATGAAAATCCTAAAAGATCCACTGTTTTTAATCCAACTAGGGATTTGGAGGATCCAAAATTTAAGTTTGCACTTTATATGATTTTCAGTAATAGCAAAGAATTCAAATGGGCAGTTGAGGTACAAGCTGTGATTCAAAAAAAAGATATCAACTTTAAAAAGAATGAAAGAACGAGGTCGAGGGCAATTTGTAAGGTGCCAAGGTGCAAATGGTTCATATTCGCATCAAAGGCTAATCAAGTTGAGTCTTTCATGATTAAGACAATTGGTCCTAATCATTCTTGTGGTAAAAAAGAGATAACAAGACTATTGACTCTGGATTTTTAGCTAAGAAGTACGTAGAAGAGTTTCCAATTAATCCAAATTGGGGTGTAAAAGAATTTCAAGCTCACGTGATGAGAACTCATAATTGTACCATTTCTCGAAATCAAGCTTATATGGAAAAGAGGAAGGCATTAGATCTGATTACAGGGAGTAAAGAAGAGCAATTTGAGATGCTGTGGGATTACTGTGCTGAGCTAAGGAGGAGTAATCCAGGGACTACATGTATTTTGAAGTTGGATGAAAGTCCAAAAACAATGGTCAATGGTAGAAAATGATTTTTAAGACTCTATATATGTTATGCAGCTTGCAAACAAGGATTTTTAGCTGGATGTTGACCCATAATAGGGGTTGATGGATGTCATTTGAAAGGGCACCAAATGGGAAGCCAGTTATTGACAGTAGTAGGCATTGATGGAAACAACAACATGTATCCTATTGCATTCGCAGTAGTGGAAGGTGAACTGAAGGAAACATGGAGTTGGTTTCTTACACTTCTTGACGAGGACTTAGGAATCTCACAAAACCCTTTTGCATGGACTTTCATTTCTGATAAGCAAAAGGGTTTAATTCAAGCATTTGATGAGATAATGCCAGATGTTGCGCATAGATTTTGTGTAAGGCATTTGCACCAATTTAAAAACTGAAGGTTTTTTAGGACAAACACTGAAAGATATCCTATGGAAAGCAGCTAGAGCAACTACTGAACCTGAATTCTCCAAGCATATGAAAGAGATGGCAAAATTAGATTCAAAAGCCCCTGAATGGTTTATTAATACACCTCCCATTCACTGGTCAAGGGCTTTTTTTTCTTCTTTTCCAAAATGTGATGTATTATTAATCAATTTGTGAGAGTCATTCAACAGTGTACTTCTACATGCAAGAGATAAGTATATTTGGACAATGCTTGAATTGATTAAAATCTATATGATGTCTAGACTTCAAAAGAACAGAGACAAAATGATGAAGTATTGTCAGCGAATCTTTCCAAAAATCATGTTAAAGCTAGAGAAAAATAAGGCTAAAGCTGCTGAATGTATTTCTACTAAATCTGACCAATTTCACTATCAATTTGAGGACATCTATCTTAGACTGTTCTCCGTCAATCTTAAAGAGAAAACTTGTTCTTGTAGAGATGGAATTTAACAGGAATACCCTGTAGTCATGCTATTGCAGCTATCTGGGTTAAGAAGGATGAGCCTGAAATATATGTTCATGAATGCTACACAGTTGAGAAGTACCTGAAGAGTTATAACCCATCCATCTTTCCAATTGTTGACTCTGATCAATGGCCTAAGACAGGGATAGAACCAGCACTGCCACCCATATACAAGGCACAATCAGGTACACCAAAAAAATTAAGTAAGAGAGGAATTGATGAGATAACTCAAAAAGAATCAGATTATGGAAAACTTTCCTTGTTAAAAGCATCAAGAAAAGGCAAAAAAAAAAAAAGTGCGAATCATGTGGAAACTTGGGGCATAATAGTAGAAAATGTCCTATTCTTATGGGAAGAAACCAGTCTGAATCTTTACATCAATAAATTCATCGGTGAGTCTAAACAGAGGGCTCTTCTACATCTAGTAATGTAGCAGAAGTAAATAATTCTATAAATTGATTATTTTCATCAGGAGTAATAGTACTAAAATATCATTTTATTATAGGTTTCAAGCACTATTATCGAGAATATGGCATCAAGGCAATTCAGTTCCTCATTTGTAATGGAACAACCTGTAATTATCTTTCTTGTTGTCTACTCATGATGTATGTATTGAACCTTACTACCTAGCTGACTTAACTTTTTTCGCATATTGTAGGTCAATCCAGTTAACCAGACAAGGGTACCTCAAGAACAATTAAGGAGTTCTACATTCATTTTAGAAGAAATTGGTGAGCACTCCAGAGAAGGTACAAGGCCATTCATCGTTGAGAAAATGGGAAAACAATATGTCCCATCGTCAAGATTACAGGAAGTGCTTTCTCGAAATAGCAAGAGAGTAAAAATTAGCCCGCGATCTAAGAAGAAAATTGTCCCTTGAATAAAGAAGTAAAAGAAAATCGATGCATTATGCACATGAGTTTAGATCTAGTTTTTTATTGATGACTTTAAAGTTAATCATGCTCTAGTGATAAAATGTTACTGATTGTTTTTATTTACATTGAATGCAACTTAAATAATCATCTTTTATTCTTCATGATCCTTTTTTGAAACTGAAAAGCTAAAGGAAAATTATTCTTCTTGATCTTAACTTGAATTAAACCATTCATGTTTTGTAATGCTTCTCTGTAATGTAATTTTTGGTTCAAGGGAAAGGGCCACAAATAAAATTGAAATGTGTGACTTTAAGTGAGAAGTTCTGACTAATGAAGCTAATTACTACGATAGACGACAACATTGATGCGAGTGCAACGATGGGAAAGATGTGCAGATATGCTATGGAGGGTGACATTCATTTTGCACCCCACGTAGAGCTAAAAAATACTTGTCGGGGAGCATCGTTAGGCCAGGACCCCTCAATGTTACAGAACTTCAAGAAATAACTTTAGCTTCAGATATATCAATTTTCAGACTAGCTGACACTTCATAAGAACCAGAGATCAATGAGATAAACAAAACAGGCACTAAAGTTCCGTGTCAACACAACGAAAGAAAAAAGAACAAGACACCATTTAGAAGTGAATCATGCGACGTTTAATGGACAGTTGCCCTTTTTTCTGCTATTTGGATTCAAACAAAATTTGGTAATTACACATACTGCTCCTAAGTATTCACAGAGTACAACAATTAACCTTTCGAAAGAGGGCAATGCAAAATATCTTCTAAGAGATCATACTATTTTAGGAATTCCAAGAGTACAGAAAACATGTCCTGGTTAGGACTTAGAAGCAAGAGTCTACTTTATCCAATTTCAGGCATAGTAGTATTTGTTAGGTGTGTAAAAGTCTATTCACTATAGTCTTTGAGCAATGTATCAGGACACAAATAAGAAGTTATGAGAAAAGAACACTTACCACCCCTAAATCGAGATCAAGTGCCGACATGTATGATTGGATAGTTGCAGCATGATTCTTAAAATATTCTTTCTCTGAGGTACTAAGCTTCTCTTCAATCTCTTCTGGGAGGACACGCTCAAGGGTCCATCCCAATCTTTGAACAACATCTGCTCGATTATATCTAAAGAAGGAACAAGAAAGAAAGTCGACAACGAACATAAGAGATGCAGGAAGATCAGGAATATATGACCTTTTCTCAAGGACAACTCTGAAGATAACTGTTACTCACACATAAGCCATCAGACAACGCTTGTTGCGGAGTGAGAGACTGATGATGGATAAGCTTCAGATATACAAATCAAATATATGACCCACAAATACATTTTTCACATTCAAACCCATCACATACAAAACTTGAGCTACCATGCTAGAAAAAGCTTCAGATATACAAATCAAATAAAACAATACTTTGAGAGCTTGATTAAAAAAATCATATAAAAATAACAGATTTTAAAAATCAAAATACCTTTATGGCGGGTTTGTAAAAAAAGGGAGAGGAATAAAAAAGATTACCGTAAATCCATAGCTTGAACTGAAAAAATCGAGAAGAAAACTTGATTTGATATGATTGAAGCAAAAATTATCCTGAAATGAGCTCTGCCAAGAATTTCCACTTCCAATTCCTTCAAATTTGATTATCTGCATTCAATTAGATGAAGTGAAAGCCAAAAGATAAAAAGGAAAGAGATGGAGAGAGAAAATGCTTTGTATTAAAGTAAAAGATTAAAATGAAAAAATGAGTGTTCTTGGGAGTTGTGATGGAGAGAGAAAAGAAAGTTTCTTTTGTCAATGTCACGTGAGTAGTAATGTTGTAGGAAGCCAAATAATGATAGTTTTTTTTAATTATACATAATAATATATTGTAATACCGTAATTGCCCTTAACAATATTTATATGTCTGTTTATATTGCTGATTACCGTTAGTAAAAGGACTAAAATCATTCTTTTTAATTAATTAAAGGTTAAATGAGGGAAGTCAAATATCACAGGGATCAAAACTACTATAAGATGATAACACAGGGACGAAAATAATTATTTTCCCAATAAACAAATAAGATGAATAATAATACTAAATGTTAAAATATTATATAAAGTTGGTGATCTTAGCTAGATCTATTATAAAGTATAGTATGTACATGTATGTTATTTAAAACATATGAACGTTTATTATTTTATTTACATGTAGAGACAAAATGACGATAGTTACATATGTAGTAAAATAATATGTATATTAAAGTGTAGAGATTTTATAAATTAAAAAAAAAAGATAAATAATATTCGTAAAAGGGATAGTAGAAAAAAATATGGTGTGTGTAACAAAATAATAGGTCATTTATAGAGAAAACTAAATATATATATAAAAAAAAAAAAATTATACCTTTATGTGCATGACATATATATGTATGTACCTTGTATTTTTTAACATGTTTACGAATCTAAAATCTTGAAATAAATATATTAAGTAATTAAAATATTAGAGAAATATTTGGCTTGAAAAATAATAATGATAACAATAAGTAAAATTTTTTTATAAAAAAAAAGGTTGATTTAAAGAGAATAGGCCTAGCTATTGAGGTCCCGCCCCAACTCACGGTTGTTTTACCCTTAGCTTTTAAGGGTTTAAAATTGACTAATTATTTTAAAGGTGAATTAGGACATCTAAATATTGAACTAAATAATGCTAAGGTTAACTCCTATTAATGGTCTACTTAACTTATGTAATTCTAGGTATTCTAGTTGTCCTAAACGAAAAGGGGTTAACTTAGTTCTTTTTGAAGATTTGTTAAAAAATAGTTAACCGATCAAAATTAGATTAACTAAAAGACAACTAACTTTATATATATATATATAAAGAATTTGAGAAAATATTAACACCCATTATGATTGGATATTTTTAGAGACACTAAATTTGATAAAATTTAATTATTTTTTGAACGAGCCAAAAGACTTGGCAAAATGTGTATACTTTGTTAAGTAAAACTTTTCATGAAAAATTAATGTAACAAAAGCTTTTAAGGGTAAGGAGATCAAATTTCAGCATATATACACATGTTTGACCTTAAAATAATGTATATATTTTTTCATTTGAAATCTATACGTTTTATCCCTTAAATATACATGTTTAAAGTCTTCCAAAGAGCTGCGTTTTTAGTCTAAATAAGTCAGTACTAAAACATTCTCATTTATAAGTTCTAAGAAAAAGGGTGTTATTACCTTCAAAAGTTGTATCTTTAATACTTCACTCGCTATACTTTGAAGCTCTCAAAAAGTGACGTTTTTAACTTTAAAATGTACCTCTTTCAACTTTAAACCTACACTTCGAACCACCAAAATCTGCACTCTTAGGCTACTAAAAGCTACACTTTAGACACTTAATTTTTTTTAAAAATAAATCTGAAAAAATAGTTACCTAACATTTGAAAACATTATTCCCAAGTTTAATTTCTTAAAAAAATCATGCTTTCATAACCCAAAAATGTGTCAAGTAACTATACTAAATCAAATATCTAAAGGGATGGGAAGGTGGACGACTACCTCTTACTATCGTTCTTAGCTTGTTTGTACAAACCTAAACCAAAATAAAAACAAGCATAAATATAAGTACGAAATATTTATATGTAAAATGTTAGTCAAAAGATAGCAACATAATGTATGTATATATAGAACATGAAACTCTGAAGTGAGAAGGAAGTGTTGGACACTATTGACTCAATAAGGGCTGCTAGACACGAGCAGATAATGTATCCACGAGAAGATAATGTATCCACGAGCATAAGTCCGATTTAGACAGACGAATGGAGTCGTATCACAACTCTAAATGCACTCCCGAGTGTACATGTACGAAAAAAAGAAGAAGAAGAGAGGTTTAGAAGCAATCTTAATATCTAGTAATAATTGAGACAAAGGGTCAATTAACAAAATATGTAAACTTGAAGTGATACATGAGTACAAATAATTTTTCAGGAAAAAAAAACCTGCACATGATGTTGTTAGTAACAGGGCACATCATGTTATTCTTCAACAAGCCTATACTTCTATATCATATTAATTTAACACACGAGTTTGGTGTCCATTGACATGTTTTAGTTAAAGAAGTTGGCCTCTTTTTATACATATTTGGGTTATCATGTGAGGGATAGCGGGTCGAAAAATAAACTTTGATCCTTTTACTTTAGATTGTGTCGAACTCAAGTAAACTTCAATCTATCTTATTCATAACATAAATAAACAGATATGTACAAACAAACATACTAAGTTGGACCCAAAATAAGACAACAAAGAGGACTAAGTTAAAAATCATGCTTTTAAACAAATAGTGATAGGAAGTTCATGCCAATTTGTGGAGTATCCAAAAAAACATTTACTAATACAACGGCAAATTTGCAACTATCTTTTATAACAATTGATCCTCAAGTGAAGAGACAACTTATCACAAATTGAATTCAATAAAATAATGTGATATTCACTGTTTAGTTTAAAGTAGATGAAGAAATTTAACATCCAAATCACAACTCATCTTCACAATATTAGCTAAAGTAAATGAACCTAAAACAAAGTGATGACTACACACACAAGAAAAAAAATAAAGCTAGCAAACTACAGTATTAAATTAAAGAGAAGAATTCGTATAAAGAATGAATAAATTTGGAGAAAATCTAAAGATAGGCCTAGAATGAAGAGAAAATAATGAAACTTAAGAGGGGTGTTTACTTATTCATTCTTGGTCATGCATAGTAGCAATACATACATGAAGATGTAACTCAATTAATCCAATCAATACTACTAAAACAGAGCATCCTTGAAAGTGAGAAAAACACTTATTTGTGTAACTTAACTAACTAGAGATGGCATCGTTAATTAATAAATAGACATTAACTAGGAGCATGCTAAAAAAACAAATACCTATTTCCCATAATAAACTTCAAAGAAACAAGCTTGAACAGAACAAAATCATCCACATGTATTGCAGGCACTTGTTTATGAGACAATAAATTAGCCAAAATACAATGAAAGTGAGTAAAGCAAGGATGTTCATGCTCACTTTGTTGAAAGTAAACTACTTAACAGGCTATTTAAAGAACAATCAACAATTCTATTACTTCAGAGTAAAGGAGACAAACGAAAATTAGTCATACAGATTCATCATAGAGCTTAATTAATAAAATGATTTTAATGGCTTACTGGAAATAAGAAAACTAAGGAAGTAAGATACACAATAACCCTGAAAACATACTAACAAAGAGACTAGTTCCAATACATCTACAAAACTAATGTTAAGAACATAACTTATGAGCAGAAATGGAATTCATGTTAATTTTAAGAACTAGAAGAGGAAGGAATATACTCAACAATCCTAGCAACTAGAGCAACACCACATATAAGAAACAACGACACTCTTAAAGTTATTTTTTTAGAGAGAAAACTAAACTAATTTTCTTGCAGTAAACAAAAATATCTACTAAATAAATTGAGATTTGAAAAAGGACTTTTATATTGTGTTGAGCAACAAACAGGGGTTTGTCGTCAAGAGATTTTAACTTCTAACTTGCTTGAACTCGAATTTAAAGCCAAAAACAGAAGGACAAGAAGATGAGAAAAATTTCGAACTCTAAAAAAAGGTTTGAAGTTTGTTCCCTTTTTACTCTCTTTTCTCAGTAGTTCTTGATCGATCCTTCAATGCCCTTTAGATGGTAAAAATGGAATGACCCTCCAGGTCATTTTCGATTTAATGCATTCATTCCTTCGTTTATAGCATTCCTATTGCGATCCCAAGTCATTTATGACTTGTTGGCACTGAGTGTTCGATCCTTTGGTCGTTCGTTTGGGTTTTAGGCCCGTTTTACTATATTGGAGCTTTTGAAACTTGAAAAGTTGATTTCGGTCATAACCTTAGGTAAATGACCTTAGAACAGAATTTTGGCGGTTCCATCAGCTCCGGAATGGCCAAATTAGGCTAGTAGCATGGTCGGCATGAGTCTCGAGACTTTTGGTGCGACTTTCGATGCAACTTTGGACCATTTCGCGTTTTAGCCTTTGAAATTTGGCCTAAGTTTGACTTTGGTAAACATTTTTTGAAAATGCGCTCGGATAAAAATTTCGTCAGTGCGATTAGTTCTGGAATGTCGAGTTTAGTTTAGAACGACCCTTCGTGCGCTTCCTGGGGCTTCCGGTCTAATCCCGAGGCCCGTTGTGGAATTTGGCTAAAAATGGTACTTGGGTGTGGGGCCCACATTTTTTCAAAATGACCTGGTATGGAAATTTTGACTGCGCCATTGAGTTCAGAACATCGAATTTGGTGGGGTAGCATATATCCTTTGCGCGCACGGGGTTCCGAACGAATCTCGAGCACCCCATCGGAGATTTGGCAACTTCAAAAATAAGCTATTGCAACAGCTAGTGTTGCAGGTCACTTTTCTTCTCCACGTTCGTGGACCAGGGGCCACGTTCGCTGAGCTTTGCCCCTCTTCTCTCTGCGTTCGCAGAAAGGTCTCCGCGTTCGTGGTTGTCTGGACCCTTCTCTCCGCGTTGGCGGGAAGGTATCCGCGTTCGCGGAGGTCTGGGTTCTTTCCCTCCGTATTCACGGAGAGAAAATCCATCTGGTCTTTTATTAAAAAACAAGACGCGATCAGCTCGTGGGAGGAGTTTTCTTTTGGTGAGTTCTGGCTCGTTTTAACACAGAATTGAGTGATTCCAAGTCTTGTTGGTTCGGAATTGTTATGGCTTCATGGGTGATTGATAGGAAGGAGTCGAGGAGGCTTTGTTTGAGGTAAATTTGCTATTTATCTGGCTGACCTAGTCCATTATTTGAGCTCAATTTTGAGCTTTTGCATGGTGCTCGTTTTGGATGTTTCGAGCCCCGAATTGTATCCCATTTTTGAACACAAGTTCAGGGAGGTGTACTGGACCTCTTCACGGAGTCAATTCCTAAATTTATCAGAGCGGGTCCCACATTCCCATTTTCGACTCCGAAATTGGTTCGTCTCTGATTTTTGTAATTTTTGTATCAAAACGACTGTGCTGAAGTTGTAATTCTGTTTTTGATAGTGTGGCAGCATTCTGAGGCCGTACGGAAGGGGAAAGCTCTGGTGACATGATTTGGAGCACACGTCGTGGGCCTACAGGTAGGCTACAACTTCCTCTCCTTAGACTGAGCATGATTAAGTGATTGTATGTTGGTTTGTTTGAATTTAGGGTTGAATGGGTGGTTGATCATGTTAAATTTCTAGAATCCATGCCTTAGGCTATTTTGCAAGTTTTTCGGGTAGTTGAAGCATGTTGGTTGCTATTGTTGATTATCTGTACCATGTGGTGTGCCTTTGTATGGCTTGTGTTTATTATTGAAAGCATGTTTGGCCTTAGTGTAGGCTTGGACTAGTAATTGCCATAGACTTGTGTACCTTTTGTGTCCTTAGGCCTTGGAATCTCTTCGACGTCACTTCAGACGGCTTAGCTCCCTGTATACTGATATAGCAGACTTGAGTTTGATAGCATGAGCCTTAGTTTAGGAAAATTTACAGCTTATCAAATCTTCTATCCTCTCTCTCTCCCTATCTCTGCGGTTCTGAAGTGTTACTGGATGGTTATGCTATCGAGACGATTGGAGATTGAGTTGTGCTAGGCTGGGAGCCTTCTGTTGATACTTTTGGGTGGGCAGCGTCCCACGGTGAGTTAACTTGGCATGGGATTCTTCTTGGGAGTGGCACACCCTTGGCACTCTTGTTTGTTAGGTTATGAAATGGTTGGTTGTAGTGATTATTTACTGTTCGAGGCCGTTATTTCCAGCCTGAGACTAATGTTTTGGATTCGAGGCCCAGCTTCTACAACTTTTGATTCTTGGATTTATATACCCATAAGTCCCCAATTCACTCCACCGGGCGGGGTTCGAGTCCTTGCCTTGGTAATTTTAGCTTGGTTTGAGTCCATAGTTACCTGTATCTCGGTTCGAGTCTGTGGTTATATTTATACGTGGTTCGAGTCCATGACTATCCGTAGCTTGGGTTTGAGTCCTCGGTTACACCAGATCCCGGTTCGAGTCTGTGATCATTCATTTTCATTTCTGGATAAGCTTCAGGCATATAGATCTGTTTGGTTCAAGCCCGTTGAAGGTTGTGGAAATTTTTGAAACTTCATCGGATCCTCTTAATTCGTTGCTAGCTCTTCCTTGTACCTGTTGGGCTTATGGGCTCGTCAAGAGATTTTAACTTTGAACTTCCTTGAACTCGAATTTAAAGCCGAAACAGAAGGATAAGAAGATGAGAAAAATTTTGAACTCTAAAAAAATGGCTTGAAGTGTGTTCCCTTTTTACTCTCTGTTCTCAGTAGTTCTTGATCGATCCTTCAATGCCCTTTAGATGGGAAAACGCCACCCTTTTATGGGCGAAAAATTTGACTCCAAAATCCGGATTTGAAATCAAAATAACTTGTTGGGAACAGAGAACTACTACTACATATCAAAATCAACATCACCTTTTTTCAAATTTAGAGCCGTTGGACCAATTTCGACCGCGAATCTGAAGGTGTGGTGGCGTAGGGGTCTGTTCTTTGATTTAAACAAAAAGGTGATGGGGGATGTAAAGTTGATAGAAAGAGGGTTATGATGAGTGGTGGATGTAGATGATGCTAGAGGCCACCGAAAATTGATGTTTTTCGGCGGTCCATAGCCATCCTTGGAAGAGAAAGAGGTTGATGGGAGAGGGTGAAGGGCATGGAAAAGGAGAACGTTTGGGGAAGGAGGAAAATGGTGAGGGGCGGCGTTAGTTTGTTCTTGGGAAAGAATGAGCATTTGTGGAAGAGAGAGGAGAGTTGGGGCGGTGGGGAGTACTATTTTTTGAGAAAAGTTTTTTTCTTTTACTGACTTAATTTGGGCTGATCGGACGGTTAATATTAATCAAGAATAAAAAAGAAATGTTATGTATATATATAATGGTAAAAGGCTGGATTAATTAGAGTCATTAGATTAAATCGGATGGTCGAGATTAAGGCTAAAGAAGCACAATCCATGTGCTCGCCTACGTGGCATACACTGATTGGTTGATTTAGGGAGACATGGATTGCCAAGTTTTTTGTTCAAGTTAACCCATTTAAAATGTAACCCTTTTCTTTAGTAAATTGTCATAATTTATTAAATTGAAAATAATTACTTTGCAAAATTAGCTTATTTGATAAAATTGGTCATTCTTAAAATAAAATTAGTATGAATTAGTAACTCATTAATTAATTAAGCTTCCTAATTTTGAATAATATACGAAAAAATATTTATTTACAATAATAGAAAATTATATTTAGTAAAACAAAATCGAGTTAACCCTTAAGAATGATATTTATTTGACATTAAAAAATGAGAAAGCAAGTAGTATTATTTATATACATATTTCTATATATATATATATATATATATATATTACTATTACTATTATTATTATTATTATTATTATTAATTAAATATGGAGAGCCAAAATTGGGTATCAACAGTGGTGGTATGCTTATTCCATCTAAGGTTATAAATGTGGAAGAAGAATGGGATGAAGTTTTACTATGAGTAATAGTTAGATGATAGTAATTAGTCGGTTTCCTGGTGGTAATACATGAAATTTTAGTTGGTGGAGATGATGAGAGAAGGAGGAATTCTTAGAAGGATTGGTTAGTATGAGTCCATGGAGAGGTTATAATACTAGGCTTGAATGTGGTGTTGATAACAGGAATATGAATGCATGATGCATTAGGTGCTTCTTGATTAGGACTCGAAGTTTTGTTGAATGCGGTGGTAAGGAGTAGTGTTCTTGGGATGAGATTTCTTATAGAGGCATATGACCTGAATCTTGCGATTTAGATTAGTATAATTACCTCATATTTAGTACCTTGTGATTTCGAGTTAGGCTTGAACACAATAAGAGCAGACAGTTTGACTTAGACCTTGGTAAGATTAGTCATATACCCTTGTAGAAGCTATGAGTTGCACCTAATGAGGTACGGTATTCATAATAAATGAAACTTTCCGTAAAGACGAGTAACAAACAAAACTTCACTATAAGTATTTCAGAACGAAGATAGGCAGAGTTTGATGTTTTTCATGTTTTTCACCTGATGATTTTATTGGAACTTATTAATGTTAAGTATTTCAAGACAGTGTTTTAAAGCTTTTATGTAAATGATTTAGTTGTTCATCTATTTAAGGCTTCCACGTATCATATTGAGTCTCGTGTCTATAGTTAGATAGGCCAAGGGTCCGCTTGGGGACCAACAATGGTTCTCGAGTGTCTGCCCCATCCAGGGTGTAGGATCGGGGCGTGACACCTGTACATTGTCAATCTTCTTGTTTATTACCACCCACTCCTAAGAGGATCAATAATGTTTTCACTTTATCTTCTAACGTAATTCGAACCCTTAACATACTAGTTGATAGTGGAGGTTTTTAACCACTTGAGCAAGTCTCACTTGTCAAGCACCTCAATCCATATTTCAAAAAAGCCAAATTTTTGTATCTAAGTATGATATTCAAGCATAAACTCTATTCCAAATATTTTTTAAATAAAATGTATAATTTAACATAACTCCAACTCCAGTAGAAAATATAAAACATATTACTAGTTTCTTTTCCTAAATGAACATAATCCTTTTAATTTCTTTCTCCCTTTATTCACAATTTTTGAACGAAGGCCTAATAAATGAAACTTTCCCCAAAGACGAGTAACAAACAAAACTTCACAGTTTCAACCATTTCATTTCATGTGTCTGTCGCCACTGCCATCTGCATGACATGCAAATTTCAATCCAACACATGTCATCACACTCTCTCGCCACCTGCATGACATGCAAATTTCAATCCAACACATGTCCTCACACTCTCTCGCCACCTGCATGTCATGCAAATTTCAATCCAACACATGTCCTCACATGCTCTCAATATAATACTCACATAAACATCACTTCCTAGCTATCAAAGATTCTAAGAAAGAAAACTTGTTACAATTCTTTGTCTGTTTCTACATTTTGGTGCTCACTTCTGTTCTAATATTATCTTTTTCATTTTTCTTTGGTATCCAATTACATTTTTTGATGTGACATCTCTATGTGGCATGTGAGTTTCTAGACATAAACATTATATATGTCTAGATTCTTATGATTTAGGTCTAAATTTGAAGTTCTCAGCTATCTTTAAACCTTCTTTGATAAATTTATGACTTCTTTATTTTTCAATTAAAATACTAGAGGAGCAGGACATAAGCGGATATAAAATGTATGTGAGCTTGTGCTTGTGCTTCGTGATAGTTGATGCAAATCTTGACATAAATATGTCTTTAAAGAAACATAATTATGAATATATTTTTTAGAGTTGAACGATGATAGATATTTACTGGTAGATATGTGTTGTTGTACAAATAGATAGATATACGATACATGACTCCTGAGGTCAGGGATTTTGTTTTTAATTTGTTGGTGAATCCCATTTACTGATTACATTCCTTCTAAAAATTTATGAAGAGTTAGGATATACATTACCTCATATATATAAGAAAAAAATTTCTTATCATAAATAAGTTAATACATTTGTAACGTTCTTTGTTGTTCGTAATGCCATAACATCCAAGAAAATGCATCACGAAAAGAAGGTCATCAGAAAGTCAACCAAAAATGATTCTACTTGAAACTCGATTGTTTGAGTTGGAGGAAGTTCCTCTGCCTTTCCCAACCCTATAGGAATTCACTTGTGTTGTAGCAATCTCATCATGAACCCTCTAATATGGATGTAGGGAAGACCATAAGAGAGAAGGCAGAGCAACATAAAAAAGCCACGTCAAAAGAAAATCATCGTCAAGAATACAAACATTAATGTGATTTCAATAGAACATTCCAAAGATAAATAAATTAAGGCACCACAAGAAAATGTGAAAAAGTACACAAGAATTTTTCTTGTGGTAGCTTAATTTCACATTTTCTTGAGCTAGCTTAATTTCTTTCTCTTTGGAATTTTACATTGAAATTACATCAGTGTTTTCATTCATAATGATGATTTTCTCTTGAGGTGCATTTTTTATGTCACTCTAACTTCTATCTTATGACCTTCCCTTCATCTGTATTAGATAGGTTCATGATGAGATCGCAGCTACATAAGTGAATTCCTATAGGGTTGGGCAAGACAGAGGAACTTCCTCCGACTCAAGCAGTCGATTTTCTAGAGGAACCATTTTTGGAAGACTTTCTGATGGTCTTCTTTTCGTGATGCATTTTCTTGGATCTTATGGCATTATGAAAAGAGAAAACAACAAGGAATGTTATAAATGTGATAACTTCTTTATAATAAGAAATTCTTTATATATATATAAAAATATTCATCAAATATTTATTAATACGAGGTAATGGTATACGTGCATTTTTCATAAATTTCTAGAGGGAATGTAAATAGTAAGTGGAACAAACAAACAAATTAAAAATAAATTCCCCGACTTCAAAAATCATGTACCTAACCATATGTATCTATCGTCGTTCAACTCTAAAAAAGCTATTCATAATTAAGTTTCTGTTAAGACATATTTATGTCAAGCTTTGTATCAACTATCACAAAACACAAGCACAAACTCACATAAAATTTTAGATCCTCTTCTGTCTGGCTCTCCTCTAGTGCTTTTAAATAGAAAAAAAGAAGTCATACAAAAGCTATACACTGGACGTATACCAACAAAATATCTCAACCACTGATAAATAAAGAATAATCCAACAAAAGCTAAGGTCGAGAATGACATACACATAGTGTTCTATAGGCGATGATTTCAAGTAACTCAAAATCTTCTTATAACATAATCATATCAGTCATTGTGGGGGATACAAGACCACCGCAATATCTATAACATAAAAGATATAAGAAATATAAAAATGGGTGATAAGGCCATCATGCTACTACAACACAACCTAGATTTGCAAACCTGTAAGAGTAAAGTATCTGTCACGCCCCGAGCCTACACCCTGGACGTGGTCGGCACTCGAGAACCATTGTTGTTTCCCAAGAGAACCCTTGGTCTGGCTGACTACTTAGTGGAAGACTGACTCAAGTTAAAGTACTCAATGAAACTGTCTGAAAATACTGAATGAAAGCAGCAATAGTTTTAACAAAATATCTGAATAGCAATACTGAAAGACACTCAAGACTATTTATCCATGAAGCCTCTACTATTTTAAGATAGGCATCGGGACAAGACCCACGAAAACCTTAAACAACTACTAATAGTAAACTAAAGACGGGAGTTGTCATGCCTCGAGCCTACACCCTAGACGTGGCTGGTACTCGAGAACCATTGCTGGTCCCCAAGCGAACCGTTGGTCTGGCTGACTACTTAGCTGAAGACTGACTCAAGTGATAAAAAGCTTAAAACAGAATTTTTGAACATTTTAACTCAAAGTAAGAACTCACTCACATTGTCTGTGATATACTCAATCACATAAGTATTATAGTTTACAAAAACATCTAAAAAAAACAATAAATACTGAAAGACTCTTCAACTCTATCTATCTATGAAGCCTCTAATGTTGAATATAGGAGTCAGGATAAGACCCACGATACCTCAAAATAATTAAACTAAAAGTAAATATGAAGTCCTCTGGAATGCAAGGAGGCTCACCAAAACTATCTGGAGTGTAGAGTGTCTCAACGGAACGTCTGTTGACGATCTTGAACACCTGTATCTGCATCATAAAAAGATGCAGGTCGAATGACATCAGTACATTTGAATGTACGAGTATGTAATATGGCTGAGTAAAACAATTAACTGAAGTGAATGACTGAAAGCACTTAACTGAATCAATATATGAACATGAAGTGAAAACTATTTAAGCTTTACAATCAAATATGCACTAAAAGTAATATGAAAATAACATACTTTACTTGTGGAGAGTTTCTCTAACCGACAACCATTAATATGAGCCTAGCAATGATACAACATTTCACCCACGTTGCAAGGGTCATCGTATACTTTGTCGGGGTATTGGATGATAGTGTGACTATGGATGCATCTAGTAGGCCTTCTCAGAGACAGTGAGGAGTCGCATGAAGAATCAATGCTATCCTATCCTATGTAGGCTACGTAGTTTTATGGGACTTTTGAGATATAAAAGACTCTAACCCAATTCGCTGCTCGATACTTCTCCCAAAATAATCAATATAACTTTATGTTCAATCACCCTTTACAAAGAAAGGAACTATTACTTTACTTACTTTTCACTTTGCTCAATCACCCTTTACAAAGAAAGGGACTATTACATTACTGAAGTACTTTTCAAAAACATCAATCAGACTCTTTCTTTTTCTCAACTGTCAAGTAGTACATATGAAAACATTTGATTCTCTTTTCAAGGACTCTGTTCAAAACTTACACTTTTAAAACGTATGCTCATGGACTTATCATTCAAGCCAAAAATCAATATATGAGGAACTTTCATGCAATTTTCTTTGAAAACGTCACTTTACTAAATCAATAGGGTTCATGTGATACTAAGCATGAACAACATTATAAGATTCACATGTAAAATAGGAATCAAAACCTCAACTTGTTAAAGAACTGAATTAAAATATCAAGAACTAGGAATATATCCTTTAGATGTAATGATTTATGACTGAATTGAGATGTAGGGCGTGAGGACAAACTGGTCAAACACTGTGAATAGCCTTACACACCTGGGAAGAACAAAGTTCTTGGCAAAATCGATGAAACTCAAAAATGCTTGAAACCCTAGCTTTTCTCCTCTTGGAACCTTGTTCTAATGTCTTGAAGTGTTAATGAACGTAAAATAATTGATTAACACTTTCTAAGCCCTTAATTTGGTGTGAAATGAAGTAGTTTAGGATTAGAATAGGGTTTAAATGATGTAGTTTGGGGTACCAAACACTTTGGGAAAATACCACATTCATGAGACGTCAAGAGCATGATGGCCTGTCAAGTGGGTCGTGAAGCTTCATCAGCCTGATAGTGCTCCACTAAAACGAGAATAGCTCTTTACTCTAAACTTCAAATGGGGCAAAATTGGTGGCATTAGAAAGAGGACTCAAAGACCTTTAATTTGATAGTTAATGGGCCACTAATTCATTTTGTGTTGAGAGATATGATCGTTTAAAGTTGACCCAAAACCTAAAAATCTGATGGGTGACTTGTACGGACCACTAAACGGACCGTACAAGTCACCACGGGTTGTTTAGTGGCTCGTCTAGGTGACTCCTACCCAGGCAGTCCTTGGAAGGTGGTTCACGACGCCCTTAACAGGCTATGGACCCCTAAATGGCTCGTCTAGGGTGCCGTGAAGGGTCCATGGTCCATTTTGGGTTCGTGGACTTGCCCGCTTGTCCATTCTCGAAGTCCGAGGTGTTACACTTTCAACTCAACTTTGTGCTAGGGGATTCTAGTGGCCTTAATTGATATCCAAAATCATTCCCACACTAATGAATTGACCTTAGAATCTAAGAATAATTAAGAATCACTCGGTACGACCTTATACAAAATTCAAGAATGGTTCGGTCTTAACTTAGAAATTTTTTTCGGAGTGTTACAGGAGTCCTCCGAAAGCTAGGAAGCCTCACCAAAAGCTGATTAGTGACCGCGTAATCTCAACGAAACGCCTGTTTATGATCCTGAAGACATGTATCTGCATCATAAAATGATGTTGGTTGAATGACATTAGTACATTGAATGTATGAGTATGTAATATGGCTGAGTGAAACAATAGTTGA
The DNA here is from genome assembly GCA_018342035.1 of Solanum appendiculatum. Classification (NCBI taxonomy): domain Eukaryota; kingdom Viridiplantae; phylum Streptophyta; class Magnoliopsida; order Solanales; family Solanaceae; genus Solanum; species Solanum appendiculatum. Next base: position 801,197 of record JAGDQO010001575.1, on the reverse strand, counting down.
ACTGAGAGGCTGAAATATAACTCAACTAAAGTACATCATAAGCATGAGATAAAATTTATTTAAGCTTCACAAATAAAATACAATAATAGAAAATTACTGAACTGAACTATATATATATATATATATATACATACTCTTTACTTTACTAGGGAGTTTCTCTAACCGACAACCATCACTATGAGCCTTTTGATGATACGTCTTACCCACATTGCCAGTGTCACGCCCCGAGCGTATACCCTAGGCATGGGCGGCACTCAAAAACCATTGCTGGTCCCAAGCGAACCACTATGGCCTGGTCACTCGTTCAATCAGGTGAAGACTCGTTAAAATAAGGAAAGCATACTTAAGTGGACAACTCAAACAATCAATGTTAGTTTCTCTCACTTTCAACTGATGATAGACTGATCTAAGGTCTATCTTAGAGAAGCAAGTGGCACCCTAAAGTTGGTCAAACAAATCATCGATTTTGGTAAGAGGATACCTATTCTTTATGGTGACCTTATTCAACTGACGGTAGTCAATGCACATTCTAAGGGAACCATCTTCCTTTCACACGAATAGGACAGGAGCGCCCCAAGGTGAGATACTTGGCCTAATAAATCCCTTATCTAATAAGTCTTTCAACTGCTCTTTCAACTCTTTCAACTCGGTGGGAGCCATTCTATAGGGCAGAACAGAAATAGGTTGCGTATAAGGAAGAACATCAATCCCAAAGTCTATCTCCTTATCGGGAGGTATTCTAGGCAAATCATCAAGATAGAACTCAGGAAACTCGTTAACTACTAGAACAGACTAAATGGATGGGGTCTCATCATTAACACCTTTGACTCAGACTAGGTGATAGACACACCCTTTCGAAATCAACTTTCTGGACTTAAAGTAGGAAATGAAACGGCCCTTAGGCACTGCTGGATTACCCTTCCACTCTAAGACAGCCTCATTTGGAAACTGAAACTTGACAACTCGAGTTCTACAATCGACAGTGGCATAACAAGCGTAAAGCCACTTCATGCCTAGAATGACATCAAAATCAACCATATCTAACTCGACTAGATCAGCCTTAGTATCCCTATGATAGATGGAAACTATGCGGTCTCTATAGACTCTCTCAGCAAGAATAGACTCACCAACAGGAGTAGAAACACTGAAGGGCTCGAGAAGACTCTCGGGAAGGATCCCAAACCCTGAGAGCCAAATAAGGGGTCACAAAAGACAAGGTGGCACCCGGATCAAGTAAAGCGTACACATCATGGGAAAAGACTCGAAGCATACCAGTGACAACATCTGGCAAGTTCTCTTGATCTTGGCGACTAGCCATAGACAGACGGTTTGAGCATCCGCCTATACCTGAAGTAGTACCTCTCTGATTACCTCAACCTGGTGGTGCCACAGTAGAAGATTGGGCTTTGTTGCCCCACATCGGACACTCTCTCTAGAAATGACCCATCTGACCACATTTATAGCAACCATTGGCACCCTCTCTACACTCTCCCAAATGGAGTTTACCACACTTTCCATAAGGTGGCTTTCCTTTCTAACCTTGAGCCACACTTTCTTGGGACTAGGAATCCTGAGCTCTAAAATTTTGGTGACTCTGTGACTTCTGATCATACCTATTATTAGACGCAGGTGCACTAGCTGATGATGGAGCATAACCAGAAGACCTCTTCTGGAAGAAGAACCTGTTGCCCTTACCTTGTTTCTGATCATTTTCATGCCCAACTTATTTGGCCTTCTTGCTCAAATGCTCCTCTCTATCCTTCTTCTTATCATCCTCTACCTGCTGATCATACACCATAAGTCTGGAAATATCCATGTCAGAAATCAACAACGATGCCTTGCACTCCTTCTTCACATGTTGTCCCAACCTAGAGACAAACTTTCTCTTATTAGGTCTCACATCTAGAACCATCTCCGGAGCATATCTAGACAGCTGAATGAACTTAAGGTTGTACTCTTTCACAGTCAACCCCTTTTGCTTTAGATTCACAAACTCTTCAACCTTTGCTTCCCTCAGCTCTTGGGGAAAGAAGTGATCGAAGAATGCACTCTCAAACTCATCCCAAATAGCAGGCTCAACATCCTCACCACGACTCTCCTCCAACTGATTATACCAAACATTTGCAACATTCTTGAGCTGATAGGAAACCAATTCAACTCCCTCAACCTCAGTAGCATGCATCACTTTCAGAATCTTCCACATCTCATCAATGAAGTTTTGTGGATCCTCCTCAACCTTAGATCCCATAAAGACTGATGAGTTCATCCTCAAGAAATCTTTAATCCTCACTTCAGCTGATGGTTCTTGAGGGCCAGAGCTAGAGGCTGGAGAGCTCTTGTGACCGGACTGGGCAGCTACTAGCTAGGTAAGCATAGCCATTGCTCCCTTAAAATTTTCCTCAGAAGTAGGAGCAGGCTAAGTAGTAGCCATTTGGGGCACCCCAGTAGACCGTGCAGGTCGGCCCCTAGTTCTCTCCCTTGACTGTGAGGGCATCTCGAACTGTGAAACCTCGGTGCTGGTGGCGTTCCTCTAACTGGCGGTACGTTTTGGAGGCATTATTTGCAACCGCATAAACGTATGAATTAGGAAGTAGCTTTTATAGAGTTAAACTCTATCGCACAAACTCAGAATATGAAGAAGTGAAACAATTCCTAATGTCCTGTAGCCTCCTGATTATAAGTGTGGAGCACGACACACCCATAAGCAAGACTCTACTAGATACGGTTTCATAGACACCCTAGGACTCTTGAACTCTATGCTCTGATACCAAGTTTGCACACCCCAAGCGTATACCCTAGGCGTGGCCGCCACTTGGAAACCATTGCTGGTCCCAAGTGAACCACTATGGCCTGGTCACTTGTTCAATCGGCGAAAGACTCATTAAAATCAAGAAAGCATACTTAAGTGGGCAACTCAAACAATCAATGTGAGATATAGCTTTAAAAGTGTAACTCATGATATAAAACAAATCACAAACTCCATATTATAAAGGATAGTGCAAAAGAATAAACTCTAATAGGAACATCAACTCAACTCCAACTCTATCTATCACTATCTATGAAACCTCTAGTCCAATTATAAGAAGGTGCCTAGACAAGCCCACGGCTACCTCAAAAGAAATACTCAACTAAAAGCAAATCAAATAAATATGATCTCACTGAAAGCAAGGAGGTCTTACCACTATCTGAGAAAGGAAGATCTTCAACGAAGCGCTTGTTTAGGATCTCTAGCACCTGTATCTGCATCATGAAATGATGTAGCGTCAAAGACATCAGTACATGGAATATACGGTATGTAAAATAGCTGGAAGGGAACAAGCTCAAGGATACTCAACATCACGCCACTCAACTCAGATTAAAGCATACAAGTTTAGAATTAACAATGCTTTTCAAATCGACTCAATCATATGCAATTTCAAGCAATCCAAATCATTTATTACTATTAGGGAGTTTCTCTAACCGAAAACCATCACCTATGAGCTAGTGATGATACAAGGCTTTGCACTGTCGTTGCCATAGCCATCCAATACCTTGTCGGAATAAGGGACGATCAACCATCATTGGATCCTAAATCCAAAAGTCCTCTTTTGGGACAATAAGGAACCATCTGAATTAACGGTGCGATCCTATCCTACGCTGGTTACGTAGTTCATGGGGATTGAGTTATTTAAACTCTTACCCAAATCGGTTCTCAATACTACTCCTCAAATCAAGTCATTATGCTCATATCTATCAGGTAACACATTTCAAATCATCTCAGCAAGCCAAAATGGACCTTTCAAAACTCAATCTCATCTCACCTCATCATATTCTTTCGTTTACAAATCATGTGCTTTCAAACCACTCACATCTCATTAAAACTCTTATCTCAAAACCATCATTTATGCTCAAAACTCATGCTCATTTAGACTCAATAGAATATGATTCAAATCAGTTAAAAATCATACTTTGCTCAATGCATGAAAACCATCAATCCCAATTAAAAATAAAACGTAGTAAAACCATGATCATTAACTCAATTAGGGTTCATGGGAATGTAGCCATGAGTGAAAATCTCAAGTATTAGAATTATAGAAACAACAACAATTTCAATGCATAATTCAATAGAACTCAAAGAACAAGAAATCAACTCAAATTCGGGATTCAAGGAATTAGGGCTCAATTCAACTTATACTAAAAAATCGATAGAATTTAGATGTGGGGTGCATGGACGAACTCAATCCAATGCTATGATTAGCCTTACATACCTGGAAGATTGAGGTTACAATCGAAATTCGAAGGCCTCAATGAAAGCTCTTGAAACCCTATATTTTCTCCTCTTCAGTTTTGCTCTCAATAATTCTAAATGTTAAAGAGAGTTGATGTATCATGATTTCACAGCACATTTGACGCTCAAAACAAAGGATTAAAGCGAGAAATCAAGTGTTTCTATGTGGATATGATGTTTTCTTTGGTGTTAGTACAGGTAAAGCACTTGCCGGCAAAAAGATAGAAGAAATGATGAAAAATGAGCTGAAAGCAAGCTTCATGAAGCTTTTTACAAACCGTGATCATGACCACGAGTCGTCTGATGACTCGTGAGAGGGAGATAGTGAAACCATGAAATTCATGCCCAAGTGAAGACCACGACCAGTCTGACGAGTCGTGGAGAAGTACATGAGCCGTATGAGGTCTCGTACACTGTACCAAGTAAAGTTTGAGTTTGTTTCTCCCAACACCAAACCACGACACACTCCACGAGTCGTGGAGAACATTACAAGTCATAACCATCCTCGCGAAGATGTACAACAGAAGAGTCCAAAGTCTGGACTACGGAACATTGTACGAACCGTACAACAGTACACGACTCGTAAAGGCAGGCGACAAAGGAATCCTAAGTAGAATAGGATATTTTTTCACAGACTATTTAAATCATTTAGAGTTTATTGTTTTGGGGTATCTTTCATTATCGACTGTTTTTGAATATTTTTGAGCGGAGAAACTCTATCTTCGAAACGCAAAACATCGCTTAATCTTGATTACTGAAATTGTTGGATTTGGGATTTTATTGTTCTTGTCTTAGCATCGATATTCAAGGAACTTTTGGATATCTATTATTGTAAGTCACATTACTATGCTTTCAATACTGTTCTGCCTATTGTTTCTCGATAAAATGAGCAGCTAAACACCACAACTAGGGTTGTGGGAAACATGACGTGAATGCAACTCTAGATTTAGCAAGATTGATCTTTACTTGTGAATGGTCTATGTGTTTTTTCTTTCGAAATAAGTAATCTCTAATGAGTGCATGCATTAGAGGTAGCCTGTATTCTTTACTTGTTCGAAAGAAAAGTAGCGATTGGGATAAAGCGAAAACAAACTCTGTATAAATGGTGTAGATTGTTAGAGTTCGAGAGAAAATAACTGCTACACTCAAGCAACAATTGTTAGAGATTAGACATTCTAAGTCTGAGAAGAAAGGAGAGAAAAAGCATCTAATAAGACTGAGAAGTGGTTAGATGAAACTATCTTGCTAGGAACATTAGACTTAAATAAGCAGAAATCAGTCGAAGTTAAATCATACTAGTGCAGTAGTGTCATGTGGAACGCAACCCTAGTCTCCTTTACAACTTGACAAAATCTTGCAATTATCATTTCTCTGGTACAATTAAAGTGTTAATAACTCAACAACTAGTGTTAAACATTAAACTCCCATTATTTACTTTCTTGCATTTTTATTATTCTTTTCGGAAATATCAACCACAATTTAATAAAAGTACTAGTAAAACTGTTTTTGCAGCAAATTCCCTGTGGGATCGACTTCAACTTCAACTCCAACTGAGTTCTATAACTTGACTTCGACCCTTTATACTTCTTCATTGAGGTGTAAGTTTGGACGTATCAAGAGTATATGTGTGTTGGATATTGATAAGGGGCTCAAATAAGTCTCAAAACGTCAGGGTTTTAATTATAAAAAAGTGGGAAAAGACGATAAAACCCCTCTTTAAAACTGCCGAACTGACCTACGAGGCCACCTACGGTTCGTGGTTCGACCTACGGACCGTAGGTACCATCCGTAGGTCTTGGGTCCCCAAAAGTTGAGTCTCTAAAGCTTTTTTGATGACTTGACAGAGCCACCTACGAGACCACCTACGGCTCGTTGTTCAAACGACGGACCGTAGGTCAAATCCGTCGTTCACAGACTCAGAATTCTGATATGACAGTCTTTAGTAAAATGGTCATAACTTTTTACTCCAAACTCAAAGAAATGCAAACTTGGTGGCATTGGAAAGAGGACTCAAGGACCATTAATGTGATAAGTCATGGCCACCTAAATCATTATGTGCTGGGAGATATGATCATTTGACGTTGACGCTTTCAACTCAACTTTGTGCAAGGGGGTTCTTGTGAGCTTAATTCACATCCAAATACATTAGAACACCAAATAAATTATCTTTAAACACGTGATTAATTTAAGAATCACTCGATATGACTTTACATGCAAATAAAAAATGGTTCGAGCTTTAGCTTAGGAATTTTCGATGTCTTACAGCCAGAGCCTTCCTATACCTTGCCAGAATATAGAACGCAACTGAACTGATCGATCCACTAAAAAGGCCTTCTTGAGGCAATGAGAAATCGTCCGAATGTCGGTACGATCCTATCCTATGCTGGCTATGTAGTTTGTGGGATTTGAGTTTTGTAAACTCTTACCCCATATCAATGCTCAATACTACTCCCAAATATATATATATAACTAAAATACTCATGTACAATATTTTCTGAGTTGAGATAATTTCTTAAGGACTTCTTTAAGAAGTGACTAAAGCTGTACTAAGTACTTCTGAATTACTCTGAAATATTTCTGCAATTTTTTGAAAATAGTGTTCTCTTTTCAAGTTAAAAATGACACTTTCGGAACCACTCAATTCCCCTTAAATTCTCATTGAAAACCATGCTTAAAACTTTTCTCTTAAACTCTCTTTAGTTTTCAAAATTAATGTAAGAAAAATACTAATTCAAAATACTTTTAGCAATATTCACTATATAGGGTTCATGTGGAACGACAAGCATGAACAATAATTCAAGAAGTCCAATGCATAAAGTATCGAAATCTCTTAAGGTAGGAATATCATAAAACTGAGGGCAGAACACTAGATTCAACTTACTACTAACTGAATTTAGATGTAGGGCGTGAGGATGAACTAGTCCAACACTATGAATAGTCTTACATACCTAGAAGAACAAAGTTCTTGATGAAACTAGAAAAATTCTTGAAAACCCTAGCTTTCTCCTCTTGGATCCTTTCTATAAGACTTGGAAGCGTCAATGAGAATAATAGGGTCGATTAATATTGTTTATAATCTTATTTGGGGTGTAAAAATGTAGGGTTTTAGGCTTAGAAGGGGCGGGAAAAGACTGAACTACCCCTCTTAAAAAGCTATCGAAAACCTTCCACGGGGATATGTACTGTTCGTGGTTTGATCTATGGACCATAGATCCCATCCATGGACCATAGATCCCATCCATGGAATTTAGTTTGAATTTTAAGTCTCAAAATTTCATTCTATGGGTCCAATCTATGACCCATAGAATGGTTTCATAGTTCACTGACCCAGAAAACTCTGTTGTGGTAGTCTATGATAAAACTGAAACGACCCCAAAAATGCCCGAAAATGTGCTTCGGAAACACCTATAATTGTAATTTCCATATATCTCAAAATCCGTGCATGATTTCGGAAATTCGACTTCATATTCTTATTTGTGGGGTCAAATTGAGAGGGAAATGGGTCTAACCCGAATTTTAGAGCAACCGTATCAAAATTCGAAAATCGCAAAAATTGCGATCTGGAGGGTCAACTTTAAAGGGGCATATCTCTTAGCACACAAGGAATTGGAAGGGCTGCAACCTATCAAATTAAATCTCTTTGAGTTAGCTTTCCAACGCACTTGGTTTCACCTTAGTCCGAGTTAGGATGAGGGAGTAATGACCATTTTCGTAAAACCTGTCTGTGCAGATTTGCAATTTCCAGTGAGCTTTTTTTTAGGCGGGTTGGAGACGTTTTTTATAAAAAGGGGATATGTCCCATACTTAGTCATTTTTCTTAACTCCAAAAACACTCTCTAAGCCCTCTCCAAAAATTCCACCAAGATCTTCAACCAAATTCAAACATCTCAAGCTCTAATTCCGGATTCAAGACTCAATCTCAAGCTTCGATTCTCCATTCCAATCTTCATCAAGGATTCTCCAAAGTTGAGGTATGTGGGTTTGATTGTGGAAACCTTCCTTTCCACAAGTCCAACCATTTATCCTCTATTTCTACTTCAAGTTTATGGGTCCTTACGATTATTTATGAACTCTTGAATTATGGAATTACTACTACACACCCTATTATGGTCCATTTTGCATATTATCATGAAATGGAATTATTATGTGATGTTTATGGTTTACATGCTTCCATGATCAAATTATGAAGGTTGATATATATATGTATGTTGTTGGTGGGCTGATTTATATGGATTTTGGAATTGGTTGGACTTAGTATTCTTGAAATACATGATTTCATTTACATGAACAATTGCCCACCTTGTGTTTGATAAAATGCCCATTTATAGAATTCTTAGGAAAGGGAAGGTCCAAGGTACGTCCTATGAGTCGGATGGTTATGTAATTACTGAAATGATGATGAAATGGACACATGTATATGATTTTCTCTATATAAGTGTTGTGAGTCGACCAAGCCTAGTACGGGGGGTAGTAGGCCCGTATAACCGTATCGAGGGGTTGGTACCTTGGTTGCCTAGTACGGGGGGTAGTAGGCCCGTATAACCGTATCGAGGGGTTGGTACCTTGGTTGCCTAGTACGGGGGGTAGTAGGCCCGTATAACCGCATCGAGGGGTTGGTACCTTGGTTGCCTAGTACGGGGGGTAGTAGGCCCGTATAACCGTATCGAGGGGTTGGTACCTTGGTTGCCTAGTACGGGGGGTAGTAGGCCCGTATAACCGTATCGAGGGGTTTGTACCTTGGTCCCTAGCTCGGGGGGTGGTAGGCCCGTGTAACCATATTGAGGGGTTTGTACTCTTTCGCCTCTCCAAGGGGGTGGTAGGCCTTGGAAATACTATATTGATGGTCACTCGCCACACATGTACTACGTCCCACTAAATATGATTTTTATGTAAGCATCATTATACATATCATTTCATTAATATGCTATCTATTGGGTATGATTACGCATTTTTCCTATGATGTCCATCTAATGTAGCATTGCATTGCATCCCATATACTTAGTACATTCAAATGTACTAACGCATACTCTATGCCTACATGATGTCACCATGTAGGGACCGGAGCACCGCTTGACCATCCTCCTCCGCGTGGCTAGTACGATTTTCTATAGTGGTTATTGGTGAGTCCTCCATTTCGGGGACGTTGCTCATGATCTTTTGCTATGTATAAAACTTTTCCTTTCTAGTTATGTTTTGACTATGAGGGTGAGCCCGGTAGTTTGTCTTGGCCCCCGCTAAGTACTCATGTTTAGAGGTGGTGTTGGACAAGTTGTGTATTATGCTTGAGTTTGACTCATCTATGGTATTTATGTATCATTTCTTTTTTTTGCTCCCTTAGTCCCGATTTCCCCCTTGATTATGCTTATCGTTTATGGTCATTTAATTGCTTCCGCGACCAAGGATGTGTAATGATACGCTATGAGGCTTGTTTGGGTTCCTTCGGGTTCCCCATTCGCCGGTCACATCTAGGCCCTAGGCTTGGGTCGTGACAAACTTGGTATCAGAGCCCTAGGTTGAATGATCCTCGGAGTCCAACACACCGCGTTGATTAGAGTCCGTTTCATGGTTGTGTTGTGCACCACAACTATGAGTAGGAGGCTATGAGACGTTTTAGGAAATGTTTCCCTTCTCCATCTATGTTCTAAGTCGTGCTGTAGAGTTGACTTAAGTTCTTCCCTAACGGTTGTTCTTTGCTATGCAAGATCATGTCTAATACAAGAGGAAGACGAGCCCGACTCGTTGCGTGAGTCATATAAGGTGTCTACTCCTATTTGGTGCTTATATTGTTGCTAGGAAGGTCTATAGAAATTGTCCTATTTGCATCTTGCATAAAATATTGCCTTGTGATCTTGTTGAATTGAACATGGTCGATTTTGATGTTGTTCTTGGGATGGATTGGTTGCATGCATACTATGCTTCTATTGATTGTAGAACCCGAAGGGTCAAGTTCCAATTCCCAAGTGAACCCATTTTTGAGTGGGAAAGCCAAAATGTGGTAGTCAAGGGTAGATTCATCTCTTGCATTAAAGCCCGTAAGTTGATCTCTAAGGGGTGTCTCTATCACCTCGTGGGGGTTAGGGATGTGGAGTCCAAAACCCTTCTTATAGAGTCGGTTCCGGTCGTAAATGAATTCCTTGATGTCTTTCCTAATGACCTTCCCGGTGTTCCTCCCGAAAGGGAAATAGATTTTGGCATAGACCTCCTCCCCCGATACTCAACCCATTTCTAATTCCCCCTTACCGTATGGCCCCGGCGGAGTTAAGGAGTTGAAAGAACAATTGAGGGAACTTGTTGGGAGAAGGGTTTTATTAGGCCTAGGCCAATCACCAATGGGGTGCAGCGGTGTTGTTTGTGAAGAAGAAGATGGGTCCTTTGGATGTGGTATTGATAATCGGCAACTCAATAGGGTCCACCGTCAAGAATAAATATTCCTCTTCCTAGGATTGATGACATTGTTCGACAATTGCAAGGGGCTAGCCACTTCTCTAAGATTTGATCTTCGGTCCGGGGTAATCATCAAGTGAAAGGTTGAGGGAGGGTGACATTCCCAAGAACAGCCTTCGGATAGGTATGGACATTATGAATTTGTGGTCAATGTCCTTTGGGTGACCAATTGCACTCGGCTACCTTCATGGACCTATGAATAGGTCTTTAAACCCTACCTTGATTCCTTTCGTTTTGTGGTCTTGATTGATGATATTTTAAATCTATTCGGCATAGCGTAGGAAGAACATATGGGTCACTTGAGGGTTGTGTTGCAAAGAATTAAGAGTAAGAGAAGTTGTGATGCCAGTGATGAAAGTGTGAAATTTTGGTTGAGGGAGGTTGCCTTCCTAGGTCATGGGTGTCGGGGATGGTAATTAAGGTAGACCCCTAAGAACCGATGGTGATTAGAAATTGGCCTAGGCTTGACCCGTCCGGATATTAGGAGCTTCTTGGGCTTAGCGGGTTTACTACGGATTTGTGAATGGGTTTTCTTCTGATTGCTGTTCCCATGAGCTAAGTTGACACAAAAGAAGGCTAAGTTTTGAGTGGACGCGACGAGTGGCGAAGGAGTTTTCAAACCTTGAAAGATATAACTTGTGGTCCGCTCCTATATTGTCACTACCGGATGGGGCTTTGAGGATTTTGTTGTGTATTGTGATGCCTTCTAGAGTTGGCTTGGGTTGTGTCCTAAGGCAAAATGGTAAGGTGATAGCCTATGCTTCTAGACAACTCAAAGTGCATGAAAAGAACTATCCTACGCATGATCTTGAATTAGCCGCGGTGGTGTTTGCTTTAAAGATTTGGCGCCATTATTTGTATGGGGTACATGTCGATGTGTTCACTGATCATAAGAGCCTCCAATATGTCTTCACCCAAAAAGATCTCAACTTGAGACAAAGAAGGTGGCTAGAATTTCTTAAAGATTATGATATGAGTGTGCATTATCATCCGGTAAAGCTAATGTGGTGGCGGATGCTTTGAGTAGGGTGTCTATGGGTAGCCTAGCTCATGTTGATATTGGTGATAGGGAAATGGCTAGGGAGGTACATCGGTTTGCTAGGTTGGGGGTTAGGTTGGAAGAGGTTGGTAATGGTGGGGTGGTCGTTGTTGATGGTGCTAGGTCTTCCTTGGTTGATGAGGTGATAGCAAAACAAGATCTTGATTCTTCCTTGTTTGAATTGAAGGCCTTGGTGAAAGAGAGCAAGGTGGAAGTTTTCTCCCAAGGGGGAGATGGTGCCCTTAGGTACCAAGGTAGGTTGTGTGTGCCTTGTGTTGATGGTTTGAGGGAGAAAATTCTGGAGGAGGCTCATAATTCTTCCTACTCCATCCACCCCGGTTCCACCAAAATGTATAGAGATTTGAGGGATGTGTATTGGTGGGGAGGCATGAAGAAGGACATTGCCAATTTCGTCTCCGGTTGTCATAATTGTCAACAAGTCAAGGCCGAACATCAAAGGCCGGGTGGTCTAACCCAAGACATAGATATTCCTACTTGGAAGTGGGAAGAAATTAATATGGATTTTGTAGTTGGTTTACCCAAGACTAAAAAAGGTTTTGATTCTATTTGGGTGGTGGTTGATAGGATGACTTGAAGAATCGGCTGCATTTTCTTACCGGGTAAAGAAACAACATATGGGGCGGAAGATTATGCAAGGTATATATTCATGACTTGGTAAGGTTGCATGGGATTCCTCTATCCATCATATCGGACCGTGGTACTCAATTTACTTCACACTTTTGGAAGTCTTTTCAAAGGGGTCTAGGTACGAGAGTTAAGCTTACTACGGCCTTTCACCGCAAACGGATGGACAAGCCGAAAGGACTATCCAAACACTTGAGGATATGCT